>PDGT01000064.1:551050-788884 GCA_003671415.1 Megathymus violae | reverse complement strand
AGGTCATCCCGGTATCGTGGCCATGAAAATGCGACTACGTACAAAGGTGTGGTGGCCCAAAATTGATACAGACGCGGAACGTTACGTAAGAGCTTGTAAAGGTTGCACTCTGGTGTCCACACCAAATCCTCCCAACCCTATGTGCAGGCGACAAATACCAGGTCAACCTTGGATTGATGTTGCCATTGATTTTCTCGGACCATTACCAAGTAGCCATTATCTTTTTGTAATAATAGATTATTTTAGTCGTTATAAAGAAGTAAAAATTACTAAGACTATAGATTCTGCATATACTATTAATGCACTCAAAGAAATATTTTCACGCTTAGGAGTCCCTATGAGTATCACTGCTGATAACGGGCGACAATTTACGAGTATAGCATTTGCGAATTTTTGCGACGAGTTTGGCATACGTTTATTCCATAGTATCCCCTATTGGCCCCAACAAAACGGTGAAGTCGAAAGACAGAACCGAAGCATATTAAAAAGATTACAAATTAGCCAAAGTCAAAAATCAAATTGGCAGGAGGACTTGCTCAAATATTTGACTATGTACAACAGTACTCCCCATTCCGTAACTGGAAAAACTCCCGCAGAATTGTTTTATAGGCGTCAATTCCGAGATAAGTTGCGGACGTAGAATTTGAGCAGGGAGATTTTGAAACAAGGGATAGAGATATAGAAATGAAAGCAAAAGGCAAAGAGTACGCGGACAGGAAGAGACGTGCAACAGAATCGACTGTTCAGGTTGGAGAAAAGGTTTGTGAAAAATATGACAAAAGAAAATAAACTGTCTACTATATTTAATGATGCACCACATACAGTTACCAACAAGGACGGGAATGATGTAGAACTGGAGAATGATAACAACGGGCAACGACTTCAAAGAAACGTAGTGCATCTGAAACGTGTCGAAGGACAGTGGAAGATTCGTTCCGATGAAGGTTCGGAAGATTTGATTGGTACCGCCGGTAATAACGGAACGGATAAATAAAATTATGATTTATTTAGGTGTTAAAAAAATTATAAATATCTTTTTTTTTTGTTTTCAATTTTGTAAAAGGTAGATGTAGCGTATACGCAATGTATATATACAATAAATATAGGTACGCATACTAGCAAGGCCTAAGGTGGTGGGGGCGCGATGAGCTCGGTGGAAGCCACAGCTCATAGCGCACTCTCTGCCCGATCGCCAAGGGAGAAACAGCGTCTATAGAAATACTCTGTGTTTTATTGGTACATAATACCGAACAGCACAAGTCATAATACCGAACAGTACAAGGACAAACCTGACAAAAGATGACGTCAGTAACTTGTTATATATACAATATAAATATTGATATGGTGTGGTACTCCCGAACTATTCAGTGTTAAAATATTTCTGTACGGAACACTACCCCGAGAGAATACGATTCGCACTTAATCACTTTAATATCTAATAAAACAAACAGTGAAACGTTTAGTAATAAAAATGATCTAAAGTACGTTTTAGTTGATTTTATTAGTCACGTCGCGTTAGCTTCATACCGGATTTTACAGCGTCGCGTTTTGCAGAGGCGAGCTTCAAATACTGCACATTTTTTACATCTAAAGAAAAGGTTAATGTGCACTGAAGTGATATTTAAATTGCGTAGTAAGATTTAAGTCATAAGTACTGCCTTCAAAATGGTCATGGCCTAAGGCTTTTGTTCTGTAGTTTTGAAGCCTGTTTTAGAGAAGAGTTGCTGACCGACTCTATGAAAAGTTGATTACATTTAGGAGATATGTAATAATAGTATATCTACTATTAAAAATAGCTGCTTTTTATTTTTAATAATACAAGCTAATACTTCTAGGTGATGGTGTTAAAGAGACGTTAATAATGAATAACGACATGAATTAGCGAAATACACACAATCACATTGTGTAAAGAGCAAAATTAATAAATATATTTTTGGTCGAGGATCGAACCCGAAGTTTCCACTCACCATGTACTGACTGAGTTTCTGGGTAGTTATTACTAACAAAAGGAAACAAATGTTATTACAAAGAAACATTACAAACGAAAGGAGTAAAGATGGTTTCTTTTTTATGTTAATAGCCGACAAACGAGCAGACGAGCCACCTGATGGTAAGTAATCACCGTCACCCATTGACATCGGCAAGACCAAAGGCATCACTGATGCGTTGTCGACCAGGAAATGAGCTGAAAAAAAGAACACGACGACTCGTTTGGTCGAGGCCGAGGGTGGCTTCACGGAAAAATAATAATACCAAATAAAACCTTTACGCAAAGCTCTAACACCAGTCAGGCAGGCTGGCTTCTGTCGCCGCTTACGACACCCTTTTCTGCCAGTATGGGATTGGAGGGAGTACGCTAGCCCACACCAATACGGCACATATATACAATATAAAATATCGTTATTAACATTCAGGGTTATATTACAGCATATCTACTCATAATAACTCATCGCTTTATCTCCGAAGAAAAATCGTCAAGTAATACAAAGTTATAACAAAAATATTAAAATTATTGTGGGCATATACTATAATATTACATTGCTTACCTTGAATATTTTTTCAATAATACCGTTAGGGTTGTTGGAGAACGTCTCCTCGCGCATGATCCTCACGATTGCTCACCTTGACCTGGAGTCTAGATGTCTCCATCGATGGAAATTCAGTTGGATGTGATTTTAAAGAAAGAAAGAAAGAAAGAAAGAAAAAATATTTATTCCGTCATAGGGACTTAAACTAATTGATACATTTCCAGTACAATAACAATATTTTACAATTTCTTTCTTCGCTTCGCTCTACATGCATCACGTTTGCACCACATTGATTATCCGTTTGACTTTAGTTAAGGCACGTGTCCCTATAAAAGTGAAACCTTCGGAGAATCGGCGTCATTCACAATGTAACTCCTATTCGCAATTGTGTTGTACGCCCAAGCTTGCGGCGCAACTTGCGTTATATCTGTGTACGGCGACGTGTACCAGAATACGGACTTCTTCACCAGAACTTACCCGTGGCTGATAGATAACATTGGCGGAGAGATCACGGTGGATTATTACCTTCTGAGAAGCGGCAGATATTCCGTGCCCAAATGTGTGCAGTTAACGAAATGAGAATGAATACATTTCTCCAGGCGCAGTATCTGAAGTGTGAAGCTGAAGGTAACAAACGCTAACACACATTTACATATAAGAGTTCCCTGAGTCAACAGAAAAGGACCTTAGTTTTATTCTTGAAAGAGCTTATTGCAGGGAGATATACTCGTGCTGTCTCTTCGTAATTGAGAACATCTAAAACATACTCCATCTCGCTGCTCCGTTGAATTTCAGTCTGGTCGATCCTTTCTGGATCATTGGCTTAATATGAATTACAAAGAACGGCAGTGCTTAACAGATTTTTGTCACATTCCATCACGCATCCTATATCAAACACCAGCTAGGTTACTGAATTCGGTCGGTCTCTTAAGATTACACGACTACGAGGTTACTGCGAGGAGATTGTTTATTTATTTATTTTACCATCCTTAAATTAAAGGGGGTACATTGGGTGATTTTAATGCCTAATAACGTTCTCTACCAGTCAACCGTGGGTGCTGACGAGAGGATGTGGTATACGCGTTCAACTTTTTATCATTACGGTTTTAAACTTTATAAAAATGTATGCCCCATATAACAATAATAATACACACACACTAACATATATTATAAATCTACATACATAGATGTAAATAACATAACGTTTAGTGTTTGGGGTAGTCATACACAATTATCACACATAACCAAGATACGTTACCCACGATGACATAAATATCTGCCCCAGTTGGTAATTGAGTCGCGACTATTCGTTTAGCAAGCAGGAGGCAAAAGAAAGTTGAAATAATTCGTTTTATACATGCAGAAGTTCAGAAAATCCGAGTTGTATGTAGGATTCTACTATTTTATTTGAACTAGAAAAGAACTAGGTTATTTATCATCGTTCAGTATTATGTATGAAGTCTCAAAACTCGGCCGTGGCTAATGTAATGTATTTACCACTGAAACCCTTTCGTTGTTAGAATAGACCGATTGATCTCGCATGGGATAAGGTTTCTCACATTAATGTTTTCCAGAAGGGTTTTTCATTTCCAAAGAAATTTAAAAATCTATATTATTTAATTAATGTATACCTAAACTGTATTTTTTCAATATCATCATACGTATGGTTATTTCACGGACTTTCTTTTTATCCCTCTTTTTCTTAAGAATTTGTTGGATTTATTGTAAGCTCAGTTTAACTTTTGTGTCACAAAGAGTCATATATATAGCCATATATATTTGATATATTATTTTACATGGTATTTAGCACTAAGATTTTTCTTTGAAATTTTATAATTTATTTCCAAAATCAGATTTATTATTCACAGAACCCTTCCGTCGTTGATATACCGAACGCTCGTTGATACGCTGAATTGGTGTTTCAGTTTAAATGGTGACGGTAGGTCGCTATTTCATTCATAACCCGTTCGAATAGCTGCAAACATAACTATTTTTTTCTTTTATCTAAGGCTAACGTAATATCTAACGCTGCCTTAGTCTTATAATAAATAACAGCTCTCTCATACACTGTCCTTACCTCCGTTATAATGTATCATGACGGAGAAATTCTGAAACGAAGATCATAAATTATGACATAAGACGCACAAGGATATGATTCTATTGATACAGAAGGAAAAGGATATGCTTTAGTAGCCCCTGCCTATGAGTATAACCAGCGACACTTGGAACTAGATTTATGAAGTTGATGACATAAATGTAACTTAATTGCCTGTATCAAACGTAAGTAATTTGGTCAAAGGCAAATAATAGCAAGATAGAATTTGGTTGAGTGAGCAATTATCACTATTGTCAACATTGTAGATAAGTGTTGGTTGGAACTCTGGTCACAAATACATGTCACGCATAAAAACACGTCAGAAAAGCAGCGTCGTGCAATTTCACTGTCCGAAAAATTTATCAGCTGATTTGAGAGTTTCCGTTGCTTACGAAGATAAGGAAGACGATGATACCGCCGGTGACAAAGATGTTTATACTACGACAACCATGAATTTGTCAACACAACCAGCGAGTTGAATTAACTTATAATTTTCAATTTCATATGTTTTTTTATTTGCTGCGAGCGACACCTTTTATGTCTACACATTAATAATATGTGGGTTTTCTCTTTTTATTTAGTTTATATAATGTGATAAATTAATGAAATGCATTGTTAGTACCATTTGTTTTGATTTATTCAAGATATATCTATCCATTTAGCCACATTCTCTACCTGCCTTGTTATTATTCAACAACGAACATATTTATCTCTCTCTCTCTAACGTATAATCTTTCTCTCTCTAATTCCTAAATTTAATTGACGGCGCACATGTCCCATAAAATTTGTATTTTTTTGTAATTTCAAAAGAAATAGAATTTTTTTTTCTTTTTTTTTGGCGAGTAGTCATGAGCAGGTCCACCCTGTGGTGCCTGCCGGCTTATCGTTGAATTTTGGCACATCCTGTATATAATTTTTTTTCCTTGTTCTTATTAATCATTTATTTCTTACTTATAGACCACCTTACTGACTGGGTAAGAAAGAGTTTAGAACGAGGAAAGTAATAAACAGATGGCAGTTATGATACATGTTAAATAGTAATATTTTAGAACTAGTAACCGCCCTCGATTCGATTAAGAAAACCTACGTACCTACCTACCTACGTCTTACGGTTAAAATAAAACCCGTTTTGTATTAGGAATGTGTTTTTTTAGGTCTGTGAATTAGAAGCGCAAACCGCATCGCTCACACAAGATATTCGGGATATTCAAGACGTAAGGATGGATACTCGCAGTACGTCAGTTTTCGTCTGTGTTATTTTTTTACCACATTTTTTGTTGTGGTATGTCTTCGACGGGGGATTAATGTTTCTTCTTCTTCTTTGTCGTTTATTGTTTTGCTGGTTCGTCGTTAAATATTTGCCGAAACAAAACAAATTTAATTAACCACTTCGGCAACAATTTCATTCTAAACACGCTGACGTCATCGATCAAATTAATGGGCCCTGCCAACGTCAGGCTCTTTAACGATTGAACGTGACTTTGGGGTCCGGACGGGACGCGTTTCGTCGGCTTCAAATCTTAGAAAACATTACCATGCACAGTCATATTAACCCCTTTTGGTAATTTTGTAATTAATATATACATCGTATGTTAATTTCATTTACATTTCCAACTTAACCGAATCTTTGAATATATATAAAAATAAACGGCCTCATTTCTTTTTCCCTATTGAAGTCTATTCTAGGAGCTTTTCTGAGAGTGTACTGAACCACGTCAACTTACGACGCTCAACGTGGTCACAAGACGTACATACGTACATATTATAAAATAATGATTAAATTAAAAAAATTAACATTTGAATGTTAATTTTAAACATGTCTCTATCTTCAGTGGTTAACTCTGGCGTTGTTCTTTAGTTAGTCAAGAATGGGTTTTACGTCACGTTTTACTATTGAGATTTTCTTACAAAAATACCTTTCAAATTTCCAAATTTGACGACCCCGTAGCCCAGTTGGTAGTGATCCTGCCTGCCGAGCGTGGGGTCCCGGGTTCGATACCCGGCCGGGGCAGATATTTATGTGACAGGTAAATGTTTGTTCTCGGGTCATGTGATAATTGTGTATGTCCATGCCATCCGCAACACAGGGAATCCTAGTGCGGGGGTGTGAGTGTGTAAACGTTTAAAAAAAATACCTTTCTACTATTAGTAAACTTTAAACCTATTTCATAACGCAGTTAATATCGGACGTTACGTTAGCGTTAACGTTGTGTCCCGATGGTGATCAGTTTCAAAACGGCATAAAACTTAAAGTATGTACATGACGATGGGGTACCATAGATTTCTCTAATTTACCATAACCGATCTCTTATAGGTATCGTAAATCCAATGTGGTACTCTTCATTAAAAGAAAATAAACGTTTATCAATAAAAAAGCTATTTCTGCAATATATTTTGTTATTATATCGTGTCTGTGCCGTCGAGATGTGCACTTAGTTAATGATACCGGCGTAGTTTTGGCCTAGCTTGTAAAGAAAACAAATATGGCGCCAGGATTTGATTTATGTGTTACATTTAAGGAATCGTGAGTATGGGAACAGCTTTTAGTTGCTTAGGTTGCATTGCGGTGGATATATTTTATTTCTTGACACGAAATAAACTGTGAACCACAGACAGATGTCATTTTCGTCATCTTCATAGAAATCTAAGCTACATTAAGTTACATTCTGTGTCACTCGAATGCCGTTAGATTTACTGAGGATGAGTAATCCGCCCTCACTTCACTTCAGAAAATCTACGGCTTACATTTAGATGTAGAACTCGCATTGTTTTAGGAATGGGATTTTCTAGTTCTGGAATGATATACATGTTAATGCAGAACTTGTAGGTAAAGGGTATTATGGTATAGATGAATATATTAATGATAAGGACGCTTGGAAATAATAACAGTGCCGAAATCAGTTCCATCCAGGTTTTAATTTATTTTGTAATTGCTATAGGTTGTTTCAAAATATGTACTGAGGAGTTTGTTTCGCCGTTTCTTCTTATCATTGTTAAAGTACCTTTTGACCCGATTGTGGAAGCAAAAAATTACGTAATTCAGTGTATTTATAAAATAGCGAAATTATTAAATTTTAAAATTCAGTCAAAATTTTATTTACTGCCCACTTAACAGAATGTCCATATTAACTTTTATTGTCTTCATAGAATTCTACCTAACTAAGACCTAGTAGATAGAGGCATGAAAATACGTTTCACGAAAAAACTATTCAAACTGATAGGCATTGTATATTAAAATAAGTATATTTAGTATAGTAATTTATTATTTTATTTATTATTTATTTATTATTTTTTATTTATATATTAAAGTTTATTAGATGTAACACTAGAAAGAGATACAGAAGAGAAGCTATAGATAGATATAGAAGAGAAAATATATTAGAAAAATTACTCCTTGGGAGTTTCTTGCCGCGTCCTTTTCCGGGACCGACGTGGTTATTAACATAAAAAAAAGAGTTAAATAAATACATTATTTTAAAAGCTCAAGCGAAAACTTTTAGTAGTCATACCGCTTCAACGAGTTTCCTCGTTGAATCATTAATGTAATTTAGTGGCACCGATCTCCTTATCTCTCCTTCTGAGTTATTGTTATGGTAAATAATATATTTCCAAAAAATACTACTTACTTAAATCTTGTAAGTTCTTTTCTTGTCTTTCATCATTTATACATACTTGGCACTCGTCAGTAAGTTTTCAATGTTTTGCCACAGGTACAATACTTGATCTAGTAAACTATGGAGCAAGCTGTTATCGATTTTACATAATATTATTCTATCGATTTCGTAATTTTTGTCCGATATAAGGGTAGTTTATTTGTGAGTCCGAGCCTATTTCTCTTGCCTATTCACTCTTTTGGTCTACAAACAAGTTACTTACTAGTAACCCGTCCTCCAAATACATAACACTCGCATGTTTTAGTGGTTTTTTTAGTTCTATGAATTTGCAAAAATACTCATTGATTACCATAGCTAAAGAAATCAAAATTTTATTTACTGCCCTCTAAATAGAATGGTCCTAATAAGGGTTCCTATCCTTCGGGTACAAATCTTTTTCTCGAGGTGAAAATGTATCCTAGATTATGAGGTATCATATAAGTTACAAATATTCCAATTATCATTCAAATCTGTTCAGTGATTATAACGTGATACGTGATCAGACTACAAAAAAAAATTCTAAAAGATAATGTCTTCAACAATACCACATAAATAATTAACAATATTATTTTTAAGCCTCCATATAGTAAAGATTTTTTAAATGTGAAGGTAAAATATCAATAGAAAAGTTTACATACCCAAAAATTTAATCGATTTCATTTAATTTACGATTTTATTTTGTGGACTGACGCCAGAGGTCGTAAGGATAGCAACACTAAGTGGACACCATCATTTCATTCCCTGGCCACTGACACTACCAGCCGCGGTTCGAGGCAAGCACACTGCAATGGACAGATCGTTATTTTATTGCTTGGGAATTTCAGTCAAGTTTATTATTCAATTTGTATAGACATGAAGGTATTTAAAGTAGGTACGAGAACAAAGCTTAGGTTAATTAAATTTTTCCAAAAATATGTTATATACAGGACCCGAAGTCCTTTAAAGCTTTATAGCCTTATGTAAGGATCGAAAGGGAAGAAGGATAAGGTACAAAAATCGTGAGTACCTATCGGTTACTATCATATTGTTGGATTTCTCATTATGAATACGTCTGTTGTTTGAATATGCTGATGAGTTGTAATTACGTACTTATGATTGTTACTTAGCGTTCCAAATGTATACACTGCATACAAAGTTTCTTTTACGTGATGAAATTCAGTATATATCGTCAGCGTGATTTAAATTTGTATGCAAAAATCGAAAGTACATCCGCAAAAGCGCCGTTGAAATTGATATTTCCTGTACTTTAGCGATGTCGAATAAATTTAAATTGTTCAAATTTTGTAAAAACGTCAGTATTCCGAATAGGTCCAATTCGTTTTATGAGGCGTCGAAGTACATTTTAAAATGCTTCTCTTCTTTATTGAAAATGTAAAAATTATTCAAAATCGACTTGTAATATATTGAGGGTAGGTACCTACCGGCTTACAATACAGGTACCCGCAATGTAATGAAAAGATATTTTGATGCGAGTTAAAATATTAATGAATTATTTATCTACAATAATGATATATAATGATAATGATAACGATAACAAATATATATTTTTGAAATTTTGTTATAGGTAGAGTTTGTTTTGACATATAATTTGATGGATAAGAGATAAAAATTGGTATAGAAGATCTGTTAAGATATTAATTAATAACGGCTTGGGTCTTTTGTTGTAATTATTGTTGATAATCAAATAAATATAATACGAATTCAATTTAATGAACTTAAAGGAAAAAAATAGGGTAAATAACAAAAATTAATAATAATGTTTTGGTACGGGTGAGAATTGTGAACAAAATGATTATATTTATTTAGTGAATCGAGGGCAGGTAGTTACGAATTAAATAATCAATTTAGAATACTAAATTTCAATGTTTTAGTTTTTCAATATGTTTGCCCGAACTTCGCAATGAACAACTACAAATTTTGCAGGTGTTTCTTTCCTGCCATTGGTTACTTTCACTATATTGCCCTCAGCACCTTGTACGTAAATATCTGTTTTAATAATGTACATTGCTTGAGATCAAACAAAGTTTATAAGAACACGACATCTTTTCTTCTTCGTAAAATAATACTAAGATTAAGTAACAAACGCCCGAAAACAAATCATGTAATCCGGCTGACAAATCATTTGTCAAGAGTCAACGGCACCTTACGCTGCGAGATTACGTCAGCAATATTGAAACAGGCAGAGCGTGTGTGAAATAAAATCGTGTGGAGTTTTTACGCACGACGGGTGTGCCTCCTCGGGGGAGGAAAATATTCAACGACCGTAACGTGTTGAATTGACATTATCTAGCGGCTGTGCTTGACCCGGGTGTCGTGTTACAATAATAACAAATAATAAACGTTCACACACTCGTACTCCCGCACTAGAAATGCCTATGCTGCGATTGACATGGAAGTACACCAACTTGACGTCATAAGCACCCACGACGACGACGAGAGCAAATATTTATCTGTGACATAAATATCCGACACGGCTGTGAATCAAATCCGGGATCATGCTGGCAGGCGGGGTCACTACCAACGGGGCGAAATGCCTTGGGCCAAAATTGCGAACAAGCGCGCATTGGCACACTTTGTATACTTTCGAGAATGTTACGTAGAGTTGATACATATGAATGTTATCTCACGATGCTTACCATCATTGATGTGATATATAATTTTTAATATGCACAAGAATTAAAAAAAATAGCGGTCCGTTTTTTAAACGCTTTTTTGAAACAAAACACGAGTATAGTGTAACTGTTACTTACTTAGACTTACTTTTTTTAAAGACATCTGAAAATCAGTGTCGTAGTCAATGGTCTCTGGAGGAAGGCCTTCGATGAGGATTAATGATGTAGCAGTTTTAAATAGTTAGCATCTGTGCTCTAAACCTGAATCAAGTGCGGCTCTTACTCTGAAGTGGAGCGATATCGTGTGGAACTCATTGGTTATTGATTTAGTTTGCAACCGAGCCGTTTTGACGAATATATTACTCGGCTAATTGCCTACGGGCAAACTAAAGTTACAATTCCTCGTTTACAATTCAGACGCTGTTACAAGTTGCATAGAGTAGATATTGATGAATAGCTATATAATGTCACGGAGAGAATATTATCTCAATCAAGCGGTTTCGAGATGTTCAAGCGCTCGATAAAATGAAATTGGCACCTGGCTTTTTACAGATTCAAAAATAACATATGTAATACTTAGTCCTGAGTAACTAACAAGAGTTGTACGTATTCACTAATAAATAAAATCAGCTTATATTTGATGTACGGGGTGTTGTTTCCATACGATAGTTAAATGAAAGATGTTGCTGGGTACAGATACTTGTATTGATAAAAATGTTGTTGATGAAATGTAAAGAGCACGCGCGGTTTGTTTCCCGTAAACGTACTGAATTTAATAATGCATTACGGCGCGTCGCGTGTAAAAGTTCTTAAAACGCAAAGTGTACGGTTGCACCGTACATTTAATTTCTTTTCAATTAAATTATTATTTATGGAGCCTTAACGGTTTTGCAATAAAGGTTTCTTTGTTTCTACCTTTTTTATGTTTACGTCTGTTGAAACGCGTGTCTGTCTATTTGTGGCTCGTAGCTCTTGTACAGCACGTTTGCACAAATAAATAATACTTGCAAATTACACTTGCGTTAGAACTAATTTTAGACATATACCGTAAGTAATCAATGCACAATGTTCAGGTTTAAATGTTAATTAACAATGTTATTGTTAAAGCCACTATATTTTAATAAAAATAAATTTCGAGTATAGCTCGACAAGATTTTTCGAAGAATTATTAAAATTTAAAGCGAATTAGACGTCACTGTTTCATCTATATGCGAATAGGTATGTAGACCTACATATGTGTTCTGAGTTAAGCGAAGGCGAGCTCTGATGAACGAGGGTGCTGACACGCTCACTGCTGCGATGAAAGATACCATAGAATTGTATTCAACAATTGTTGTGTACATAAGTATAATTTTATTTGCTACAATCAGGGTTTTTATTAAGTAGGTTAAGTTATAATATTAGCTTGATTAAGGTTTTTAAACTATGTTATTATAACAAGGTTCGTTTAAATTACAATGTGAATTAATAATGTAACTCTATGTATGTATATTGCCTTCCGATTTTTAACTGCATGATTCCGATGTTGCGAGATAATATATCTTACAGTAAAGTGAGCTGGTGTTGCTAGTGGTAAATTAAACAAATAATACATTGCCTTATCCACGTAATAACAGCGGTCAGCGTTTAAATTCAACGTCACTTTAACAGCGCGTCTATCAAATGTGCTTGATAAAAGTGATTGATTGTTCTATGAATACGAGTAAATAAATAATGTCTGTTTGTAAATCCATACTAATAGTATGAAAATGTTTGTGTTTTATTTTGTTTGGGGTATTTGAAATTAAAAATGTACACTATTCCTGAATAACAGTTTATTTTATAAAAAAAAATGAAATTCAAAGTGTGAAAATCAATCATTAAAGCCGACAGGAATTGGCTTCTTTGTGTGCACTGACTGAAGGGTGAGATAGGTATACTTACAAATAATGTTCTGCTAAAATATTCGTTACGAGTAGACCTAATAAGGAAGTCCAGGATGCTACCGATCCATCTTTTATGATTAATATACAATAACGATTTATTTGTATACTTTGCAACAGATAATAGAGAATTTCACGTCCAACGAAGCGAGCAGGTGCGAATAGTGTTAAAAATGATTTCCTCATTATATTAAAGTAGTTTTAACCATTTTGTAAGATCTTTTTTGCAGTATGTTTTACGTTAATTTCTAAAGTAACTAATTATTTTATAATTACAGTTTATAAGGACAGTAGTGGCTAGCCAGACATGTAAACAACTTATCGTGCACGAATGCCGCAGGGGTTGAGTAGACGCGTTGAAGTACAGTTTATAGTTAAAGGATATATGATAAACATGAATATATGACATATATAAGACAGGAATACCTGGAAATAACAATGCCGAAACTAGTTCGGCGCAGGTTAAAACTTTGTAAATGCTATATGTATGTTGTTTTCAAATTTGAGTTGAGAAGTTCCTTTCGTCGTTTCTTCTGCTTAATGTTAAAGTACCTTTTCGAAGCGTTCAACCAGACTTCACTGCTACGCGCAGTGATTATCAAAGTGCATCGCGAAGAGGAGATGTTTGATTTAACGGAAGGATAAGGAATTTTGCTCTGAAAACCTTTTAGAGCAGGTGCACACACACAGCTAGTTATTGCAGCGCTTTTGCAACAATAAGCCTCATGAGTAATAGACATTGACTTCCTCTGAGGAATGATTTGACGACCCTATAGCTCAGTTGGTAGTGACCCTGCCTGCCGAGCGAGGGGTCCCGGGTTCGACACCCGGAAGGGGTAGACATTTATGTGACAGATAAATGTTTGTTTTCGGCTCATGGGTGTTTGTGATGTCATGTTTGCGTATGTCTATGCCACCCGCAACACAGGAAATCCTAGTGCGGGGGTGTGAGTGTGTGAGCGTTTATTTATTTTATTTTTATATTCTACCAACATTTAATGATTTAAATTATAATTATCAACAAATTCGTCAAATTGCCGATGCACTTGTACGATTAACAAGCTCTAAGATATAAATTTCCTACTAGTAGTATTTTTATCTGCATCCAACATCATGGCGGAACATTGCGGCACTTTGCAATGGAAGACCAGATTAAGCCATTAACGCCAACAAGTTTGGGAGTCGCTGTAGAAAACAATGTTTCGGAGCACCCAGCGGGCCGACCGTCATACTGATATGTAAGGAACCTGTAATATGTTGGCAAAAAGACAATTTACTAATGATGTTCAAACAGCTCTATTACTTCATTTTGTTTAGTGATACGTTATATGAGTGGTACGGTAAGAGTGGTAGTCTAGTGGTAGATCCATAGCGCTATGTTACATAGTGATATTTTGGTCTATTGGATTGTGTTATATTCATGGGTTTAAAATCACGCTGGTGTAGTAGAGTGGGCTTCCAGATCAAGGAACGTCTTAACAAATTTTGATCATTTAGTCCTTCGAAGTTATGTGGTATAAATGAAAATATCTTAAGGAAAGCTGCATTTCTGTTCATTTCATGGAAATGATGAAATGTGTATGATGTCATCAAACCAGCATTTTTCTAGGCAAGTTACGATTATGATTGACTCTGGTAACCGACTTTAACAACTGTACAGGAACAGATGTGAGTTGAAATATTAAAAACTGACGTGTGTATTTACATAAATACACATTCTATATCATGCATAAAGATGCACGGTTGAAGTTAAACTTCCTTGGTGATATTAAGGAAGTATGAATAATACTTCAATACATATACATATAATTCGAATTAAACAATCAAAAGGCGACATAAAATAGCATGAAAACATTTAATAATATCAAAATTATACCAATTAAAAAATACAGAAATAGTGCTAGTAATAGCGGGTCATTCATCTTAATTATACCTATTTTCATCTACTTGGAACATGACTTTACCCTTATTATTATATTCACTTATTAAAATATTCACAATATATTTAGATGAATAACCGTTTTTCATTAAAATACCACCTGATACTTAACTTGAACTGTAATATGTTATCATAACAGTTTTGAAATATGTTCTCTCTAATCTCATGTAATCCTGGTACATCAAGAAATAAGACATATACGAATATCTCGGTTAAAATATTTATTTATTGGCACAAATCAAAATCTGCTCATTTTCTATAACAGTGCCTGGTAGTGATAATCTATTCATGAAATCCACAGGTAAATAGTCGATCGTAACTTTTACTTACTGTGATACTTTTTTAATAATGCGTCAAGTAGTATAACTTTAAAACTTGTTTGTTGCTTAAACATTTCATTAGGTTTCATCTACAGTCGACCTATTTTATGGATATATGATGCTGCAATGCAGAGGTAAAGCTGTAATGTAGTTTTAATTTAACCGATTTCAATATCGATTTCGTTTCTATAAGATTTTGGCGCAGTAGAAATCTTCTATAAATTGTTATAGTTGATAGATAGTACAGGCGTTACTTTGCGGAAATTCATTGTTATTAAATTAGTATTAATTTACTTTGCAACAGTATATACCATCATACATTGTGCTTGCGGATTGTTGCAAAGTAAATTAATACTAATTTAATTCTATAAATTAGTTGAGCAATTTTTTTCACGTAAAACAAGTTAATGCTTGACAACAATCCCACTTGATCTTAAGTTGTGATGAAGTGTAAGATGTTGAACGCACTGACTTATAAAAGCCTATTCACTCTCCACTTGAACACTCCCACATCGTAAGTGAGCGGGAACACCGCGCGGGCAAGGTATTGTAGTCTTTTGTAGTCCGCACAAGGAACGACGACGCAAAACGCATTGTCCGTACAGGCGGTTCGTTAACTACGTAAGCATGGGTACCCGCTGCACGTCGAGTTGTTCGATGAAGGAACGGCGGTGGGAAAATTATTTCGAACAATTCCTTCGCACACTCTCCAAAATGTACCCCGTATAATACTGAGAGGCTGGCTACCCTGCGGTTATACTTAAGGCTTTGCAGATTCGTGTCAACCAGATCAGAGTCACCAATTAGACTCTTTGCACGTCTTTCCATCGAGTCAAAAGCTGATAGATGACATTTGGCAGTACCAACTCATTCGGTGTGAAGTACCGTCGCAATTTTGCAAGAACCCCCAGTTTCATTGCAGCCGCTTTAGCCTTGGACTCGATGATCTGACCAAAGTTGAGGTGCGAGGTTACTGAAGTATCCTCGGGAATTGAAACTCCCAACAATGTTTTTATGTAAATAGCCGACAAACGAGCAGACGAGCCAACAGATAGTAAAATGGTTATCATCGGCCATGAACATCAGTGAGACTAAAGGTATTACTGATGCGTTTTCAGCCAGGAAATGAGAAGAGAGAAAGAAATTTTTCATTTAATCAGATAATCATTTAAAAAATATTAGAGTAAGAAGACACCCATCTGGTTGTTTGCCTACTTTATGTTTCGTAAAAATTTCATAATAATAATAATTAAACATGCTTACAATGCTGTGTAACGCACGGCTTGGTTTATTCTTCGCCTCGTACTTCTTCCCTCTTTCAAACGACATATTCACATTTAAATTTATTGCAAAACTTTCAATAGTTAAGGCCAGACAAAGCAATATAAGTTGCCTTCATTGTTCTAGTTGGCCAAGTTGCCACTTTTAGTAGTTTATGAGGGCCTTTGTGAGATATAATATTAACTAATACACGCGATATTTTCTGTTGATATTAAACCAATGATGTATAGTCATTCATGTGTAATATTGGGGTTTTGAACTGTACTCGTAGATTGGGGGTGAAATGCAATAAGTACGACTATATTCTTCCTGAAATAAAACTTAGTGTTTTATCTAATTTATGTATTTATTGATACGTAAACAAAAAGATTTCTTTGTTTTGTTTGTGCTTTTGTGTTTCTGTTTGGTAATTATTGATAAGCTTTTGGGTTACCAATAAAAACTTTTTGGAAAAAATACAAAGTTAAATTAATTGAAACCTTCATTGTTTACGTTCCAAAAATTCGGTGAATGAATTTGGAGTGGATGATTTGGTATTGATTGTATCCCCCAGAATGAAATTCGCTTAAAGAGGAAGTTTCTTTAGATTATAAAAAAGGAGCAACTTGCAAAATGTGGATGATTTAAACCTGTCAGTGTTTAACATAGTAATTGGTCATTCATTAACCTGTGGTCAAACAGCCGCAAAAGTAGAATGCGTCTCTTATAAATAATACTAGCTTTTTCCCGCGGCTTCGCCCACGTGGAATTTGGCCTGTCACATAAAGATGCGTGACAGACCATTTTAAATAATTAATTACAATATTTTTCTATTAACCCTCAGGTACATCCAAAATTTCAGCTGCCTCACTTCAAAACTGACGAAATACTATATAATATTTGAACTCGCTTTCGCAATGTAAATGTATTTATGCCTCACTATTTTGGATCTAAAGGCTTCCAATTAAAAGGTAGATATATGCTGTTGCAAACTTTTATTTTGAACCATTTAAGACAAACAATCCTACCATACATTATCTTCATGTAAGCAGCGGACGCCAAGATAGCTCTCAGAGAGTTGGACTTTTTCCGACTTACTTGATATTTATCGTCATATCATAGCTAAATTACACAAAATCTATATAAATTGTAATCCGTATGTTAATCTAATGTAGAAGCTATGTTACTGTAAAGTTTCATCTAAATCCGATTGGTAGTTTTTGCGTGAAAGAATAACAAACATACATTCATCCATCCTCACAAATTTTTGCATTTATAATATTAGTAGGATAGGATAGGATATAACTGCCGGCCCATATCGACTTCGTTAGTATTTAACAATTAATTATTATACACATACATCTGATATATAGTCTCTGTCTGTCCGTCATAATGTACCTTTCAAATGAGTTGGTACTCAGAAGGATTCGTTAAATTCAAGTATTTTTGGTTTACACAATTACTCAATTCGTTTGTATTTCTTTTTTTATATTTATTTCCTTAGAATTCCGTTATTTATTAACAGATTTTGAAAGTCCTGTTTTGTTTTAAGGGGTTTTTTCACGTTAAGTCCCACTTAAATTTGAAGAAAAAAATATTACCACTAAATGAGAAATATAGGAGACGAAACCAAAAAATTGACCTTCTTCAAATCGAAGTCAATTTTTTTTGTTAAAATATTTGATTATTGTAAGACAACTACTCCAGTTAACTTAAGACATATTTAACGGACTAAATTAGGCACATTGTCCCGATTTTGATTAAGAGTAAAAACTAAAACTAACAGCGAAGGCATTTAATTCGTACAGTTATTATAGAGTTGGAGTTATTTGTTTAACTGACCGATATCGTAACTAAATAGTGATAGGGAGATAGTTAAGTGGTTGATATGGGATTTAATTAACTTTAATCTGCAGCTAACTTCAAATGAATACGGTCATGCCTTGGTTTATTTTATTGCTGTTTGGGATAGTGTCTGCGAGGCACCAAATCTATGATGGGTGAGTGAAAGAAAAAAAATAATTTGTCATCGCGTTTTTGTCTCTGTCCTGTTACCCGATCGGGACTGAACCAGACAGGCGAATTTCCAAGTTCAATTCTAGCAGATGTATATTTTTATGTACTATGGAGTTGTCCGGAGTTACTACTTTTACCCTAACGCTAGATGGCTATAAGTAGGGCATATGACTATAAGACTATAACTATAGGTACGCATGAGCGGCGGTGATCGCTTATCATCAATGGGCAATTGTTCCTTTGTCGGCTATTGATATAAAATATATGTAAATGATCTTTATAAGGACAACAATACTCATACATCGAAGTGTATTTAAAAAGTGCATGAAAATGAGTATTAAATCAACTTCAGTAGTTAATCCCTAGATGAGCTAACGGCTGTAGCGTAAAATGTTTAAAAAAAATCTGTGTCAAAGTGATAAGCTTAAATAAGTAAATACAGTTGGTACAAAATGAGTCCCATACGATTAAGGTTCGGACTAGGCATATTTTTTACTTTAATGATTATTTTTAGATATACTCTCTACGGAGTTAAGGTACAAGATGAGGACCAAGCAGTTTTCTTCAACTCGTTGGCGCACCAGCTGAACCTGGACGTTTGGGTCCACAGCTTACCAAGAAGCGATGGCGTAGTCCTGGTTCCCAAAAACTTGCGGCAACTGTTCCAAAATGAACTTAATTCCGCTGGGATAAAGTACAAAATTGAAGTGCAGAATATTAAAGAGTAAATATATTTTGTTGATTCAACGTTAAAATTTTCTTTAATTTTTATAAATTTACTATGCAAATGAATGAGTTATTATTTTACGACATCACTTTAGTTTTGCGGTGTACTAACAATTTAAAATAATACATTACTTTGCCGGTACAATAAACATTATATTTCAGTTATTAATATAAAAATATTTTATTTTGCACTAAGAAATGTATATATAAAATATTTCAGGATGTTAGATTTGGAAGATAGATTAATGAAAGAAACTCATCTCAAAAAAATAAATAAAACGAGTTTGCCGTTCGACAGGATATACAATTATTCTGAGGTAATCGAGACTTATAAATCTTATAAGTATTTAACGAGTCGATGTTGTAAGTTATGTAAGTCTAAACTAACCACCGCTGCCCGAGGCGTCTTGGTGAACAACAGTCCAGGCAAAGACGTCCTGTCTCTGTTTTGGAGCTCACTGGGCTCTATAACACCGAGCTTAATTAATCCTGTGGGTAATACGATTGTATTATTTTGAGTTATCAACTGTCAAACATAACCGTAAGATACCTTTCCGTGTAGTTGTAGCTGGATTTCCAGCTAAATATTAAGATAACTCTCAAATTAAAAAAAATGAAGCATACACCCTAATAAATAGTAATAAATATTTATACATTTTTGCAGGTGAATGCCTATTTAGAAGACCTAGCGAGAGCATACCCAACCATATTGGCCTTAGTTAACGCTGGCAGAAGTTTTGAGGGTCGGGTCATTAAATATGTGAAAATATCTACTACTCATTTTCAAGTGAGACCATTTTATTAACATTCCTGAATTCATAGGTTCATGATAAATTTTATTCAATAATTTGGGAAGATGTAAAATGTATAAAATGGTTATTGAAGAGTAAATTACAAGAGACTGATTATCAAATTAATAGTCATATTCCTTATTATAATAGTTAGAGTAGCTGATTATAATATTTCCTTAAATTAGTCATAAGTTATTAAGTATGGACAATACAAAATATTTAATTATACGAAAGTGCTTTACAGGATACTTCGAAACAGTTGAGATTTTATTAAAACCCAGCGTCTCGAGACGTTCAATTCTTATCTGAATGGGCCTTATTCCTAGGGTTAATTGCCGCTTACAATTTGTACACCCCTTCATTACTTTAATTTTGTTTCATTCCAAATGTCTGGGTCCAATCTGGGTCCTAAAAGTACCATAACTTTGAATATAAAATTCTGCTTGTGACTATTTCGCGTTTTGATTAAAGTTAATTTGAAATTTTGATCGAAATGTCCTTAGATGTCTTTGTGACATTAAGATAATAATTGGATTGGTTACTGCCAAATTACTAAATTCAGATAGTTTTTTTTTATGTTATATATGTAATAGCTGGCAAACGATGGACCGTCTAATGATAAGTCACTGCCACCCTCAGACGATCGCAACACCAAAGGTATCATCGACGCTTTGCCGCAAAAAAAGGATGCAGAAATCTGCTTTAAAGCTGGCTCTCTGAACCTGCAACCGAAAAATGTTTTAACATGTTGTTTCAGAAAACGAGGTATTAACTAGCCATGTAGGTTTAAAACGTCAATCAAGCCTGTATCCAACTGTGGGGCCAGGTACCTCAAACGAGAGTAGGATATTACTTGGTTGCACAACGAGCAGGTTTGCCTTGGGCTCAAGTCAAAGTCAAAGTGGGGTCATCCATCGCCGCCGCTCCTTCAGGGGCGTGCGCGGCGTGGGAAGAATTCGGGCCTCAAGGGTCATTCTTTTTTATGCCCGTACTATGCCCGTACGTCACCTGGATCACTGGAAAGTACTTAATGGTGCTGTTCAGCGTCTAGAAAAACGTCGCAGGCTTTAGGCTTAAGGAATAATGTAGTCTTATATATCCTAATAGTCGCACTGTATAGGAGTAATTCCTATTTGATGTAATATAAAAAATATTCCTATTGCCGACTTAGTTAAGACATCGAATGTTAGTACAAGACTACAATAAAATTAAACTTTTTTAATTAAAAATTTCAGAACCCGAACAAACCAATTGTCTTCATGCAGTCCTTACTACACGCTCGAGAATGGATTACGCTACCAGTGACATTATATGCAATTCACAAGCTTGTCTTGGAAGCCTCTGCCCATGACATGACCAAAAACGTTGATTGGATCATTTTACCCGTTGCCAATCCAGATGGTTACGAATACAGCTATACTAAGGTACCATTGTGTAAAAATAAATCAGTTACAGACTTATCCATCCATCTCTTATGCTTTCTCTAAGATGGTGTATGCGAGACTAAGACAGAGTACATTTGAGTGTTGGCATTTAATAGATGGACTAAGGTTATATTGTCCAGTTCGCTTGGGTAAAGAATATAATTACACTGGTTAAAGAGGTTGCTTTAAGCAACTTTATGTGTCGAAAGAACGTTTTGGGGCCAAAGATGCGTTAAATCTTAAGTCCAAGAATGCTGCTCCTAATAAATTTTGGGAGGAAATCAAATATCACTGTAAATCTACTTCCGACTGGGTAAGGGCGTGTGAGTTGAAGAAATTAATTATAGAAACTGGTGGACTATTTTCATAATCTAGTTACAAAAATTTCAAACATCGAGTGTTTCAGATTACATTTATTAAAACGATCTTGATGAATTTGAAACATAATTCTAACGTCTAACAGTGAAGTCCAGCAGTAGAGGACTTCGCTTAATCACTTGTTATCCTTGAAAAGACTATGTTAAAATTAAACAATATACCTTTCATTGAAATGGACGATTTAGAAAATGTGATAAAATTCCTAATTTAATCGTTCAGTGTTGTGATATCACTTGAATTTATTGTTCATGTACATATTGATAATATTCAATAGATAAAAACTTGATCAGAATCATATTATTAATCCCTGCCTAAAAAGGAATAGTAAGTAAAAATAAGGTAACCTCTGTCACAAATGATTAAATATAAAATTTAATAATCTAAATTTCGTCAAAAGATGTTGGCTTTTCAGTATCAGAAAATATTTCTGCAGTTCCATATTCTACATCTGGCGGGTTTAATCTTTTGATTTTTAATTTATTTACAACACGTCAATAGTTTAACTAAATAAAACAATACGAAATAACAGAATGCCTCTCACTATTTCATACTATTATAAATTCACATTCATCCAATAGTCGCAATCAGGAAAAGTAAAAACGTTAATACATCGATAACGATGAGTCCTTGTTATATTAAAGAATTACTTTATCTGGTTATACATATATTACTTTCCTTCTTTTCTTTCACAGTTCCGTTTTTGGCGCAAGAACCGGTCAACTAGCAATACGATAGGCAATATTTGCGTAGGCGTTGATCTCAACCGGAATTATAATGTCAACTGGTCCATTGCTTCCAGCCAAATTCCTTGCTCTGAGACCTTTCATGGTCGTTCACCATTCTCTGAACGTGAAACTGCTATCACAAGAGACATACTTTCCGAACATAGAGACCGCGTAAAACTGTTCTTGGATATTCACAGTTTTGGAAGCATGATACTCTATGGGTTTGGTACAGGAGAATTACCAGCCAATGATGTAACACTCAGCTTACTTGGTGTCGAAATGGCTAAAGCAATAGATGATGTGAAATTGAACTGGAATCCAAATTATACTGTTGGAAATGTTGCTGATGTTTTATACAAAGCTTCTGGAAGCGCTCAAGATTATGCTCAGAAAATTGGAGTACCGCTTTCTTATACCATAGAGCTTCCAGGTTACAGGTATGAGTTAGGAACAGTATTTGGTTTTCTTGTTGACCCAAATTTCATTGAACAAGCTGGGATGGAGACGTGGGAAGCTATAAAAATTGGAACTAGATTTGTTTTAGATTATTTTTAACAACTATGTTTTTAATATATATTAATCAATGTATTATTTTAGTCTACTATATACTACAATCTACAATTTGTTGCACCAAATAATATTTTGTATGGCACACATTTTATTTTTAATATCAATAATTTATGTAAGAATATAATGGAATTAAACTTTTATCCCTTTTAAATGTACAAATATTTAAAATTTCGCAACTGTATTGACATCGTTGCAAATATAATAATATTGTATATTTGATGTCCTCGCTAACTTTGTCAGATCATATTCATTAAAATGAGAACTGTGAGAATGATAATGAAAGTTTATTTTTAAACAATATTTGTTCTTACTGAAATCTCAGACGAATGAAATTTGTCAATGACACCGATCCCTTTGAAAAGAAAACCCAAATTGCCTTGAAACATGTTGGCTAACGGTACGATTTGATTTTTTTATTCCACATAGTTTTATCCCCAATTACTACTAACAAGTACTAGCAAAACTTAGCAGATGTTGTCCTACCTGTGTTTGCCTCAACGTCCGTGTACAAAACAACCGTTGATCTGCAAGTAATTTATTCGGTGTAAAATAATAAATATAGTACCTATCATAATAACAAAATGTCTACTACATAAGGAAAAGTAGAATAACCAGAAAAATATATATCTATGAAATGAAATGGCCGGTTACAACAAAGTGGTTTAACATGTTCTTCGTGGTCAAATGTCTATGAATATTTAGTTGATCAAGCAGTGCCGAAGGTTGCATTTATTAACATATTTTTTTTTGTATTTAAACCAATTACACGAGGATTGACTGAACGCTAAAGAGGTTGATGTGCTATAGCGCCATCTAGATACGCTACGAGTATAACACATAACATCAGTTTTCATAAATGTAGATAGATTAAAGACTAGATTCGGGCGGCCTAGAATACTCTCTCCAACCGCATGCCGGCTGAAAAGGGTTTCGTAAAGGCGACAGAAGTCAGCCTACTTTGTAGTAGGGCTTCGCGTAAGGATTATATTATCAGTATTATTATTAAATCATGAATATTCTTAGTGGTGGTGGGGTTCTTTTCCGTGAAGCCTGCTTGGTTAGCTACCATCCTTCTGCTTGAGTCAGCCGTCAAACGATTCGTCGTGCTCCGGCTGGGGGCTTGAAAGCCAGTACTTTCTTTATTTCTTATTTCTTGGCCGACAATGCATCAGTGATACTTATAATGTCACTAACCAGGACGGTGACCACATACCATCAGATGGCTCGTTTGTCTGTCTATCGTCGTTTGTCGGCTATTTTTATAAAAAAAAGTAGATACATTTAATTTAAGACTATAAAGACTTCTTATTTCCTCGTTTAAGGGAACACAGTAAAATATATAAATTTGATAACAACGGCGGAATAATATTTTTTATCGTTGTCCTAAATCCTGGTCATTATTTGGATAACAAAGAAAGCGGATTTGTCTTTGTTCGACGAACCAGAGTTCTGTTATTTGGATCGCTTCAAGTATCGAAATAACTTTGATAATGACGATGGAAGCGTTTGTCCAATTTGTGTTTTTGTTTATTTGATTCAGGTGAATAATGTTTTTGAAATTTGTAAAAAAGTTTGCATCGTTGAAAATTTTTATTTGTTTTGAATTTTCAACAGATGTCAGTGTCAGAGTTGACAATGGAACTTTAGTTATGCTTATGACCTTACTGCTGAGTGTAGGGATTCCAATTCGATTCCATTCAATTCATCTTCCTTCCATCCTGGTTACCAAACCGATCTCTCCTGCTTTTGGTGTGCTTTTGTGAACAAGGGATGGGGGTTTGGTAAACGGATCGAATTTTACTGAAGATCGTTGGGCTCTGTATCACACTTGGTATTATTATCTTTCCGTGAAGTCTGCCTGGGTAGCTACCACCCTCCTGCTTGAGTCAGTCGCCAAACGACTCGTCGTGTTCCGGCTGGAGGCTTGAGAGTCAGTACTTTCTTCTGATTTCCTTGTCGACATCGTATCAGTAACACCTGTGGTCTTGCTGATGTTCATGGCCGATGGTGAACACTTACCATCAGGTGGCTCGTCTGCTCGTTTGTCGGCTATTTACATTAAATAAATATATACTAAATTCTTTATCAGATCATAAAACGGAATAAAACGCTTGTAATTTCTTAACTTTTTTTGATATAAACAATGTTCTTCATTATAGTTAAGAAGATAACAACACACAAACAGCTGCCTTATTACCGACGCTTTCGAGTTTAAATCAATCGAGTTGATTTCGATCATATGTCAATTTCGTACTCTTGAATGTCTACGCTAGCGCACGATCGAACGGTGGTTCAAATTGGAACTAAAAATCGTTAGGATCGAATAAAGATCGGAAATAGCGCACTGCCCACACTTTCTGACAGCCGTCAATCGAGTAGCAGGATCGAAATCAAACGTCAAAATTCGCGGTAATAAAAAAGGTTCTTCGTTTGTTTCGAGTTTTGCATTTTGTTTAATTTTATTTGGGTTTTTCTAAAGTATGGCTCGCCTTACATCTATATTTAATGTTTTGGAGGAAGCGCATCGTATAGACATTCGAGGAAGGACAAACTTTCTTAGAAAGCTACGTTATAACTCTCGGGCATTTGCAATGGATAGTGAAGAAATCCAGAGGAATTATCGTTTGGCCAAGGATATGAGTGAATATTTCAATATATTCCGCGACGTTGCGGAGTTGAGTTACGAAATAATGCGTCGTTATACTAAATAATAATTTAATAAATAACTAGTTATCTGAAAAACATAAAAAAACATACACACCAACAGGTTTTTAAAATTTGACAACAATTATGTTGTCAAAATAATATGATAGTGTCATGATCACAGATTAGTTAATAGTAGTTGTCACGGTACAGATTAGTTAAAGAGATTTTAACTACTTTTGTCAAACGAAAACACAATTTATATTCATTTCTCTATCAAAATTCATATGAACAAATAGTAAATACATACAAGGTTCTTTAAAAGAAAGCTATTAAATTAAGCATTTTTGAAATATTTATATGTGAAAAATCGATGTACTTCTCGCACTTGACTGTGACGTCACTAACCGGATACACTTAACGACGCGGATAACGTTCGACCGTAAGTCGATCTTGATATTGTATTTGATTTGGTTCGGGAGTACGAACTTTAGATCGAGTTCGAATCAGAAACAAAATCAAAAACAAAACGTTTTCGGGAGTAAGGCCCCAGAACCAAAATGATATAACGACATACGATTATATGAATACAATACATTTATTACATATATTAGGTACGTAATATGATTTGATACATAAAAATTGTACTATATATGTAGGTACTATGTAATATTTGTTATTGCGTGTCGTGCATTGTTTGTTATTAAGTTATTATTAATTGTCTGTACACAAAATAAACATTATATGGGGTACTTAAGTGATAAAATTTTAATGACAAAATGAGGAAGGCCTAAGATCGCCTTCTGTTATGTGTATTCTAAAACATCTCGTACAACAGTATATCAGAAAGAATAAAAATCATAAATAAATTATATTAATGAACTATTAAACCGCCCTCGCGTCGCTTCAGAAATACGCCTTACGCTTAGAAATAGCCACTGCATTATTTTGTGACTGGGTTTTTCTCGTTCTACGAATTAGACATATACTAATTTATAACATTTTTTACTTATGGACAAATTGAAATGAAGCGAACTTTATTGCGATATATTAGTGAAAACCATAACGAAATCGGCTAAGTCGTTTCTGAGATTAGAGGTTACAAAAGCACATACAAAAATCCTAACAAATTTGGTTTGGGTTCTATTAATAAATTATCCTAATAATAGTTTTGCTCATATCAGCTGATCATATGTTCGTAAATATTTTTTCAGTTACAAAGTTCAGTACTGCAGACCCTATACCAAGAGGAGAACTTCCATTTGCTGAAGCAGGGGTTTTGTTTACGTTTAACATAGGTATAGTGCAAAGAGGAAATAATGGTGTTCAGGTACATGTTGAAGAAGTAATTGATATTGTTAAAGATGTTTTGAGAGCTGTAGAAAAAGCGGCAACTAGGTTAATGTAGGATATTTAACTACGGTGCCTGTATGATGTATTCTGTTATAAGAAAATATATGGGATAAATAATTAGGTATAAAAAAATTAAAACGCGTGATAAAACAACAATGTTTAATTTTTTAATATTTAAAATGTTTATCATGACAATAGAAATGAAAAATTGTACAACGTTACACGCTAAAACATTTAGATTTAGTAATCTGTTTGCTTACAAATAGAAAATTGTTTACCAATCTTGGGATTTGGTAAAACTGGTGACGGGCAGCAAAGCCTGCACAAGTAAAATCCTATTTCAATTTTCAAAAGATAGTCATTGTCTACACACCAGCTGCACCACAACCAACCAACAACCGATGGTATGTGGCTGCCGCCGGCTATTTACATCTGTAACACTGAAACTGGAACTGACTTTGAAGAAGAGAAGAGCCCACTTATTAATTGACCAACCAGCATTGCAACCATTCAAAGAACTCACGGTTGTTTATAAAAGAAGAATCGGGCAAGGTAGACAGGCAATGATTCATACCAGCATGCACTAACAACGTCGAAATTTGGGTCTGGATGTAACTTACGATACAAGCAATAGATCTGTATGAATATGTGGTTTTATTTCAAATAACCGCGCGACCATTGTAGAATGATACCCACTTAATATCTCGTGGGCTGTCGATATATGCTCGCAATAAAAGTACTGCCGAAACTGAGATAGTATAGAGCTTGTCTTGAGATGTCTTTGTTGGCATTAACCATATATCACCTGCAATATTACCCATGGCACCTGCGAGAACTGGATTGAACAAAGTTAAATTAGTTATGTGAATCAAAGGGCCGAGTAGTCCCAATATATAAATTTGATAAAGTCAAAGTTTTCCCCGGAAAAGTTTAATTAAAGGACTGGATAAGAAATTGAGAGCCGAATCGACGGAGTACTGCAAAATTTGTCTCTCAACATGGTTCCAATTGACTTCTTAATAAAAATAAAGTTAACGTGTGTACATTTAAAAATAAATCGAAGTTCGAAATTGTCCCGTTAACAAAGATGATTGTTTGACAACGACGCTGGGAGTCAAGTCGGAGATTTCGCTGTACGATGTCGATGTGTCAATAGTTCGCTATACGGATGTTATAATGACGACATCAAAAGGTGTCCAAAAGCTGAATTATGTTGTCAAAAATTTCACCAATGTTTGCATATAGACAAGGGCAAATTTAGGACAATTTTATCACGGCCGGAACCAGTGGCCCAATTTGTGCCCTGATGATCATGTATTCTGGCAGAAGAAAATCGGTACTTTCTCATTTGGGTTGAAATACTGCAATAAGTGCAATAGCATATTCCCGCACGAGTTAAAGTATTGTGGCAAAAATTCAGTGATACGTAAAACACAGAATCCCTCTGGGAATAAATATCCATATTGAAATATTCTGGGTCAATATTCAATTTAGGTCTAGTGGTAGTGATAATAAAGATAAATGGAATTGGTTTCGTAATAGGTATTTTATTGATGGAACTTTCATCTTCCCTTCACCTGTTATGGAGGTTCTAAACTGGATATAGGCTTCCTGATCGATGTTGTCAACATTTCACCCAGACTATTTTCTATTTTTCATCAATTCAACGGGTCAGTAAGTATAATACATTGCTTCAATAAGACATAATTATAATCAGGGAATTCGTATTGTTTCGTTAAAATTTATGATCTTTTTAGTGTTATTCAAGACAACTAAGTTCGTAATTACATATATCGGTAAACCTTATTCTTTTAAAGATTTCGTCGGTTTAAATGAGAGGCTGTCTTTTACAATATGCCAGTGCTTAGACAGACCATAGTCTTATTATTGCTGAAGACCTGGAGTATCGAAATAAGTACAACAGTAAATGATTTCAATTATTTTAATGCTGATTATATTTCTCCTTTGAAGACGATTGCTTTTGAATTTGGACGACAGAAGTTTTTCGAAAATTACTTATAACGAATGGATTTATACGTGATGCAGTGGAACTTTAGGCTCTTAACATGAACTGTTTGTTAATCCCAATTATATTTGTCCACTTAATTTACAGAGCTCTATAATGAATTTATAGAGTTCCAAATATGTCACCTTCAAATACATAATGATCGTATATATATGATTTTACTTACCTTGAGAAATAGTAGTCAATAGAAAACAATTATGTAATTTAAATATCGGTCGCCGTTAAAATTGTTTAAGTGAGCAGTCGAATAACAATGTTCTTGTGTATGCAAAGTTCTCTAATAACAGCATAGTAGTGAAGAACAAATTCCAGCTAAAGCTAATAAAGATAAGTAAATATGTCCACACACCTGAAATAAGCGAGGTAAATAAGAAAATTCCCAACAGTGAGAGCTCGTCTTAAAGTTGGAAGGTAGGGTGCGAACGGAAAATATTGTCTCGGGCACAGACGTGACGTCGCGTTTCGAAGTGGACAGTAGAGCTGTGCGTTAACGTTGTCGATAAATCAATATAAATTCGAAACTGAACTAAATGGTTCACCGAAAATGTTTGGAACTACAAATTAGATACATTTACTTGTAGTGTATGGTGTTATTACAATATATATTTGGAAACATTACATAAAATATAAAAAACACAACTCCAATGTGTTTGTTAAAACGATTTTATTTAGACACTTCGTGATACACTTTAGGATTCACATCATTGTAACCGTTAAAATTAAATTTTTTTTCATGCCTGGTTTTATCATACTTATTCCTTATGAGGATAATTTCCAGAAACTACTACTCTACTCTACTCTAATTAGTAACAATAGGATTATAATAGTAATTTATTTCTTTGTGTCTATTTTTATATATTTTATGCTATTTAATAGATAATATTTGAATCATACATTTTTCTTATAATTTTTGACTAAGCTACAACTTTCACAAGTATGTAAGTTGTTTATGTCATTTTTTTTATGCAACTAGTCAAAAACCGAGTAGAAGAGCCACTTGATGGTAAATGGCCACAGTAGCTAATGGACATAAGTAACATCAAAGGCATCCCCGACCCAATCCCAAGGGAATCGGGGGACCTGCATTGTTATTAATTATAATTAATAACGACTAAAAAGTAAAAGGTTTAGGCAAAATATTCCCCCATCATGACAGTTACTCTTAAGGTAAGTAAATACCCTCACCCAATGATATCCGTAACACCGGTGTTCGTTGACGGTAATTGTAAGCCAAGAAGAAACTGGTAAAACAGCTTTTTATTATTACAACTCTTTTGATTATCTGTAAAAACATTTCACGATTCATTTTCGAAGTTACTTAATGTATACGAGTACCATCGGAATTGCATTGAGTGATATAGTCCTGAGTGCCTTTGACCCAAATAATTAATTAGTAGTATTAAGTTAATTAGTAGGGTGATCACGAGTAGGGGTTTGCTTAGGCTCAAGCATGGTCGAAGACCTTGTTGCATAAGCATGAACTAGTGGTGCGTCAAGTTTAAATTATCGATATTGAGTTATCAATATGTTCACTGCCTATCAACTTCGCATAGAATGCCTAAGCCCCAATACGTTGGGGAAAAATTTCGTACGTGAAATATCTTAATTTTCACGACGCGTTCGATTTCAGGAGTTCATTTCGACGTACATTCCGATGGAATGACGTCGCAAAACTGGACATGTGGAATTCCAAACATTTTTTGGGATACATGTAAACGGGTCGAAGTCGAATTTGAAATATGTAGTTACTTTACCGCATTGAAATTTATAATTAATTAATTACTTTAATTTATATATATATATATCGTGATTAAGTGATACCTGAGAGTTCTCAATGATGTGCTTAAAAACATGTGAAGTCAGCCAAGCCGTACTTGGATAACGTGGCGAGCCGAGCAATAACACAATATGGGTTGTAGTAATGATGATAATTACTGATGTATCCAGCGTGGCTGTTTAGGTGAAACTCACTCCACTACTCACGATTTGTGTTTGATATCTATTCTGAGATGATGTAAGTTTAATTAAAATCATATAACAACAGTTAAATCGACTCGACAGTAAATATTTATCCGTCACGTGTAACTCTGGTAGAAATTTAAATCCCATCAGTTTTGATAGCTGCCCTTGCCTGGCTACTCGTAAACACCACCTTCTTTCTAGAATCGCCGTGAAGTATTTTTAACGTTTTGGTTCCGAAGTCGGAAGTCAGTCAAGAAGCAAATGCCTCAATATATTCTTGGCTAACAACATGTCAGTGAAGCCCTTTATGTTGTGATAGATCTCGTAGCATCAGTTGGCTCATTCTGCTCGTTTGTCGGCTATTTACATAAAAAAGATGACATGATACCTGTACAGATTTCTTATTAATGTCACCACTCAAAGTTTAGCATAAAAGGTAGAGTTACTATGCATTTTAACCCTTACGATTTAAACCTGAATACCCGTTTAATGCGTAGCAATAATAATGCTGAAGTTTTCGTGAGAAGTCAAGTAACAATATTCATTGCATAAAAAACCTCAAATGAAACAATGTGTTAATAGCATGTAAAAAGATGCCAAGTTTCCTTTATCTCCATACAAAGCCATTAGAATTTCGCGTTGAAATTTATTTGGAAAACCGCCAAGACTTTTGTCTCAGTTTTGGCTTTACTACTCCACCATGCTTTTATATGGCGAATGGTCTTTTCGTTGTGACAACACCATTCTCTATTTCTGAGACTTGCTGAAGTAATGACGTAATTTTACTAGCCAAGTGTTCATGAAAATAATTTAGAGAAGGATCTTTCAATGCTAAGGAAAATACATATGTATAATAAGACCTTTTTGTTTACTTTATTATTGTACTATTTAATGTGTTTATGGTTTTCGTACAATATAATTTATTTACGGTAAAGGCAATAGGCTGAGCTGCATATCTTCGGGTTGAGTCGGTAGTTACATGAGTGACCGCAAGTGGAGAAATTTTGTGGAGTTGGTGGTCGAATCAAACTATCCTAGTTGTTATCGTTAGTAGACAGCAATCGTTTAATCGAATTGCTCTTTTTCCTGGTTTCCTTTTCACCAATCCGTACCTTATCGGCTGTGTTAAATATTCGCCAGGCTTTCTCAATTTCTCAAGCAGAGACACACACATACATTTATTTTGTATAGAAATGTGATAGTACACAAATTTAGTCCAAATTTAGTAGATATTGTCCATGTCATAAAAGTTAATTATGTGTAATGTCACAACATGAATTAATGTATCACTTTTGTAATTTTATAAAATGATTAACTAAATAAAAGAAAAGTGCAAGTGTAAATGTTTAATTCATTGATAAATTATTTTCTTCTTGTTCAATTTCTACGGGTATTCCGAACAACCCATCTGGCACCATCCTTGATACCTTCCCAAGTCTCAAATCCTGCTTGCCATATAAAAGTCGGATCAACGAGGAAACCATTGATGCCACTTACGTTGGGCCTGTATGATGGAAGTTCATAGGTATATGATAGAGGAACATTTTCAATTTGTGTCCAACAAGAGGATGCTCCCGAATCGGGTGATAGAATTACTGCCGAATTTCCTACGATATAATTACGATTTTGAGGCCTTTTAACTGCATCAATTCTTTGAGCCATATTAACAGCTACTAAATTAAGAGTCAAAGCATTAGGGGGAAGTTGCCCGGTGCCGAAGCCGTATAAAATCATGCTTCCAAAGCTATGAATGTCTAAGAACATCTCTAATCGACTGCGGTGTTCCAAGACAATGTCTCTGACGACTTGGGTCTCAGGCTCGGAAAAAGGTCCTCGTCCGTGATAAATCTCCGAACAAGGATTGTTGCTGGAGGCGGTTCCCCACAAGAAATCGAAGTTCCGATTAGGATCTACCCCTATGCAGAAGTTCCCAGTTGCACGGTTCTTTCTCCAGAAACGGTTCTGAAATTTTTTAATACATTAATACTTTTGGAATGCTATTTTTTTAAATAAATTAACGGTTATACATTCATAAACTCGCATTAGGATCCCTTCTCTTACGAGTGGAATGAGGCATACACAATTAAGACATCATAAACACCCATGACCCGAGAAAAAAATATTTATCCGTCTCATAAATGTTTGCCCCGACCGGGGATCAAACTCGAGACCCCTCGTTCGACAGGCAGGATCACTCAAACTGGGCTACAGGGTGAATGCTTTGGAAGATAAATTTTATTTCACTATAAATGAAACAGCATGGACATAGGTACATAATTAAGACATTAAAAATAATTAGAACCCGGGAGCAAAAATTTACTTATCACATGAAATGTCTGCTCCCGGCTACAACCCGAGAACCTCTTACTTACAATGTTATAAACGATAAACAGTAGTCGCAATTTCGACTTTAAATACTCTGATAACTGATAACAGAGAAGATCATAAAGAAGATGATATTACTTACATTTGTGTGACTAAACTCATATCCATCAGGGTTGGCAATTGGCAGGATGATCCAATCAATATCTGTCACGAGATCCTGCTCAGTGACGTCAATAACCAACTTTTCGATAGCGTATAATGTCGCTGACATGGTTATCCACTCACGTGCATGAAGCAGCGACATTATCATGATCACAGGTTTCTTTTGATCCTGATATAAAAATAGTGTAATATTTTAACTAAGATGTTATAAATAATGTTATAAACTACAGCGTAACAGTCATCTGGAAAGTTTTTTGGAATACAAATGTCATCAATACTACTACTTTGTCTCCTTTAAGGTTGGTGTCATGGTAGTTTATTCATTTGATTACATATACAATTAAAATGAAGTTTATAAAGAGATGAATGGAGAGAATTTAACTTGGGTGTCAAGGAACATAAAAATAACTGAAATTCAAAATAAAGGTAAAGTTAATGATGCCGTACTCTTTGCACAAGAAGGCCATGAATAACTCAATAAGGCATATCGATTAGAGAACAACTACAAATATAAAAATGAGAAAAAATGTCCAACGATATAAAGGTAGAGATATGGATGCGAACACCACGAGAAGGAAAGGTGAAATATTGCAATTACAGGTAAGAATTATCTATGAGCTAAAAAAGATAAAGATTTTATTTTGAACTAAAATTCTGATCGTTACAGTTTTTATTGTGTTTACACTCCATCAATTGGAACAAGTACAAGCCCTTTCCCATTTTTACTTTGGCCCGTAACACGACTATGTCTTTGGTGTTACAGACGTCCATGGTCGGCTGTGACCATATACAGTGGCACCAAAATTTCGCGTGTCGCTACCGGTGACCCCTCATTTAAAACGCCTCACGGACTCGTCCTAGGAGAAATCAATGAACAATCTTACTTTATCCACAGTTTTTATAACACGAAATCTAGCTTACTTGTTTAAACCTACATTCTGGTGTAAAAAGTTTCATCCTTTTTTAATTTTAAGTCAATATACTGGATGAAACAGACAAAGCATTAGCGCTTACAATATCCAAAAATATATAATTCGTAATAATTGAATATGTGATGGGATTATTCATATGGGAAACGCCATCCATGTTAGAACATTTATACCGTTTGTTTGAGGTTAACCACAAATACACCTGATAATTCTGCTACATAATGAATTTCTTTAAGCCACTCCGTTCTAAAGATTATGGGGGCGTGAAATAAATGAAGCGTCGTAGTCTTTAGAGATTAATGTATTGTCAAATTCGAAGAGGATTGTGAAAGGAATCCTGTTTGGGCTAGATTTAAAATGTGCTTTGACTATAGTTATTCGTATCACATTTAAACTGCATTGATTTGCTACATCGATATTAATGTGAAGGATTATCTAATTAATAAATTAAATATATCCTGCGTAACATGCATGGTCAATGTTTTGTATATGTGGCTACCTATCTATCTATATTGTGTTGCGAGTTGATAAAAAGATTTATTTTGTGTACTGGCGGGATATTTCATTATCTTACTTCGGGTACACATTTTCTATTACTATTAATTTAGAGAACAGTTTAGCTAACATTGCACCGGGAATTCAATTAGCAAATTGTAATTGGACCAAAGTACCGGATTTTCGTTCAGGATTCACTGTTGCAATTGCCATTACAATTCATAGAAAGCTTAGTTTCGCATTAGCATTCAACAGAGCTGAACGTGTAAAGTCGATTTAGGGAGTTTAAGTAACGCTCTCCTTCGTTGAAATACATAATAAGTGCGCCGTTTGTAAGTTCTGTGAAGTGAATCTTTGACACATGATAAATAGGTGATGAATGCAATTAAAAATATTGTTGGATAGTGATATGAAGTTTAAATTAAAATAAGTTTTTATAATTTAGATTTAAGGTAACCGCTCCACCACTTTCATTCATTCATTATGGTCATCTATAGTCGGTGATCTTCAGATTACTCGTCTGCTCATCTAAAGTAAACAGCATACATTTACATAATAAGTTAGATATATCCTTAACATAAATAATAATGACGGTAAATAATAAATACTGTTTTTATAGTTTGTTTTGTGTATGTTCAATAGGGAAAAGAAGAGAAGTGTGGATGTTTTTATGTCAGAGATTAGGGATTTGAAACAAATGCATATGTTTTTTTTAAATAAAAGTTGTTTATGCACTGCATTCATTTATTTTTCTACGGAATCTTTATAACATATACTGTATTCATGTAAAATTTCCATAATATTCTCATTTCATTTATCTCAGTTGCCTCAAACGGGTATTTTGTACAACCCATCTAGCACCAGCCTTAATACCTTCCCAGGTCTCGAAGCCTGCTTGTTCAATAAAAGCTGGATCAACAAGGAAACCCGAGAGGGAGCCCACGTGGTTTCTGTAAGATGGAAGCTCAAAGGTGTATGAAAGAGGAATGCCTTGTAGTTGAGCAAAGTCGCTAGACCCTCCGGAAGCTCTGTACAGAATCGCAACGACGTTGCCTACAATATAATTGCGATTCGCTGGCCATTTCACAGCATCAATTCTTTGTGCCATGTTCACTCCGACTAAATTAAGAGTCAAAGCATTTGGAGCCAACTCCCCGGTACCGAAGCCAAAGAGGATCATGCTTCCGAAGCTATGAATGTCCATGAACATTTCTATTCGGTTGCCGTGTTCTCTGATAATGTCTCTGACGACTTGGGTTTCCGGCTCTGAGAAAGGTGCCGCGCCATGGAAAACCTCTGTGCAGGGATTGTTGCTAGATGCTGTTCCCCAGAAAGCGTCAAAATTACGGTTGGGGTCCACTCCTATGCAGCGATTACCAGTAGCACGATTCTTTCTCCAGAAACGGTTCTGGAAAGTGAAATATGAAAATAGAATAACATTTATTTAAGAGACAGATCAAATGTTTTTGTAATACTGCAACATATAAACTTTTTCTTTTATTTAGCTTAATTCTAGGCATCATCCAAATTAAATAAATATTCAACTTTCACTTCAAATATTAATCGTAATTTTTGTAGCTGGTCAACTGAATGCTGTAATTACTTTTGTTCTTGTAGACTGCTCAACACGTGAAATTGTAGATATTAAAATTTACTTCTAAGCGATTTCATGTATACTGGTGATAAGATACTTACATTTGTATGGCTAAATTCATATCCATCAGGATTGGCGACAGGCAGGATGATCCAATCAACATCTCTCACGAGGTCCTGCTCAGTGACGTCAATAACCAGCTTTTGAATGGCGTACAATGTCGCTGGCAGTGTTATCCACTCTCTGGCATGTAGCAGGGACATCATTAAGATTACTGGTTTTCTTGTGTCCTGACAAAACGTTTCATTAAATGGTCACTTACACTCGGACATTCCGTTTGGTTTAAATAACATAATGGACACATTTGCGACTTTAAACTTTTTGGTCGTATTCAAAGGGAAAACGACGATAATCGTGTCTCCAAGACGGATTAACGTAGATAAAGATAAAGTTTTTGTTCATTATATAAAATTTGTAAAGTCCCGGCCTAATTGTTCACGGATCCACGATTAAAGCTTTGCTTGCGATTTTTTTAACATATATAAGGAAGTGATTAATGTTTTTGCATACAAATAAATATGTATATAGACGTTTAAGTTATAAAACCCACAATTCAGAATACCAGAATTAGCAGGTACTTTGGCGTTGTTTTAATTATTATTATATGTAATAGTGGATTTATATTCAAATACACTAATCTGTATTTGCGGAAGGGCTTTTAGTTGTATTGTTTTATCGTGGAGTAAATGTAACTTTGGAATATATATCTATTTGTTTAATACAATAGGCTCAGGATGAATAGGAGTTGGCTTAATAAAGGTACTTATTATAACCAACAGCGGACGTATAGAGTGTGATTAATAATGCGTTTTATCTACGCTCATGAGCTATAAAATTACAAATATAGAAGTAATTTAAGAGAATTAAAAAACTGCATCTCCTTTGTAATGCATAATACGCAGGTACAATGATGCCAATCCCCATTCTTACCTGAAAGTCAGTAGTAGATATTCTCAGATACTTGATATCACGCCCTTCAACACTTTTACCGCCGGAGACCACGCGAACTACATTGGGATATAGACTAGCTAGTTCCACGAGATAATTATCAACCTGTAAGAACACCATTATTTTGTGTGTGTTAAATTGCCGTATAATTTATATGTTGTAATCGAGCAAATGGTGCAATTTTCTGGAAGCTGCATTTTAGAAAATGGGAATCAAAATAGACATTTGGCTGAATCATAAATTAACAACTAGAAGAGAGAAAATAACAGAAAAGTTCATATGATTCAGTAATGCATAGATTTGGGTTTCCATTGTAAAAGAATCCTTTTTTGATTCTAAAATTCCCATCAGTTTACGTTTACGAAAGATACGGCAAAATATGGCCACACAAAACTACCGTCTTTCTACGCAAACATGACCAAGAATGGCTGAAATTCCAAATTCCGACCACTCCCGACCTCCAAAATTTTGTAATATAACTTTAATTACTTAACGTTCTTTTCTAAGTATCGAAATCTCAAATTTTACACACATACCCGACTTAGCTTTATCGATCATAAGAAACTCAGACTTATTGAACTTACTGTAGAATCCTATGTTAATTCAATATTCAACCATAACCTTACCGTTTCATATCTGTGAATCCTGTCAAACGATAGACCAGGTTGGGATCTGTTGCTTCTGGCCGAAGTTGCTGCAGTAAGAAGTTCATCTTCCATATCAACGTACCTGGGAAAAGCACGGTTAATAATATTAAAATCATTGTAACGTAGCAATGACAGATGGAGCTTTCTGCTTGGCTTTTGATTTCCATGTTCTTCTGAAATAAATTAACTGATATTCGCAAAGCTTGAAAGGGGATTGAAGTTTTTGACTTAACTTCTGTTTCTATTATTACTATATCAGGATTCATTGTATTTTGAATTATAAATGTTTACTGCGTTTAGCTTTGTTATTAATGAAAATTCTTCAAAGTGAGTAAAAGTTAAATTTTACGTAAATAAAAAAATCTATATTATATGTATCAATACAAAAAGTAAAATTTATTTTACCCTATTTAATATGTCTTCATATTTTATACATTTTCTCGATCCGAAGCAAAATGGCGGATTTTTATTATTTGTGCATAAGTGAATATTTTATGTGACCATATTCATTAATAAATCATTTTGAATTATACTGCACAATTTGAATTTTTGCCGTTATATTTGTCTAAACAATTAGATTCAAATCAAATACATAATCATGTGTTATCAACCTAATTAGCTATACTAATATTATAAATCTACACTAATATTAAAAAGAGGGAAGCTTTGTATTTTTGTATGTTTGTAACGATAAACTCAAAAACTACTGAACCGATTTCAAAAACTCTTTCACCATTAGAATGCTGCATTGTCCCTGAGTAATATAGGCTATATTTATAACTAGAAAAATTAGGGATCCTTGCTAAAACTTTAGTAACGTGAACCAAAGTGTAAAAAAATTTATTTAAAAATTTCTTTCATCGCATACGCTGCGGAAACTATTGATAAAGTACACCCGTGTGAAGTCGGAGCGGGCCGCTAGTAAATTAATAAAGTATTATATATTAACACACTAGACAGTTATGATATGAATATTTAACAAAATTTAATATGAGGGTATCACGCGCTAATCGGCGCCATCTATATCATTAGATTTTTACGTATACCTAAGTAAGATCAATATATTTTAAGCCGATAAAGCGGAAGATAGTCTAATCTATGTAATTATAGTTACATTCTTAAGACCTGAAGCGGCTAATTATTTTTAAGTTAGATCGAGCGTGAAGATATGTAGATAAGTAGTTTCAGGCAGTTACAAACTAAGCCAGTGAATATTTGTGATTATGGAGCGATATTTTTTTTTAATAAGGAAATTTTATACACATGCAAATGAAAACATATATTTTTAATGTTTATGATATGAAGATGATACGAAGTCCAGATTAAAGCGATGTTTAGAGACGAAAAGCGTTTTATTAAAACGTAGAATAAACAGTAAAAATGCGTTCTGTAAATTTGACCAACCTATAATTTTTGTAACAAAATATTTTTATGTCGCACGATAATCAAAATATGAGTAGGTAATAAATAATAAAAGTGATCAAATTTTATTTCACAATGCAGTGATTTTTAATAATTATAATAATTATGTACCAGGATATTATGAGTTTTGCGAAGTTATACAGACTGAACAGAAATTGGTAACGATATTTGCAAATCTGTGGGCTCAGTTTACTTCCTTGACTTAACTAGATTGCACTGGGTAATAAAATCTAGTAAAGACATTTGAGATCTGTAAAGATTTTCCTTGTTGTATATACTTTATCGATCTTCAAGTACCAGGACTGCATGAGGTTCAGAGACCACATAACTTGTATACGTAATGGTACCACAGACAACGCAAAAGTATTTTCTCTCTCTCCTTCCTGCTTAAGATAAAATGGATATCGATATCTCGCTCATTTCTGCACTTGTAAACGTATTTTGAAATAGCTACTTTATGATAGTCATGGAAATAAAGTTCAAAAAAGGTGATAAACAAATTCTTGATTTAAGTTTTTTAAATAAAAATTTTATAATTTAATTTCGATCAATCTTATGCTATAATAGACCAGTCCAAAATCGTCTATTAATTTCTGTGTATAAACCATTAGTCTATGCAACTTAGCAAAAGCTAAGATAGTCATACGAAGTAACCAGCGGCCCCGTCCGACTTCGTTCGGGTTGGACGATATATGGTTTAATAGTAGTAGCAGTTGCAATAAATTGTATAATAATAAATAAAATAATTTAAAAATTTGATATCCTTTGCCTTGGTTAGACATTGTCAGGTTAACTGACATTTTATATGGCCTATCACCTGCACCAACCACGGGTTTTCACTACCAATTTTCATTAAGATCGGTCAAGTAGTTTTTGTGTTATCTCGAGACATACACGAAAACCTCCACAGATCTATATAATGGTACTGGCTGGTGCCCGGTCCGCTTCGCTTTACCAAAAAAAGAAAAAACTACCATTCTTAATAAGCAAATAAGAAACATTTTTTTATTGTTCATGATTTTTGTTATTCTAAAGCATTTGGGTATACAATAATTTTGGTTTACCAACGATCGAACAATGTGTTAAGTGTTAATTTTAGTGTTAGGGTTTTTTTATGGTTCCAATGATACTACATGCATATATACAAAACTTCACATCAATTCGACGTATGATTCAAAAGATAAAAATCACTGCCACCAGCGCCACCTATCCGGCAATGACGTAACTATGTTCGTCGGACTGGTCATGTCGCCCTTTATATGCAAAGTTTCATATCAACTAGGACAAAAAGGGACATGTCAACTGGGAAATATCAACTGGGACAAATAGGAGTCAGAGTTTTATGTCTCACTACGAACGGGACTTCTCTGTCCATCCAGAAACTTAAGAATTCCTTTCGTCTTTAATTCAAGCCCTTCATCAGTCTAACGAAGCATAACTTTACGCGTGTAAATTAGTCCACGCGTTAGTTCTGAAACCGTTTTTGTTTCTTCAACTCATGATTTCTTCAGCTGTTCAAGTAGACGGTGATGGAATTACACGAAATGTTACCGTAAATTATTTTCTATTTATTTATTTATTTGGTTTAATTTTTTTTTAAGTTCTCTATGATTTTTGTCTTGTTTAGGTGTCTCGCGAAATGACCAACTAGCCAGACGGAAATCCTAAATATATATTTTTTATAATCATTTGATTTTTGATTTCCGAGTAGTGTATCACGATAAAATATAAAAGCAGAAGATAGGATTTAAAAATATAAGAATTAGTGGTTCCAATATTCCGCGAGTCATAATAAAAACATATTCGCACTGACAGTCTGTACGATGTTCATAGCAAAAACAAAGTTAAACAACTATGGAACAATATATGTATTAACAAATATATTGATATACATAAAGATTGAATTGAATTATTGAATGGATTGAATGAGTGATGTAACATACTTACTCTTTTATGTTTTGAACTCCGACTTTGTAGGTAATTCCAGCTTCATAAAGCTCTCTTTGGAAAACATGACGCAGGTCTCGAGGAACGAGCACCAGGCCCTCGCGACCTGGTACAGGGTAATTCCAGAAATCTAGATAATACCGCTCTTCAAGCTCCTTAAGAAGTTGCACCTGGTCAAAGTCCTGGACTTTCACTTGATAAAGCGACTGGCTGTAAAATAAAACAGACCCTATTAAAATTCTTGAGAGGGATTTATTTTTACTTTCAATTACAGCTTTGGAATCCTATTATATCTTTATTTATTCAACAAACTGTAATACTGTAGGTGTTCTTATTAAAGTTATGACTACGTAATAAAAGATTAATAAAAATTTAGAAACACTTGAATCGTAAAATATGTATGTACGTAAATTACTTTAAATACATACAATATTGAAATTAATTTATACGGCTCGATTTTATATAAACTTAGTCAATATCACCATATTATCTGTAATTATAACTGTGGGAAGGCAAAGAAAATGCGTTAATATAACTAAATTAGATATCTCACCCTTCCAACTCTTCATTTTTAGCATTGACTGTGAAGAAACACAGTGGAATTATAAGCAGCAACTTATACATTTTAGCCGTGAATTATGGCCGGCTGTTGGTTAAGAATTGGATTCACGATTGTTCAATACTTTCCAATACATCTCGGATCAAACGTTTTAAAGATAACATTGATACCACGTTATTGATTAATATATTTTAAGGATTATTATATTATTACTAGATTATCTTTGTAAATACGCATTTATCTTGGCTCAGGTTGAAGATATACTTATTAGGGACAGGGAAAACCTGTCATGACGTGTTTCATTTAGATTCTGTCCCATCCGAAATTATTCTTAACTTTTTTATCGGATTCGGTTACGGTTTCAGACATTTTTGTTTCAGATGCCCGATAGTTTCGGTTACGGTTACGGAACTCCATAACATCCTGATACATATGTAAAACAAAACTAGTTATTTTAGTGACATAGTTGGTGTAGACCTTGTATTTGAAAGCAATACTGTAATTCTTTACTCGTTATCTTACATACTTGATGTACGCAAAAAAAAATGTTTGCATTTTTAGTCTGTTCCGGTAATTGTCTCTTTGGAAATTTCTGAACGGATCTGGTTAACACTTGGCATTTAACATCAGCCCTTATGATAATAGTTATCGTTCCGGGAAATGGTTATATTCCCGCGAAATATTAGGGTAAAATTTTATGTATGTTCTGGTAAGAAGTAAACACGGCCGTTCATCCCATATTCGCCTAAAGCATATTGGCGAGAGTGGCTTGAAGTGTCCCAGGTAGGTTTTATTACTACCTGGGTTTCTTTTCATTGCCTCTATTGTTTCCGGCCGACCCTTCCAGAAACTTAGTAAGACTGCCGCCCTCTTCTTTTCGGCCGGCATCTATTAGCAGCTTGAGTAAACTTATTCAGGAAAATTACATTATAATGACACATTTATGTTTAATTTCTAATTACGTATAATATTATGATTGTTTTCATGTTTCATTCAAGATAATAAATTGGTTTTGACAGAGCACGGAAAATTTTATACGGCGGCTTGTTAATGCGTATAGGAATTTCTCTTTACTATTTTCTGCTATTAACTTCTTGCCATTTGAGGTAATCATTACATGAATTTAATACCTATTCGTGTTTTGTTTCTATTATTTCGAAATAAGCTGAATCATGTCGTACTTGAGGACCGAAGAAAATCATTTCTTAGCACACTTTTAACGTCTGTACTACGTATTCATATTCGTTCCAGCAAAAGTCCAACATAACTCCCACTGGTTCCGGCGCAATTATTTGCACATGCGTCATAAATGTATTTATCTATTTTTAATTTTTAGTTATCATTTGTACCTTTAATTACCACCGAAGTAGGTAGTAAATATAGAGAAAATCAAAACCTAGCAAAGGTCTCTGAGTAATTAGGTAGTTTTCTTTTACTTTCTACGATAAGAATTGTCACCGTATATCGTCACCGGGCATTGGTATTATAAGTTCACTGACTTAAATGTTTAGTACTGAAATATGTTTATCGTTTACATATCGATTATAGGTAAAGATTTATTAAATAAGTCCTACATATACTTTAAAACTTTCTACTCTTGTGTCAAACGTTACAATAAATTTCCATTTTCCCCAGCGTAACAAAACAATAACTCTCAATTTTGTTTCTTTTTTTGTTTCAATTTCAAACTTTAATTATATTTTATCATCAAATCTAAAGTATTAACACAAGTCACAATTACTTTGCAACTGACTGATCGCTTCGCAGTTGCACATTTAGACTTTGAAGTTATTTTTGACTTTTGACATGACCGTGTTTTGAATCATGGTACGTATTTATCATTCTAATTACCTTTTAAATCGGAGTGAGCACACAATCGAGTGGTACAGTTGTTGAAGTGAAAACTAACTTAGACAAGGAAGCAGTCTAAAAATCGAATATGAATCAAAGCGAGGTGTAATTGAAAATTAAATCGATTCGAGTGTGCCCTGACAGGTATTAGTTTCGGTAAAACTAACAACCATAATAGTGAATTTGATCCACAGTACAACTTTTTTGTAACCATATTGAATGAATATCTTCAATATTAACAAGACGGAGGGTTAAAATGTTATTTGCTTTACTCGCATATTAATGCAGATACGTATATTACATATTTGTACTTCATTAGATAATCTAAATTTTTACACTTTGTCCAAAAACCACAATTTTGATCCGTATATTGAAGTATTAAGGTTTATTTTGTTTAATTTATATCACGATAAGTGACTTGTTATCAATGATCAATGATAAGGTTCAGTATCACTACAGATAGATATAGTTTAGAGTTGGTTCATTGATAGTTCTGTCTATTAATAAAGTTGTCAACGATGAAGGGTGTGCTACTGGTGTTTCTCGTAGCGACCGTTTTAGGAAAACATGAAGAATATGAGGGGTAACTAATGATATATTTTATATATTCTATAAGGTTTCTTTCAATTTATTATTCCGTTTTATAATAATAATTTGATTTAAGAATACATTCTTTATTATAATAATAGCTTTAACACATAGGTGTAGATATAACATGATTAAAACTAAATCTACATAAAGCATAATCAAGTAGCAAGTAATGTATTGATAAATACACGCTCTTAAATAACAATAATGAATATCATATAGAATTTTATTTCGTTCTTGAAGCGTGAAACGCATAGTATTTATTTTCACATTTTTTTGAAGCTCCAAAAATATTATAAAAGTACACTGTGGACGATTATATTGTTCTATTTTGAAAAAGAAATTTAACTAGTCTGCAATATAGGCATTTTTAATCTTAACAGGCTCTTTGTTTGTCTGGATTGAGCCGATTTGGGTTCACTTGTGTCCACTTCTGTTAATTTTAATATTAAATTCAAAAATGAATAAAACTAACATTGTTCACTGATTAAAATAACATTAGTTTGTGACATAGACAGTTTACTGTCATTTTTCGTTATGATGCAAATTTATATGTAAATTTTTGTTTCATACCGCTGCAACAGTCATCTAAATTTACATTTAAATTTAAATCTATTTTATGTATCTTATTCGATTTTTTAGTAGATGGACATGGATTTGTCTATGACTCCGAAAATTTATGATTTGAGCCTTGCCGCTTTCGGTGCGAGATATTATAAAAATTTTCAATTTATTTGCAACTTAAAGTTTTTTTTTAAGAGAAATTCTATTAACAATGAGCACTGTTACCGAGTGAAGAAATATTTTTAGAGAAAATCCACTTAATTTTATCACAGTGATAAAAATGGGGGGTAGATTCAGAATAAATCTTTACTAGTTGAACAGCACATCACTACTTGAATATAAGATCACTGTCCCAGACTTAAATTAAAGTAATTAGTTGAGCAAGCAATTGAGCAATTAGTTGAAAATCGGTTGAATCAAATCTGTCACAATGTTTAATCGTATCACTGTAGAATACTACAAAGGTATAAAGACTTAAAGTCAGAAACAAATCAAAGATGGCTTATAAGTATTTTAGAGATGAATATAAAGCAAAAACAAATTAGAGTATTCAAAAATGGTGGTTTTAGGGATGTTAGGAGCTCCATAACCGTAACCTAATCTATCGGGTATCCGAAATAAAAGTATATCCGAAAAAAGTTGCGAATAATTTCGAATAGCGGCAGAATCTAAATGAAACACGTTAAGCCAGGCTGTCGCCGTCCGCGCTGTTATACTAGCCGCGTCGTTCTTATTTTTAGACAATTTTAAGGCTATTCTTCTTTTCTTTGATTGTCATACCAGATAATATCTAGAATAGACTCAATGTGGTAACTTGTAAATACATTATATATTTTTTCCGATTCCTAAATCATGTAATATCTGTAACCGAAATAATCGGATGATCCGTAATAAAATCATATCCGTAACCGTAACCGAAGCTGGTAAAGTATTATTCATATATCCGTATGCTTATCCAGATCCGAACTTTCATATCCATAACATCCCTAGTTTGAAATTTATTTTAAAATAAAAGGTGCTTTGTAATGAGCGAAGAAGAAATGTCCAAAGAATCTAAATTTTGGGATAGTTTACAAGTTAGTAACAAGAGGGGAACCGGGATTCGAGACATAAACTCTCCTCTAATTCATGGAATTATGTGCGTATAGAAAACACGTCGGTTACATCCATGGAACTTGTTGAAAAAACTTTGGTACCTAAAAGTTATTTATAAAATTTTCAAGGTGTATGAATTCTTTAAATTACACTTACCACTTACTTCCTTAGTCTGATGGTAAATTCGGCTTTTACCCCTCAAATTCTTAGCAGAGTTCCGAGCACAGTAATGGAAGGTTTATTTTATATTGGGATATTTTACGGATTTATTTTTAATCTTGATTATCGTTACTTTTTCACACCCAGGTGGAAGTCTTATTACGTAGAACCTGCATCAGAGGAACAGTTAAGAGCTCTAGGTGCGATGGTACCGGTGTTTGACCTGGACTTCCTAGCTCATGCTACAGTTGGACGGGCAGGCGTGGTGTTAGTGAAGCCAGAACACCAAGCTGCATTTACTGCGACCTTAGATCTTGAAGGCATCAGCTACCGGATTCATGCTGCAGATGTTAAGGCGTAAGTATTTCATAATGGCGTCAATGGTCGGAAAACCTACTGACGAGTTACCTGACGGTATATAAGCCTCGGTATTACATGGTACCTAGGGCATCATGGTTGTGTTGCCGATTTACAGCATTCCCTGATTAACTGGCATTTCAACATTGCAGCCACATGTCGAGATTAATTTGACAAAGACCAGGTGGTATCTTCGGAAGATGAGATTCGTTTGTGTCATCGAACTAAACGTAGGTCAGCAGGGTATACAACGAATTTGAGCTTCTGCTGGACAGAACCACTTTAAGGGTTTATCATCATTCTATTTGTGCACATTCTTCAAATTGAAACTTTCTTGAGCTTCTGCTGGACAGAACCACTTTAAGGGTTTATCATCAATCTATTTGTGCACATTCTTCAAATTGAAACTTTCTTTCTTGCCTTCTTCCTGGCCGACAACGCATCAGTGATACCTTTGGTCTTACCGATGTCCACGGGCGACGGTGACCATCGGGTGGCTCGTGTGCTCGATGTTCGGTTCATAAGATAAAAAAATTCATAATAGCAGCAGGTGTGACCAAGATCCAGTCGAATTTTAGAGACTTGACTTGACTTCTCTTGTAATAACAGAGATTGGCACGATTGGCGAAGACCACTTACCACCAGGGAAGCCGTCGATACTATAAAATCTATATATCAATATAAATATGTAATGTGTCTGTATCTGTAAATTCCATTTGTTTATCAAATTTCATGATAAATATTCGTTTATGACACATTGACATCAATATGATCATTTTGAAAATTTTTGTCTGTTTGTCTGTATTTCCCGTTACAACTCAAGAACGGCTTGACCGATCTTCATAAAAATTGTTATGTAGTGAGAACACGTGATTGTCATTATAAAATATAGTGGTTATAAAATGTCAATTAACCTAATGATGTCTAATCAAGGCAAAAATATAACTTTTTTAATAATCATGTATCATCACAATCATCAACCTGAACGAAGTCGGTGGGTGCCGCTAGTATTGTTTAATTTAAACCGATGTATTCCGTAGCGAAATGGAAGGGAATTCACACAGCATAATGCTTGATATTGATTTTCATTGAGACCACTACAAAGTGGCGTATCCCTTTTCGTTGTGAAGTATCATTACAACTTTTATTTGATTGCGAACGTAAAGGATGAAGGAAGTTTATCTAAAGGTATAAAAAACATTACCTACATATATGTATACAAGTATGTTTTCACATCAGCAATTATTCAATACAAGGAAGAAGAAAATGATATTAAAAATAACAAGTTATCAAAAAGTAGTGATTTAATTACGTTATTAGATTATGATAAAATACGTGAATACCGAGGTATTTGCGAGGTAAATTACTCAGATGATATTGATATCAAATCAGATAACGGGTGAGGGCGCTAAAACCCTGGTTTTACCAAAACAAATTATAGAAAATCATTGTTAGTATATGTTAAAATTGAGACCAGTCTTAAGTTCTAAGCTAACACACAAATCTCCTTATTTGGAGTGGTCATCGCCGTCATGGAAGTGTGTTACCGACGCATTGATGGCTAAGACGGAGACCCCGTCATTGTTTTTCTACAATACAAACGAAATATGTAAAAACTTTTCCCATATATTGTAATAATAAACTAATAAGACACTGTTGAGTAACCAAGCAGCTGAAGAAACCAACAATCATGCACACGTACCGTCGGGATTAAGCTTGATTATGATTATGCGAAACCCAGTGACCCCAATATGACGACCATTCGTTATAACCTCGTCTGTTATTCAGCAGCGTGTACAAAGTCTATGGAGTAATATTGTGACTTTATATTCTTCTTAATAATCCCTATAGCCCAATCGTTAGTCATAGTGTCCAAGGCTGCCGAGGGGTCTCGAGGTCGGTTTCCGGTCGGGACGTATGTTTATGTGACAAATAAATGTCTGCCATGAAGAGTGTGTCAACTTTTATTTATTTATTATATAAGGACTGAAAATTTATTATTTACCTACTGTTGAATGATTCATAAGATTTTTATCTTATCAGAAATATGTATGAAGTATATCTACTCTGAAGATCTGAACATAATTATTTAATACTTTGATGTATAACTTATAGATAAAGATTTTGATTGTTATAAAAAATATTATTCTTTATATAAAAAATCAAATTAAACAATAAACAAATTATCTATACTGATCGCGAAGTCAAGATTAAATACTACCAATTGATATAGTTGATAGTATCATGCGTTACTTTGCGGAAATCCATTGTTATTAAATTAGTATTAATTTACTTTGCAACAATCCGTAAGCACAATACATGATGGTATAGAAGTAATACATGCATAGAACTCACAAAGGGAAACATGCATTTATGATAAATTAAAAGTACTATATACTAACATACATACCGTCACCAACACGTGTTTCGCTCCGAAACAGAGCATCCTCAGGGAGAGGTGAGAATCCTCACCCTGGTATATACTTGTATGTTGTTCATAATATGTTGTTCATAATATGTTGTTCATATTTTATTATGTATGTCATATTATATGAAATTTTGCCAATTTGGTACACTAGTGACTAGAAATCAAGTTATGGTATTTCTGAAAATAACAAAATTATTACATGGTTGATTTTAAGAGGACGGTGGTAGATAGTCAGGGTGTAACATACCACCTTACCATCATCATGCGTTTTGATTCGTCGCTAATCCGCTTCAGTGTTGCTATCCTTTTACAGTGTAAATAAGTTCAAGTTAAGAATAAATAGACTTTCTCTAAGTTAAAGCATTTCACTATCTAAGGCTACATATATATACCAGTAAGGCATTTACTTTCGGGTGGGAATGTATTCAAGTATTGATTTATATTAGGTAAAAATAAAACCAAATTTAAAATAGATATCACACAGAATCTATAACTGTATGGAATATCCAACTAAATTCGTTAAGAAGGAACTAGATATATTGCCTCGTCTGATGGTAAATAGGGGATACGACGAGCATGGTAGGTTGGCTTGGATATAAGGCTGGATGAAGTACAAGAGCACCTCATGGAAGAGTAAAAGGGTCAAGAAATAATTCGACTGGTAATAATATCTATCGAAACTGACCGCTGAACGAAGCACTCTTGAAATGTTTTGTCCGATTAGATAATGCTGATAGTTCATAACCTTCGAGTTACCAAACTATTTGAAATGAATAATAATTTTTTTCCAGGAAATTGGATATCGATGATCAAGTTATCCAAAGACGGAGACAAGAATCTTTGGCGAGGAACACGCATAGGATACCATATGATAACTATGAGCCGATAGAAGTGGTAGGTAATAAATAGTCAACGAAATAAATAATAACAAAACAATTAATTCATCGAACCATCGTGATGAATTGCTGCAAGAGCAATATACGTATACTAGTTTGAACAAAAGATACACATCGAGATTATTTTAAAGTATTTTTAAAGTTAATAGATAATATACTGAACCGTTTGGAATTTTAAGTTACAAATTATAATGACTTCGGCGCACATCTGTTTGCATATTGCATTGTCCCAAACCAACGATAATCAAATAATATTTAAATTTTTAGATTGACCAGTATTTGCAAGACATCGCCAATAAATATCCTAGAACCGTAACGTTGGTTTCTCCTGCAAACTCTTTCGAAGGTCATCCCATAAAATACCTGAAGATCTCTAGCACAAACTTCACGGATACATCCAAACCTATCATCGTTATAGAGGGCGGGATGCATGCTAGGGAATGGATAAGTCCTCCAACAGTCACGTACGCCATCCACAAATTAGTAGACGATGTTAGCGAGAAGGACATGTTGATTCATTACGATTGGATCCTCCTCCCTGTTGCTAACCCTGATGGTTACAAATTCACCTTCGACAGAGTAAGTACCTTGTATTTATTACCTTGACCTAAACCTAAATAAAAAATATTGTGAATCGATTAAAATTTCTGCTTTGACTTCGGATTCCTAATTGTCATAATATTAATGTATCGTTAAACTTGTTTCAGCTTCGTCTCTGGAGAAAAACACGTTCAGTCCATTCGGATTCTACTTGTCTTGGAGTAGACGGGAACCGTAATTTTGATTTCTTTTGGAATACTATTGGCGCCAGCAGTAACCCCTGTTCAATTACCTTCGCCGGAAGCAAGCCCTTTTCCGAAATAGAAGTTAGAGTCGTTAGGGATATTCTTCTAGAACATCTTGACAGAATCTCCTTATTCCTTACCATGCACAGCTATGGCAGTATGATTCTTTATCCATGGGGTCACGATGGTAGTCTTTCGGCGAACGCGTTACGTCTGCACGTTGTAGGCTCCAATATGGCCGATGCCATCCATGAAAAGGCTTTGTCACACTTTCCAAGATACGTCGTTGGGAACTCCCTTCACGTTATTGGCTATGGTACGTCAGGTGCGTCTGAAGATTACGCGCATTCTATCGGCATACCGTTCACTTACACCGTAGAGCTACCAGGTCTTCACCCCGGATTACAAGGATTTCATCTGGACCCTGAGTATATTCAACCAGTCTGCGAAGAAACATGGGAAGCAATTGTCGCTGGGGTGCGGAAATCCGGCGAGTTCTTTAACACAAGAAAAGACGATAACTAATGTTCAAGATGTATGTGTTTTATTAAATCGTGTACCTTTTTTAAAAATATAACTTATTTAACACCACCCTGATTATAAACAGTACAGCTGCGTATTATTAGCATGGTAGTAACGTCTTTTTATGTCAATAGCCAATAAACAGCCAGGCTGGCGGCAGGTTAGGAAGTGGTCAAGGCTGCTCTATGTCGTCCGTACACCAAAGAGACCACTGGCACTTTGCCAGCAAAGAACGAAACGGTCTGCCTATTTTTTACAGTTGTGAATATGATGATGAATAGTAACAGCCTATTGATTTCACCGGTGGTTCATGAGGAGTCTGGGCTCAAATTACACATCAGTTTAAAAAAAAATTTGTTGAAGTTAATTTTGAGTAAATAGTATGCCTGAGCGTTCTATATAATATTGTTAACAGTGTGTGAAATATATCACTAGTCCAGCATGAAAGACCCTTCGTAATGTAAAAGTATACCGAAGCTTATGACATATCATTGGCATGTTATGTTTTTTACGTAAAATAAGTGAATGCTTGACAACAATCCCACTCTAGTGCAAGATTGAAAGTTTAATAGTAAAATTCAATTATTAACAGGCCTACGGTGTCTCTCATATTAAGTGGTCGATGCGTCATGATAATGCCTGGTACAGCTAGTAGGAGGAATTTTATCTATTGACAAATTATCTTGAGAACTTCTGTGCTCTGAAAGATACATTTCGAATTATGAAGAGCGAGTCATTATCTACAGTAAGCTGACAATTGATTATTTAGTACTTATAAGGGTGTTACGTTTTATACCTTGTTACCTTTTATTTAATTTTCATATAAATTACATGTGTGTGTGCATTAATTGTAAATAAATGAATAAATAAGGGTGTGAAAATCGTATATCTTTATTGAAATACATCTACGGTTTCAGATAGTAGTAGAAAATAAGACGTTAAATATACAGAATTAGAAACTTAAATACTCATGATAACGAGGAACAATAAAATTGTTCATGATTTTGATCTGGTTACTGCTAAATGTAAAATTACGAACAAAATCTGCTAATTCTAATGAGCAAATAATATTAAACGCAAGTAGGTAGGTACTTCTGTCGACATCTTTCACAAACTCCAGCACAGTCTTTCACGTCTTCGAGAACGCGAATAGAATAAATTCAGAATTGGAAATTGATCCGCCGCTGCGCTCCGAGTTTCAGGAGAATGACGGAGAATTTCAATTAAAAACCTAAAGTTTACATCTCCTGCAGCGTTTCACTTTAAAGTGAGATGCGTTTGAGATTTGTTTGTTTATTATTTAGTGGTCTACTGGAGAACATGATCATTTATGTTTACACTAACTCGGGCCACGTCGAGACCATCGCCGTGACCGAGATCTGTGTAATTGGGTCGAAATTTCGGTAAAAAATACAAAAATCGTGAACACCCGTTACAGTTAAAAGACAAAACAGTAAGTACCTTTTTCTTCTGTTTGTCAACTGGTTTTAATTTTTGTTATTTGCTGAGTATGGATGGGCTTCAGTCTAATTAATATTTATTTGTAACAGTACCTTATTTAATTTCAAGGACGGCAAGCCGTTTAATTAGTTAGTTAATATACTTGACAAGTTTTTTTAATTTACTTATTTCCTCCCAAACGTTAACTTCAATATATCAGAATTAGCTGACGCGCGGTTTGCGTTCATTATTGACTCATCTGAATACATCAAATTTCAACTTTTTCTATAGATAGGAACAAAATGTGTTGCATCGGACAGAAAGGAGAGTGATCCAATAAGGAATATGTTTTTAATTGGATGTACGAAACTCTAAAAAACTATTAAGAAACAGATATTCTGATTGTATTAACTTAGTCTGGATACTAAGTAGATACCATCCGCGTTTTCTTATAGCACCCTTGTAGAAATCGCACTGAGATTGGCATGAACTTTTCCAATAAAACTCAAACGAAAGCTTCGCAAGTATTATAGGTTTGCTGCAATAAAAACGGCGGAGTTTATACTTTACTCAAAGTCAACTATTTTAAGAAATTGTGAGTCAACATTTACGACAGAAATAGTAATGAGGTTTATCAAGACCTTATATAACATAAGCTGGGTGGTATAGAATCTAAAAAAACGAGGATGTAATGTTACTGCTTCGATATTTATTTAGCAGGTCACCACTAGCTCGAGAATTAGCTTGGATTCCAAATATTGAAGAAGTCCGTCGCGGCTCCATTTTTGGAACGAAGTTTCTTGTCTCATGTTACATTTTAGATTTAGATTTAGAATAACAGCTAGGCCGATAACGTGTAAAATTCCGTTCGCCGCGACACTTCGTTACAGCATTGTATGTAGTGCAGTGCAATTATTTTCAATATGTGTGTTACTTATGTGTGTGTGCGCGTGCGTGCGCGAGTGTTAGTGTGTGTGTGTGTGGATGTGTGTTTAGAACCTTATAAGTATAGGTATCAGTGCATCATTATTATTAATTATTCCTTACAATTTTTATACGATTCCTTCTGTATTTGGTAACATGTTTTTATAGGTGTGCAATGTGCCTTTTAATTACATAATATATAGCGAATGAAACTTCGTTTTAATTAAGTGTCGTTTAAATTTGTGTAAGTTTAAGTAAAAGTGTAGTGCCTTTGTTGTTTTTCACATAAATTTATTTATTCTGCTCCGTGGTTTCCATCCATCTGTCTTATCATTATTAATCATGAATATATTCCTTCTGAAAGCCCTGTATCAAGTTCGTTCATAATTAGGCCAAGTCATAATTACGATTCTGCTTCGCCTTTACAAAGTTGCATCGAGTCGGATGTCACAATAACTCCACTCAGAAACTTCACTTAGTGCCTATTGTCATGGTGACTATTGTAATTTAAGTTTATGCTAATAATAGATGTGTATCGTGAAGGACTTCAAAGGTGTCTGGTATCTTGATGTCAATTGTTTTTAAATTACCTTGGTTTTCATAAAGTTTAGTTATATTTATTATGACATTACCTGGAATTTTCAAGCGACGTGTTAAAGCACAGCTTGTAGGTAAAGCATATTAACTGCAACTGATATCGCATAGATTAAAACTTCTGTAGGTTTCAAATATGTACTAAGGAGTTTGTTTCCCTGTTTCCTTTCATCAGAGCCCCTTCTTGAAACGGTAGTAGAAGACAAAAGGAAGTGCATAAGTGTATTTGCAAAATAATTCCGAATTTGAATTTAATCGATAAATGGCCAGACGGTATTTCGAATGGTAAGTGGTCACCAACAACAAAGGCATTGCTTACGCGATGGTAACAAAAACAAAGAAGCCGCTGTTACACTTCACAATGGATTCACTTACTAATCAAAATTGGTGTAATTTTGACAATACTCTATTTCCTTCGCGTCCTTTATTTCCCAGGAACCATCTAGCAACTAAAATGTACAATGGAAGTCTTATTCCTGCTTCTTATATCGACAGCCGATATACACGCAGATGGGTCACCTCAAGGTCACCGCCGTACATAGGTATTTGTAGCACGAATGCCACGTAGAATATCCGTAAAACCGAAAACTCTATCAAGGTGCTCGCAGCCAAAAAGGAAGCGGAGTATTAGCTTTTTAATGGCATCCGAAATACGTTTTCCTTGTATCGAATGTTAATTTTAGGAGCTACTACTACTTCATTGATACTGTGCGTGAAACGAAGGTCTAAAGAACTTCATTAATTAGCATTAATCTTTAACCGGTCTTTTCCCATCGGATGACTGTATGTTAAGAGTGAATAGGCTTTTTCAAAGTTAATGCGCTTTACTATCTTAGGCTAGATCGTACTAATTTAAAATAAGAAAAAAAAAGCTTAATATTACCATTCATAAAAATCTAATTTTGAACATCGGGAGAGATAACTTTGAAAATCAAATTTTTTTTTATATATGTAAATTTGTATTTAATTACACAAAGAAAACAGTTCTAATTTTATTAGAGAACAAAACGCTATATTTTAGCATAAAACCCTTTCCATTAAAAGCACTAGTGGCAGCGCAATCCATTTGTACGATTAAATCCGTCACTTATATTACTGATTCATATCTCAAAAAGGCTATGCTGTATATGTAGATACCTATAGCATTCCTCTTTCACTAAGATGTTTTTAGAAAAATTTTCCTTGGAAAACATGCTTCTAACATTTGATGTGTCTACTATTTATTTGGCGTACTTCAAAGTAAATAATTTTAATAAATATTTATAAATGTTTAGTAGTATTCTATCATCAAATATGAATTTCCTATGTGTGTGTTGGAAGAAACACACTAAGGATTTAAATATCAACGAACATTCAGTGTACATTCTATTTCGGACTAGATTTTGATTTAACTTCAAAACTATTGTTACATATATGTACTCGTATAAAGCACGTAATTTTTCGCAAGTACTACAGTTTAGAAAATAATATTTTTCTCAGAGAATTACGAGCAGAGAAATAATCTCCTTAGTCTAAGACGACTCCAGTTAATGTATAGAAAACTTCAAAAGCGTATTTCAGTGGTACTTTGGCGGCATCTTTTATCAAATAGTGGAAGAAAAAGAGTTTATTTATTTATTTATTTATTTATTTATTTATTTATTTATTTATTTATTTATTTATTTATTTATTTATTTATTTATTTATTTATTTATTTATTTATTTATTTATCTTTTAAGGAAAACTTACAGCTAGATTTTAACACAGCATAAGTAAAAGGAATTAATATAAGAAAGCCAATTACAAGTTTTCACTGATAGCAAAGTGCTTAATTATGCTTATATTTATTTTATTATAAAATAATGCTTACATTTATGTTATCTATCTAATATCACAACTTATTATTCGAAGAGAGAGAAAAAAAAAGTTCTGTTAGGCCCCGTTTTAATTTACGGATATTTGTATTGAATAAGTCAAAATTACATTCTTTAGTTATATCATTTAGACACCTGCTTGCCCTAATGAAGAATGAATTTTGCCTATAGTTGGTATCAGCTGTAGGAACATAAAGTGGAGCAAGATTTCTGGCGTTTAACTTCGGTACTCTAAGTGCAATATTCCCTAGCAACTCGGGTGAATCTACAGAGCCGTTAACAATGTTAAACAGATATGCCATGTCAGCTATTCGTCTACGTTCCTGTAAAGGGAGTATATGATGCTTGAGACATTGATTTTTATACCCCTTGATAAATTGATTGCTTCGATATTGTAGAAACCTAAGGAATCGTTTTTGAATGGCTTCAATACGATTGATGTAGGTGTGGTAATTAGGGTTCCAAACCTGTGATGCGTATTCAAGATGACAGCGGACAAACGTACAATACAAGATTTTTAGTGTTTTAATGTTTTTAAATTGTTGTGACACGCGTATTATAAACCCTAAAGCTTTGGAGGCTTTACTCACTTTATATTCAATATGTGTATCAAAAAGAAGCTTCGCATCAAATGTTACACCTAGGTCCCTTATAGTGTTCACTCTCGTTAGAGGGGTACCGTTAATTGAATAATCAAATTTTATAGGATTTGGTTTACGGGTAAAGGAGCAAATGAAACATTTAGACACGTTAAGGCTAAGTTTTGATTGAGCACAGTATTTCTTAAATGAATTAAGGTCTTTTTGCAAATTAACCGCATCCTCAGATGTCCTAATCACGTGCAAGATTTTAACATCATCGGCGAATAGCAAAATTTTCGAATAAGTGAAGCATTGTGAAACATCGTTGATAAAGATTGTAAAAAGAAGGGGTCCGAGCAGTGATCCTTGTGGAATACCTGATGGGATCGACATTTTAGAAGATTTATAACCATTTAAGACCACAGTTTGGTTTCTGTTGAAAATATAAGAATAGAACCATCTGAACAAATTACCTCGTATTCCGGCAACAAGAAGCTTACGTAAAAGGATTAAATGATCTATCCGGTCAAAAGCCTTCATGTAATCCGTATATATAACGTCTACTTGTAATGGCTCTGACATATACTTAGAAAGATAATCAGAGCAGAGTATAAGATTAGACACAGTGGATTTATTTTTAAGAAAACCGTGTTGGTCATTGCTGAAGGAATGCTTAAGTACAGTGTAAAGTTGTCTGTGCACTATTTTTTCTAAAATTTTTGCGAACAGGCAGAGTTTTGAAATGGGTCTATAATTTTCTATTTGGTTTTTGGCACCTTTCTTATGTATAGGCGTTATAAATACGGACTTCCATATGCTAGGAACAATCCCTTCCGTAAAGGACTTAGTGTATAATAGTGAGAGTGGTACTACGAGGCTCTGAGCACACTTAATAATAAACGTTCCAGGTATGGTATCAGGTCCCGCTGATTTTTTCACATCTAGGTTCTTTAATAGCCCATGGACCTCAGTAGTGTTAATCTCAATAGAGACAATATCAGGTGTTATATCTGATGTCAATCTAGTGTCCTCCTCTATTATAAATGACATCATTGTAGGAACCTTGGGAGAAGCTTGAGTGGGAATACTTTGCAAACATATTGCATATCTCAATACCATCACCAGAACTACACTGCCCATAATTCATAACCGAGGGATGTGAATTCACTTGATTGAGACTTTTTACATAGGACCAAAAAGCTTGAGGGCTCTTTCTAATGTTACTTTCTATAATGTTAATATAATTTTCAAACATTTCACTTTCCAACACCTTTGCTCGTTCCCTTAATAAAACAAAAGAATTATAATCAGACTTGTTTTTATAGTTTTTGAATTTAGAATGATATTTATGCTTCTCTTTTAACATTTTTAGTAATGGTGATTTGTACCACGGAGGGTGGATTTGTCTTGGTTTAACTGATTTAATTGGTATATATTTTGTACGTAGATCATAAATAGCTTTATAAAAGAACTCGCAAGCCTCTTCCAAGGGTCTACTATTCAGTTCAAGGTCCCAATTAATTGAGTCAAGTTTATTTGATATAGATGAATAGTCCCCATTATTGTAAATAAATTTAACACGTGGTTTAATATGAAGAGTATGAAGCTCGACATAGTCCACCGTAATACACAAAGATTTATGATATGGGTCCTCCGGTACTAGGGGTTGTTCGCAATTAATTATAGATATATCGTTGTTTGAAAAAACTAGATCTAGAATTCTATCCTTACAGTTTGTGTTCGAATATATATTGCATAACATATATATTGAATAATATGCAATATATATTGAAATAAATTGCATAAACTTAACTTCAATAAAATCAGTTTCAGCACTGGTTTCAGCCCTGGACATTTTCAGCACATAGAGTACTGTCATTGCCTTTTTTAACCCAATGAATATTCGGCAGATTGAAGTCGCCCAATATAATAAATTTATCTGTTGCATGGCTTAAAACAATATCGACGAGCTTATCGGAAAAATTACATAACTGATCAGAAAATGAGTTCCCCATATTTTGGTGACACATATAGACAGTGCAAATATGAATATAGTGTGATACCTTAGGTTTTTGATGCTGTACCGTAAGTGTAACCCATATATCCTCTGCTGACGAGCACCAGTCATTTTTACCATCAGCCACTAGCGTGCGGCGTACGGCAATTAATACGCCACCCCCAAGTCTTTGATTTTTGTCTGTGTATTTTCTGTCTCGTCTCCATACAAGATAACCGTCGTCAAAAAGTTCACTGTCCCTGATTCCCTCTAAAAGCCAAGTCTCCGTCAAACACACCACATCATAACTATTTAAATAAATATTTCTTCGAAATGTACATGTTTTGGTCCGGAGTCCCCGCACGTTTTGGTAAAATAAAGTTATTCCCGGCATTGCGATGCAATACTTAACACACCATAAATACTAGCAATCCCGTTATATTTTTTACCGATTGTTTCAAAGCATTAATAGTAAAAGTTATGAAAAACACGGCAAATAATAAGTGATATGAGCAATAAGCATCTTTATATCGATACAAATAAGGTAGCACGAATAACTGACTTGACTGAATGCAACTTACAACTATTACGACATATCGCAAGCGAATAAGAACCTTATAACTTAAGTAATAGAATAAATCACGTAAAAATGAATACTCATTAGAGACAATAAGATCGAGCGATAAGCGTACAAAAGGCAATGGATGTTCGACGAAGTAAACAAGTATGGCTCTCAACCTGAGCGAGTACCAGGAATAAGTAGGACAAATTAAGCATATGATAATAATTAACGAGAAATTTTTTGTAGGTCGAACTCGGAGTTGATATTTATTACTGGGGATGTTGTATTTTTCCTTATAAAAATCTTGCAACCTTTTACCCAGGTAAAGGTAAAATTTAGTTCTCTTGCCAACGATTTTGTCTTATTTAGTAAACTTTTGTTATACATCGTGAGATGATCATTTACGAATATTTTTTGGTCACCCGATAACCCCAAGTTAGCGGTGGTAAAAGGCTTGGACGATCTTTCGGCTGCCACGAATTCCTCTTTGAAATACCGGTTGTGTAGCGAAACTATAATATTTTTCATGTTCTTGTCTCCTCTTCTTGTCTTCATGTCTTGTCTTCCTTACAGGTATTACATTAACAGTATTGTAACCTTTTCTAGTGCTTTATTAAGCGCTCAGTAAGTAAAAAAATATTAGTATATTAGTATAAGCTTCAATTTCTTAGTAGTCCACTGTATTGCTGGTTTCTCTTTTCGGATTTGAGGAAGCCTTTAGTGTATTTTACCGCGCGGCTCCATCGCGGATTGACCGAAGGTTTAATGGCCAACCAAAGAGTCGTAAGTTCTAATGCGGCTCGACAGCCTCCGCCGTGGTTTAACGGCTAATTAACGACAACAACTAGATCAGCGTCTTGAAAGCGCCCAAGTTATTTTGCCACTAGAGTCACCCATTCTGATCAACCGCGTCTCTGTTTGCTAATTCTATCGACCACTTATAACCGATACAAGACATAGAGCTATGAGGGGATTTCACAATTTACGGTATCTGTTGATCAGTGAGCGTATTTCACAATTTACCGTGTCTCTTTATCAGTGTTATTACAACTGAGTAGCCTCGAGCGTGAATCAGGTAATCAACGAAAAGGAAGAGTTTAATGAAACCGATTATTTGCTGGAACGTGTTCAGTACGATAATGCCGGTGCGTGACGTCGCAAAGGGATCCTGATTAAGCAATTTACACAAAATATTCCTTTAAATGAAACTTTACGGATTTATTTTGCGTTTTCAGATTCGTTTATGTTACAAATTCAATATTTTTGCCCATGAATGCTCGACCTTGATACCGGATAATCGTCTATTCGTATTTATCAACCTGATAGTGGAAGACTGTTTGTACTGAATGGATAGGAATTTATATGTTTTTATGAACCGTTACACAATTACATAGGAAAATATCAAAAGAAAATTGGACTGGCGCCCCATACATATAACTGGACAAAGTTCTTCAAAAATGATGCAGATGAATATTTTTTATTCAAATTAATACTCGATAAAAAAAAATCCTTCCCCAGTACCTATAGGGCGGACTATTATGCAAGGAACTGATGTGATAAACCTTGAAAATACTATAGTTCATAGTATCAGGCATTACTTTGCAGAAATTCATTGTTATTAAATTAGTACTAATTTACTTTGCAACAATCCGCACGCACAATGTATTATGGTATATATTTACTCCTAGAGTCTACTCACCCTGATGATGCGGAGCGAAACACGTGTTGGTGACGGTATGTGTGTTGGTGGTTGGTATTTTATCATAATTGCATGTTTTACTTCGTGGGAGGGAGGGAGGTTTCATGCATGTATAGAAGTATATACCATCATACATTGTGTTTGGGGATTGTTGCAAAATAAATTGATACTAATTTAATAACTTTGAAAATACTTGAAAATTGGCTTGAACGAAAGTATGATTTTAACAAATATTTTTGTGGTATCTGTGCGTTATTTTATTAAAACACTGCAACATTAGAAGTTCGTTTGTATCCTGACTATGGTACTGTTAACTAGGCATGGTGTGATGTACTCAGCAATACATTTTTATGCAGCGATCAGCCAAAGATCATACAAGCCACGTGACGGCTCATTGCCAACTATGTGCGTAGGGACACCTTGCATTTAAAAATTTTCCTTCTTAAAAAAATAATCATTTAAGCATTAGGGACTAACACTAAGAACATCTCCGACACGTTGACGACCAAAAAATAAGCAATAAATTTATTTGGCAACATACATATGTATGTCGGTTGAATTTTAGGTAGAAAATGGTAACATTGGGAGGTATAAAGCGCTGTTATTGCACATGCTTGTGCCGTTGGAATTAAGCTGCGTTTTAGAGCGCGGGGGCTTCCAGAACAAGCGGCCTGGCACAACTGCGCTGGGTGTTGTTCATGTTACAACATGCATTTCGAGCAGGAGAGCGGAATCATAAACCCTGCTCAACCTTGTATTGTATTGCATATACGGAAAAAGCAAGAAGATATCTATCTTTTTAAAACTTTAGAGTTTAACCCAGCGTCATATAAAAGCACGTTCAAATAGAATTGTAATTGAATGAAATTAGCCTCACCCATCCTTGAGTTCAAGCCAACTCACCCTTTCGGGGTGCAACTAAATGAAGCAACTCTTCCCAGGTCGTCTGTTGGAGTTCTTTGGTCCAATACCATGTAGGTTAATACTGATAATAGGTTAATATTAGGTTAATACTGTCGTGTGTGTAAAGAGGACCGCAGCATGAGTTGCATGCAAAGTTGGAGAGCTAGTTGACTGCATCCCTATTAGCTGTCAACGCGTCAGCTGCCAGTGACCATCAGTTTCAATTAAACGACGTGTATTCCTTCGTCATTGTTTATGCATGCCGCGAAGGATTAGAGTAGTCTGCCAACGTTGGTGTTTCAATCCCATTGTAGTGTGTATGACTTTAATTCAAGAATGAATAGGCCTTTTTTACTTAATAATGCGCTTTACCATCTGATGCTCCAGCGTCCCTGACCATCAAATGTGAGTTTAGTCACTGATTTATAATAATAAAAAAATTGCAAGTTACCTGGCGATTAACCTAAGGATAAATCATATTAAAAAGCACAGTATATTAAATTTAATCGAACATTTTGTACGGCTTAACGTACACTGTAAATAGGTAAGGCCTGACATTAAAGGCCTGGTGTGCAAATCTATTTCATTTCATTGTTTTCGAGTGGGAAATGATTCGACAGATCCCAGATACTGATAAATAAGAACGTTAAGACTTATGTATGTTGCGTGTTCGTAATGAAATCGTGCTAGGTATTTTTCTCCGTCGACCTTTCAACACAACGATATAAATACATAACTCTCAAGTACGCAGCTTTCTTAACGACGCTTTTCTTTGTCGAATCAAGCGATAATTATGTTTACTGTGCACGTAATTTCAAAACCAGAGAAGTTTGAAAGTAGTGTAAGGCTATTTGTAATTGGCTGTTGACTTCTGTCATGCTTCAGCACGTGTTGTCGAAGCGGCTTTGAAATGAGAAAAGTCCGTAAGTCGTATCTGAAGGTTTCCGATATGACTTAATACAAACCGTCAAACTGTAAGCACTTCAGACCAGCTTATTGAAAGTTTCATTTTGTTCCGTATTGACACGGCTTGGAATACTGACCCCAAGTCTACTTGGTGGTAGGGCTTCGCGTAAGGATTATATTATGAATATTATTTTTAAGTCATTAATATTATTTGTGGTGTTGGCAGACAATGCGTAAGTGACGCCTTGCTAGTTGACTCGTCTTCTCATTTATCGGCTATTCATATAAAAAGACATAAAAGGAAATAGATTGATTCATTAATAAATCCTTTCACAAGTGCTCATAACTCACATTCTCGCAATAGGATTATCTTTTTGCTTGTGGCATGGACACACAAGTAAAACATCATGATCCGACACAATCATAAGAGAAAAACCCGACAAAAAACATTTATCGGCCGGGAATCGAATTTGAGATCGGTCGCTCGGTATCAGAGCAAAGTTGTTGCGTTGGTTGGTTCTGGTGGTAATGGGTTTTGCACTTTAAACACATGTCACCTCGACATTACGGTAATACAAAAGGCACGATAAGCATTCTCTCTGAACTACAGTGAACTTTAAACAATGTGAATTTGCGCGCGATGTTCCAAACTAACCGGCACTTGGTACTTGACGGGATTTTCAGAAGTATTTTGAGGTTGAACAAATATGTTAAAGAAATCTAACACATACATACAATTTGTTATGCTATTATTCTTTGCATCCGTATTTGTTTATTGATTGAAATAATTCTTACTATGGCTATAACTACAATATTATATTGATAATTAATTAACAAGTCTGTTTCAGTGTGGTAATTAAAAAAAACATTGTATTGTTTTTTTCGCAGGTTTTACAGACTAGAGTAATAAATATATAAAAAAGTGTAATAAAAACAAGTAACGATAGTTGCCGGTAGGTTTATTATTTGTAATTGTAAGGGTGAGTCTCCCTCATTTGTGACCTCGTGTCTCTTCTTATATTGTTAGGGGTATATGCTACCACGCCGCGGCGGCGGTTAATTGCGGATTGACAAAGGTGCAACTTTACCATCTTTTGTGTTATGTAAACAGCCAACTAACGAGTAGACACGGCACCCGAATGTGAGTATCATCACCGTCAACTGACGTCCGTAATGTCAATAAAATGAAATGAAATGAAAAAATATTTTATTCGAAGTTGGTTTTTACACACACTTTTCGAACGTCAAACTACGCCATCGCTTCAACAAATCCTTACCGCGAATGGTCTCGGCAGAAGAAGCGGCAAGAAACTTTTTCCTACTCACAGTTACAGAACGCACTTAAACTGGCTTAATATTAAACTTATGTCCAAGCAGTTTTATCCTGAAAGTAATCATCAAGTTTGTAATAACCTTTCCGCATAAGAACGCCTTTGACGTGAGTTTTAAATTTACAATATGGCATTTCAGTCAATTTTAATGGAATTTGATTATAAATATTTACACATCTCCCCATGAAAGAGCCACCAGTTTTGCTTAATCTGAAATTTGGAACAATCAGTTTAGCCTTACTCCTAGTATTAATACTGTGGACATTACTCTTCCTAAGAAAACTATCAGAGTATTTTTAACGTACATAATGCCAATGATGCCAAAGTCGCGTTGCCGATCAAATATTGCATACGCATTAAAAACTTATAACATCACCTATCTTTATAGTTAAGCTGCAATTATCTTGAAAATTATCACGTTAGTAGAGTGACAGATTAGTTGTTCAACCTGTCACGTACAGATGTCCCTAGGATATTTACTGTTTGTGCTCTATATAACGACACACTGAAGTATCAGATATCCTTACTAAACAGCGGGGCTCCACACTCTTCACCGGGGGACTCTGTTCCCTCGCGTTCCAAGCCCGGGTTAAAAGGATGACCCTTGAGGCCCGTAGTCCCTCGTCACATACGCTGATAGGGCGGTGGCGATGGAAGAACTCGTTTGTTGTATTCTTGAAGTATCTGAGGCCGACGCTTATGCACTGTGAACCTTTCCTGTTATGTAGATGTTTTTGCAGCCGGAACATCATATTCGACTAAATTTAGTGTAAGGTATTTTAGTTTTTGGCTATCAAATATTATGAGAAAATCATTGCTTCTTCTTCTATTTTATCCTTATATTTCTATCTGTATGACATTTGAATCTTTCAACTTAATCACTTAGTGACTAAATAATTTATTAGTATGTTATATTATATAGTTCATATATATTAGTTTTCTTTGTCTGTTTGACTACGTATATTATTAATACAACTGAACAGATTTTGGTGATTCTTGGCACATTTGGAATTTATATTATGGGTCAAACTCGGGAACTTTTTATTCCGGGAAACGGATATGTTTCCGCGGAATTTTGTCAAAACAAAGCGAGAGTGAGTCACTTGTAATTGTATAAGTATAATCTCGTGTTATTATAATAAATGGAACAACAAGTCATTTCACCTTTTACTTTTACTACCGATGTAGTAATACTCACTTTGCATTTTTACACTGCAATCATTTTTAGTTTATTCTGTAATATAAGCTTAATTTTTAGTTCTTTTTTTCGAAAAATAGCAACATATTTCCAATTAATGAATTTTGATCTACCTGCACTGAAGTTCATTCATTTATATCACTCAATTAAAAGAAGATCCCATGCCCAGCACTGGGCTGCATGCAAATGCGATGAAATCAATGAATATTTGCGTATGATCTACAATAATATGCAGAAAATGAGAATTACTGAAACGAGACAAGCTAAATTATTATTATTAATAAGAGCACCATTGTGATAAAAGATTAATACATAAAATTTTATTTGAATCACGATCCAATGCTAAATATAATCAGTTTTTAATTTAAAAAATACGATGAAGTACCCTTAACAATGAAAATTGTGAATTCCAATTTACCAATGCGAAACAGGCATGGAAATTGATAATATAACCCTGTGATTCAAAAGTGAGGACCTGTCATACTAAGACAGGAAATATGCGTTGTAAACATATTTTCGTGTCTGACTTTATATGTGTCGTTATATATGAAATTCTTCTGTACGTGTGTATGTCATTGAACTCCTAAGCGGCTGGTCTGATTTTGATGAAATCTTTGTTGTGTTTTTAATTAGACTCCTGGATGCTTCAGAGTTGAACCTGGTTCCGGAAAATTAGTATTTTTATTATTTGAAAACATTTGCTAAATCCACTAATAGCAGGCAAGCCAACGTTTGGGCAGATCACTCGCAAGATGAGGTACTATGTATGTCATCAAAAATTGATGTATTTGCTATGAATATCATTTTGCTTGTACGTGTTTACCGATTGAGGTTTATCAATATGTTACTATATTTCTATACGTAGTGTTTTAATTCTGTTATAAATAACTGGAACGTAACAGGAACCACCCACTATCCAGTTTAAACTAACCTACCCTGCGTGTGATACATTTTGTTGGACAACGGTATTTGTGTATCATATAATGATTCTTTGCCTCCCTGATTAATTTCGGTTCTAGTTAAGTTTTAATAGAAAAGGTTTCGTAACAAAAGCATTTAATGTTACAACCATACAAGTATTGCAAGAGATCATTGCCCTGTGTTAAAGAAGGCGATGAGAGTTCCCAGAAGACGATTATCTCTAAAAAGTAGTGAAGTAGGAAAGTAACAATAAATAAATAGTAATACATTCAAAGGAAGTCAAACAAGCTATTGCTATTACATATTGTGAGCGCGCGTGTGTCGGAGATTCGATTACAAAAGCGGGTTTTTCGCTTCCTTATTAGTGGACATCATATCTACATATGACGGCTTTGCTGTTACCGATTTTCAGGGGCAACAGTATATTTAATCACCGACAGTCTGCTCGTTTTCAGCTATTGACGTGAGCAAAGCCAGCTAGTGTTTTGTATATCTCGAAGGAAAAAACCGTCTTATAGGTAAACTCGTATATTCTGCAATTTATTTTCGTTTTCATTGTGGCCTTTCATAAAACACACTACGCTTTTATAAAGGAGTGCGAATATTGTGATTTGGTGTGTACAGAGGTTATTCACTGGAACCAGGGCACCTATTTGGAATATGCCACATTATTCTGGTTCAACAAAGGGTATATACCTACCATATATATGTATAATTTAGCTAAACTCATGATGATATATATTCATTTTGTTTTATATTGTGTAGATATTAATATTTATTGTACCTACATGAGATAAGATTTGTTTAACACGAACCAAGTCGGAGCGGGCCGCTCCTGTGTTACGAAAGGGGTTCATTCGCACGAACTGTGAAGTATAATAAAAAAGGCGAATACAGAGTATTGTTTTAACCATTCGGGACAGTCGGTAGAGCGCCCATTTGACTTCGTAATCGAGCAGGCCTGGGGCGCATTTGAGCACGCGTCATTAGTGAATCACATGTTTTAATTTGTTTGTTTTGCGTGTTGATTTTAAAATTAATTTATCACTTGTGGAGAATACCTGCATATTTAATCCTTCACAGTGTTTTCAAAGAGGAATAGTCTGCGACGAGCTGTCTTTCAATGCGCCCGTTCGCTTGCGGGGTGGGAGCGTGGGGTATTCGAGTTTCACAGGTCATCTTTATACCCGACCTGAAACTGTGAAGAACAAGTGTTTCGCGGTGGAGGGGAGGACCTTGCCGTTGGGCAGGCATCCTTAAATCCGTCAACCGTGCCAAATTCGTAGCCAGAAGTATCTCGCATAGTCTGCTCTTCCGTACGTGAGCAGCGTCAGTATCCAGTATAACAATATCGAAGGGACTGTTATGTAAAATAAATACTAAGTCTTATCTTTGTGCAGAAGATTTGCGATCCGCGTCTCGTGCTCGTCTGTCTCTTTATATGTATAATTAGCAACGTCACATGTCACGATGTCATCAGGAAATTTTCTTTTCGCGGCCATTACTTCGTCGATCGAAAATTACCAAGAATTTTTTGTCGTTTAATTTGCTATTCTCGGTAATTACGACTGGCAATAAATAACGCTGTGAAAAGGACGAGGACAGAGTAAAAAACTTAACAATAATCCAAGATGAAATCTCTTCTACTCTGTGTAGATCGGACGTTAGCGTTTATACAGAGCTGCTAAAACCCCTTTTAATAATAATAATATAAATCGATTTTTATTCGATCGATCAACATGAAATTCTATTCTTGACGAGGTGCAAGGTGGAGTGTAACTCATTAACCTTCATTAATTTATTATTTGGATTCAACATCTTTATTCATTTCAAATTTAAACGTCCTTCTTAAATTACAGATTGCGTGTGTTGAAAATATAAATTAAAATAAAACATCTGCTCCTGGAATCACTCTTTTAATTCTAAGTACTTAATTTTACACTCTGGAATACTTTCTTATATAATTAGCATATTTAATATGTTTTAGATTCAACCTATATTTATTAATAAACAACTTTCAACTCAATTCAACATATATTTATAAATTTTTTTAGATAAACCTATTTAACATTAACAACAAGTAGTTACTGGTATACATAAATGCTAACAGATGTCTGCCTACGGTCTTCACCCATGTCTGCAGCGGCTATTCCGTCTTGATAATTTTGTACCGTGCTCTGTTATGGCATACGCTTCTCAGCTACACCTCACACTCAGTAACCGGTTTGAACTCTACAATCCTATTTGAAAAGAGTTATAAATATAATTACTGAAGACTGTGAGAAAATGCTTTAGTCATTGTTTGTGTCCTCGCCCTTAGTATAAAAAAGTTAGTATAAAAAAGAAAGCTGCTTTGAGGCGCGTGTTAATTAGCAGATGTGTTGTTTTTGCCTCAGGCAAACTACAACACTACGATTAACAATTACCAGAGCAGAAAAGATCCTGAGATTCTATGAATATAATACTATTCATTGTAAATCATAACAATGACAAGAAAGAAATAAAAAGGCAGCATAATGTGGAAATACAAGAGGCAGTCTTATCGCTAAATAATCGCTAGTCTTATCTCTTTCAGACAACCTTTGGGTAGAGGACACAGTGAAAAGAAGAAAGTGTGAAGGGTACAATTATGCAGGGGAAAAGGAAATGAAAAATTTACGTAAATGCAATACATTTGTTATTTTGTATATATGGACACACACAACACTATATAAATATACACATAAACTACTAAATTCACTTGTGACATGCCGTAATGTGCATCATTAGATCACAGCGGAAGGAATGAGACAAAAATATTAAAGACAATTTCAATTATTTTTTAAAGGAATGCTGGGATTCAGATTTCTGATAGGTAGCGATAGGGAATTCTAAAGGCGAACAATTGAGACTTTGAAGGATTTTTGATAGAAGGAGCCGAAGGTTATAAATAGGCTAATTACTGATGTAGACATAGCTAGACTTGTTTATATTGCCTATTTTCATAGTCTTTTGTTTTACGGTATCCTAATGTGGGGTAAATCAGCGGACATTGATTTAATATTTGTATTACAGAAAGGAGCAATTAGAGCTACATATATACAGATTAAAGTCGCATGAGTCATTAAGAGAAAAATTTAAAGAAATATGTAGGTGTACTCACCGTAGCCAGTTAGTATATTTATAGTAATTCCGGATTTATAAAAAAAAATACGTACCTATGAGCAGAAAAGTGATACACACAATCATGAAACAAGAAATAGGCATAATTTGGTTACATGTTCTTATCGTCATCAAAAGTTTCAGCGTTCCTTTATGGGGCTTGGAGTTCGTTTTTTCAATAAGATTCCTAAGTTACCCATTGGAACGTTTAAAGGTCGCATTAAAACACAACTTATAGGCAAAGGATATTATAGTATAGATGAATACATTAATGACAAGGACGCCTGGAAATAATAAAGTTGAAACCAGTTCTGCACAGGTTTAAACTTTCATAATTACATTGTGTTGTTTAAAAGATGTGCTGAGGAGTTTCGTTCGCTGTTTCTACTCCTCAATGTTAAAGCACCTTTTCGAAACGGTGGTAGAAGCTTAAAATGACGTTCATAAGTGTATTTACAGAATACCAATATGATTAAATGATTTTGAATTTGAAATTGAAACTGTTGCCTTAAATACGAAGAACTGAAAGGTTTAAACAGCACACAATATAAACTGACAGAATGCGAGCATTATTTGATATTTTTGACATTTTTCAACATATCCAATCCAGCATTTTTAGCCCTAGAGAGAAGAAAACTAACAATCATGTGATAAGTGGTCAAAGTGCCTCGAGCATCTGGTATATTAAGTTACCGACTCGTTGCTAAGAGACAAGCAGTAAACGAAACTAATTGGTTCTCTAAAATATCGAAATACGTAGAAACTGTATCGGCTTGATGTCAGAACGGGAAAGGTTTCTAGCTGGGCAGGTGGAGAGTTTTACCGCCTTATGACTATCGACATTAAACTGGATGATATAGAGCCCAGTCCAGCAAAAGATCTGGCCCCACCAATTTGTCTGCTTTGAAACAAGGTGCACCAGGAGCAGGGAAGAGCAAAGATGACCAGAACGCCATATAACAGCTTGTTCAATTCATAAAATCTATACATATAAAAAAAGTTAAAATCAGCCTAATCTGTAATTTTTTTCGTAATTTTAATGTAGTTAGATTTTGTTATCGATATTGAAGCCTGAACTTATTGTTTTCAATATCGTCTGTCTGTCGTTTTGTTTGCCTCTACTGTATAACATATCATATTTGTAACTTATATTATGGATCATAATCTAGAATCTTTTTCATCCCTACAAATCCAGCTGTACCCGTGGAATTTTCCAAACGAACCGAGGGCGGGTTACCTGTTATGTACAAAGGCATAAATACAATAATTAAAATCCGTACATCTTGTGCCATACTTTAGTTTAGCGCCTATTAGCATTTAAATGCGAAGTGTGCGAGTGCGGGTTTGGTTTAAAATTAAACCGATAAACTTTCTCAAAGAAACTAACAGAAAGACAACCTACGCTAACCTTTATAAATATCAAATAAAGGCAATGAAATAAGGTAAGTTATTTAACACTAATCAAATAACAATTAACTATTTATTAAGAGAACCGGCAAAATGAAAACCGTGTACTTCTCTTTGAAATAAATAAGGACTTTCAAGTCTACAGGCTACACTGGGCATTAGAAGTCCCTGTGTAGTAGACGACACCGGCACGTAGAAATAAGACATTACAAACATGCCCGTGAACATGTGTTTATTAGTCACGTGTGAAGTGTCAGGGGCGTCAACTACCCTTAAGCCCAAGCCAAACCCCTGCTGAACATTGGACACGTCTATGGGCGATGCGTCAGTGATTCCTTTTGTGTGACTGATGTAATTTATCATCGTCAAATAGAGTCGTCACAATTGTGGTCTTATCTAAAGAAATGGAACATTTACGGATGTTGTTTATATCAAGACTTTTCTTAATAAACCACAGTGCTGCATGTTGAACCTTGCATCACGACATAAGTGTGGTCAGTTGGAGCAAATTAATGATTTACACACATTTGTGTAAATATATTGTAAATATTTCTATTTAATTACTGTTAAATTAATTCACCTCAATTGTTAACCTATCATTATATATTCCTTCCTAGACAAATAGTTTCAAAGGTTTCGGCTCAAAGCATATTTTTAAAACTAATAGTATGTAATATGTAAGTATAATTTAAGATCTATTTACAATAAACTTAATGATGATACCAGGTTATATTATCATCGGCTTTTAATACGGGCACAAAATTTAAAGTAATTTGGACAGCTGAAAGATGACGAAAACAAAATTCAATGATCCCTTCACCTACATAGATACACATTAATCACACACACACATGATCATAACGACGTTGTTGCCCAGTTGGTACTGACCAACCTCGTCGAGTGAAGGGTCTTAGAATTGAATCGCGGCTGGGGCAGATATTATTGTTACAGGAAAATATTTAATCTCAAGGTATATTTGTGATGTCTTGTTTTGTACAGCCTTACCACCAGCATTACACGAATGTGACTATGGTAATCCATTGGAGGTTGCACAACTCGAAACAATATTCGAAATTGCAATTATCATATAAAATTTTATTTAAATACCATATGTGACACTGGTTGTCCGAACTGCGCGACAATTTGGGTCGCACTGAATACCAGCAGTCGTAACCATACATTGTTTGGGATGCGTGACGACATAAGCTGAGTGCGGCCGTTTTCGCTAGTTGGAGGTGTATTTATAATTATGTCAATATTTTGATCGCTCTGTGTATGTCGTGCTGCAATATTAATTGTTATTATTATTTTTTCTTTTTTTATTCTTCCTTTTATAGTTGTTTATTGTCTTTAATTTTTATTTAATCACCTATGTAGACACTTAGTTTAATTATCTCTGTATTAGATCGACTAGCGAAATAAATTGGTTTCTTCTTCTTCTTCAATTGGAACAAGCTTATGTCAAAGTTTCCATTAAAATTTACTTTTTGTTTTGGTTCCTCGATAATCGGAGGACCTTTCAAAACGAAAATATTGCAATAAAACTCCGTCATTTTTATTCGTATTAACAGGAAATACACTTCTGTATATATTCTACTATGCAGTAACCAGTCCTTGTTGTCTACGTAAAACAATCATCAAGTTTACAGTGTGATTTAAAAATTGATATTCGATAATTTTTAAAACTAATGGTGCCGTATATTATGCATTAACCTTAAACTACAGGTTATGTAACTCTTCATACAGTAATCGATTTGCAGTAACAGAAAGAATTATTAACAGATGGAATAGTTCTATACAGTCGGCTAATGGAGACTGACATGTCTAGATAAATGTATAATGCGGAGCGTATGGGTGACGGCAGTGAGGCGAGTTCCCGAATATCGAATAGAGCTTAGGTAAAAGCGTTGATAGTAAAGGGACATTGTACAATTTATGCACAATATAATTACTATATATTTTTTTTCCCCAACGATAATCGGGTCAAAATTATGCAATGTTATGACAGTATCGTAATGTTTTTCGACGTCAAATACAAAATTCCTTTAAGCGAACAGAGGGATTACCTGTTGGTACGTGGTCACCGCCGCCATGCACTCATCAGCGCATTGCTGGCCAAGACGGTGCGGCCGATTCGCCTGTTACTGGCTCACCGAATTCTGACACTATGCAAGTACAAGAACCTTCCAGCATCTATTTTAGAATATAACCACCTGGAACAGGAAAGAACCGTCGAATGCATTCTCCTTTACTCAGTCGGATGCATCGATAAACAATGGCTTGACCCTTGAATTCGAGGGTGGAATTCGTCAAGAATCAAAACATTAAAATATCCCTTAAGGAACACCGTTTTAGAAGAAGTATAAATTCCATTTTTAACTAAGGATCAATGGATCGGCCTACCCTCGCAATTTAATGTCGGTTTAAAATAATATCCGGCCCCGACTGGTCGTAATATTACCCCAACGAGTCAATATTCAACTTTCATTTATATCCGGATTTGAGGGATTCCCTTCAATTTTGATTTGAGTGGCGTCATTTCAATTCTTTATAATTCTTTTCGCTTGGTACAAGATTCAAGTAAGCTATACCTAATAAAAATCACTTTTATTCAGATGAAATGGTTTAATAAAATATCTATCATAGGAAAAAAATCCGGCAATACCGATGTAACGACAACACAACCTCACGATGCGCCCGTATCGTGTTGTTTTTTGCGCCCAATGCAAGGAAAAAAGAGGGCTACCCTCCGGAGGACATTCAGGAGGTAATGGTGAATGCTTATGCACACCAGCGCAGCCGGCTACGCTGGGTATGTGAACTCACGATTACTAGGTGCTTACCCATTAAACACTACTTGGGGTTGGCTTTGGCCTTGCGGCATCTAAGTCTTCATTAGATGCGAGCCTTCTTGAAGTAGAGGGATGCTAGCGGCGCTCCCTAGGGAGCAACCGCTCAGAAGTCACACTGAAGGTGTTGTCGGTTGGAGTGCCATGGTGTGGATGAGCACCATCGGAAATGGCGAGCACTTCTGACTTGTTCTGGGCTACCAAGCGGCATTTCAGGCCGGACGAAAGTTTGTTGGGGCATCTGAGAGGGCGTGCATGCATCAAAATGCGTCACCCGTTTTATAGTAAACCTTATCCCTACTATTGTTCCTATACACTATACTATTGTTGTTATTGGCTTCCATATTCAGCGAGTTGCTACAGATGACATCGTCTTCCATTTATGTGAAATTGCCTATCTATGGTAATTTCAAATCAATAATGACAGAGTGCAAATTTTATGAGTTTGGTTATTTTATGCGACGGATAATCTTTGGAACCACGACAACTAGTTGAAAAATTATTTTACCATTTGAATGACACATTATTCCGGTTGGATTGTTCAACCTGAACGAAATTGGAGCGAGCCGCTAGTATATTACAAGCTCAAGATGTATAGGAGCTATCATCGAGTGCTATCTCGGGTGGGATTGGTGACACAGAAGCAAAATTGCATGAGTACTTCGACGCTTCGGTAAGCACTTGAAGCAATAGATGTAGGGGAGGATAAATTAGACTTATTTACTAAGTTTATTAAAAAAAGTCACTTATTTTCTGTCGAAAATGATGAACACCTTTATTTTAACAGTAGAGGGTAACCACAATTTTTTGTATTTTTACCGGTAGTTTTACACTCTCGTTATTACTTATCTATTTATTATTATATGTTTTTCTATCTTCATTACATTTAATGACGCCGTGATCGCTATGATCCATTTAATAAAGTCCAAGTATCGGTATAAAATATAAAAAAGAATAATGCTTCTACAAGAATTCACTGTTTTAACAATAATTACAAATAAAACGTGTAACAGTTTGTGGTCGAGTGCCACGTTCTGCTTCATCACCGTGCTCATGATGGCCTCTGACATGTATATTATTTGCCATCGATATTTTTTTTTTAATTTTATTCACAATTGGTCTCATAACTTGCACCACACACGAAGAAGATTGAAATCCTTATTGGTATTGATAGCACCTCCCTGTGAATAACAAGATTTATTTTCATTACAAGAATGATAATCAGACGAGAAATAAAAGTTTTTCTGTAAAAAAAATCTTCTTGAAAACGAATATTTACGGGTAGGTACTATGCTTTAACAAAATATTTCATGGTTGAAGCCAAATGTAGGTACCGTTATTTTTTATACATGCGACAGCTACGAAGAGGATTTAACGAATGTTAAATGCTAAAATAGTAAACATATACTATAAATAGGGGTAATTGTTATTAATGAAAGAGATCCGAGGACTTATAAGGCATTCCAGAATAACACAGTTTTTATGGTCTATCTACACTGATATTATAAAGACGAAAAAAAGGTTTTTTATAATGAATAAACTAAAAAACTACTGGACCAATTTTAAAAATTCTTTCACCTATTAAAAGTTACATTTTCAGCGAGTAATATTGGTCATATTTTGTTAAAAAAAAATAGAGATCCGCATGTAAATTGCATTGTAGCGTTAGCTTATCTATTATAGACGGACGAAGGCAGTCGAGGTATCCTATGCGGCGGCGCGCCCTACAGTGGGACGCGGCCCATGCGCATGGGATCGGGATTCGAGAAATTCCTCCTTGCTCGGGCATTTTACTCGAGGGGGTCAACGGCCCCCTCGCTGTCGAGCGGGGGTATGCACAAATGCGTGACATAATTTACTAACGTAGAATCTATTGAATACTTCTTAAGCGTGATTCAGAAACCAGTATAACGCTATCTATTGTCGGAATTCAGAGTCACGTTGCTTTTCTCTCGACGGTGGTAGCATTTAGATACACGCATACTTTAACACTTTTAAAATATTGCCTTGTTGAACGTGTTTTATAATGTCCTGTACCTTTCATCCAGTTATTTTGTAATTTCGATAATTATTTTATTGTGATTAATGTTCTGTTATTGTTGTCAAGTATTGGGCAAATGTATTTAACTATGTCATTTTATATTTATTTTTAAAATATGTATGTTTTGCCCTCCTTTGTTACAAGATTCTTAGGCCCACGAGAAATTCAAAATTGGATCACTGAAAAAGAACATTCTAGAAAAATCGACGGTATACAAGGCGAACTGTTTGACCAGAAGAGGCAGTTTCTGGAAGTTCCTGAATCTGTCAACAGACTTAAAGTTTTTCAACCAGAACAGTCTTTAGAAGTTTCTTAATAAGCGAACATCATCTCGGAAATTCACTCAACCCTCCAGTTACGAAGGTCTCTGAGCGCTGAATGCCGGAGACTCCGATCAACTCGCGCGCCCTAACGCACGCTCCAGAAATCGAAGCCTCCGCGGGCTGAACCCCGGAGACTCATACCGTCTCGTGCGCCTTGACCTACGCTCCTGTCTCCGACGTCTACGCGCGCTGCACTCCGGTGAAGCGACGGGTCTAACTAGAGGCCAAGACTAACTTACGAAGTGACTTTTACCTTACTTTATGCTATTGTAAGTTATTTTATTTTATTTTATAACACTACAGTGTGGCGCCCAACTTAAAACTTAAAAAATACGCTTGCACAAGTGATTTACTTTGGTTTTTCTTTTGGCTTTCTTATTTAAAATCTTTTCCAAACCTATTTTTTCTCGACAACCCTGAAGATTCTTTCTTTCTTTTTTCTTTCTTGGTGGTTACAACTTTTAATTTCTTTACTTTTTATAGCTTAGTATTCGCGGACTACTGAGGTTTGATTATTTAGCTTTACTGTTTAATTGTCTTTTGCTCTTTAATTTTTCTCAAATGTGGCTAGACCCATAACTTTTAATCTTTTGAACAAGGCTGAACTCATAAAAGAGGTTTTGATTCGATTAGAGGAACCCAAAACTAATATCATTCACCTAAAAAAACAAATTGATAAAATTGCCTCTCCCTCCGCGAGTATATTAATTCTCCATTGTAACCAAAAGTAGACTTAGAGGAGGCCATAAAACTTTTATGCGTACCTGGAACCTAAAGTAAATTTCCAGAACCTATTCCTCACGAATATACATACATATATCTCCAGATATACTATCAACGTGTACAACCGACATAAATAACCCGGCCTCGTTACTTCAAAAATCTCAGTAATACCCTCTTGATATCAAAAACATCTACATATATCGGTTCATTTTAAAATGTTCGCGGCAATAGTTGAATTTAAAATCTTTGTTCAATATTTTTAAATGAAACATTTTTAGGATTCTACTATGAACCTAACTTAAATTACTTACAAATAAATGTAGTAAATTAATCAATTGGTAATGTGATCTGTAAATCACTACAAAGTTTAAACATTACGAGTTTGGAACATTTAATTTGCGTCGAATTAATAATAAACGAAATATATATAGTTATATTACCGAGTGGCGTTGCGAGAAGTACCAGTGTTGTCGACGACATCAAAACTCAAGCTAACGTCCTCATAAGTACGTATGGCAACATTTAAAATTAATTTTCGAGAGATTTTGCTGGACTTCTGTAAGTGGTTTAACCATACTGAACATAATTGACAATATTATCAAGAACTATCAGCTATCTTGCAATATATCCTTGAAGAGCCAGGTAATAAGCTGGTTCTATTTATTCTTGCAGCAACACGTTGGTGATACATTTACTGTTAATGATGTCCACAGGCAGTGGTGAACACTTACCACCAGGTGGCTCGTCATTAAATTTGTATATTGACATAAAAACTATCAATGATATTGGTTATCATAGATATCTCCATTTTTGAGCGTATTTTAACATTATCACTATTGTAATTAAAGAGCATAAAAGTATAAATCTGAGGAATGCGTGGTGGTGTATGACTATAGAACCTAATTTTGGCTGTCCCTACCATGTCAAGGTCATGTCCAGAATAATACGCGCCGGACACGTCGACCAATAAGCATCGAGTGTTCCCCACCAAATCAAAGAGAGTTTTAACCTGACAAGGCGCGATAGCTCATTATTACGACAACAGGCGTCGAAGTAAGACGTCATCGCCACCTTCTAAATTTTTTTTACTGTACACTGATTTGTTTAATGAGCTATCTTAAACGTATAAAGTACTAGAGAAACAATAATCCATCTATCTAGTTTGGTTATTGTATTTCTAGTCAATACTTCCGAGATTTAAAAGATGTCCAAAGCTATTTACACCGTTTATTCTCCTATTGTTAAAATATCCTTTCGAAATTATAGAAGAAGCAAAGAATGACATACCAAAGCACTTACAAACTCCTTAAATGTTAAATTATTTTGAATTCGAACTGAACCTATATTGAAACGGTATTTCGCAAATCGTACAACATGCAGATTCTCGGTACATAAGTACGATAAGTATTAGCGCGATGGCTGACGCTAAAGACGGCGAGTGACTCAACCGACATGTTTCGTAAGGTAATTCGTGCGAGTGCATCGAGAGGAGACTGCGCCAGTGAAGTCGGTGTTGCGTTCGTGTAAGCATCATCTGATTTGCGATTAGCCCCGAGACTATACACACGGCTATGTACGACGTAAAGCGATGTACATGGAGATTTGAACTCCCTTCTCTTCCTCGCATCCATGTCCTAAATGCTGAGGGTCATGACTCTCTCGAATCACTGTATCGCGGACTATAATGCGCAAACAATAAGATTAAGAAGAATAAGATTTAAATATCAATGTTATTGATTTAAAAAAATTGTTTTGGAATTTAATGTCGTTGGTATATTCTTAAAAGGTTTCAACTAAGAAAGTTTTGAAGATCTAATTTTGTTTTTTATAAAGTGATTTCATTTGAAGTTTTTATTTTAAAGTTCTATTGGGTCATGTCTTAATCTTCTGATATGAGTAATACATTTATTTATTTCGTGGCAAAACTGACCGTAAATAAAAAAAAATGAGTGTTTTGACAATTAATATATTAAGTGCTTCTTAATAATAAGTTCAAGCCAAACAATTACCTTATAATATTTAATTAGTTTTATTATTAAAACTTTCTGAACCTGCTGAATAATATTTTTTTTAAGTGTGTAAATTTAGCAGTTTCGGATTATCGAGGTAGACTGCTAGTAATTAAATTTTATGAATGCTTTTATGTTTCGAAAAGAATGATAAGATCTTAGGACTAGTTATTATTAAATAACAGTGGTTCGAGTTAGGAGCCGTCCGAGTGGCTTCAAAGCCTTCACGGCTGACTGTTAAACTAATTCCTTAAACAATCAAAGCAGCAAAACTGGTGGCTCTTTCATGGGTAGATAGATGTGTAAATATTTATAATAAAATTCCATAAAATTGACAGAAATGCCATATTGTAAATTTAAAGCTCACGTCAAAGGCGTTCTTATGCGGAAAGGTTATTACAAACTTGCTGATTATTTTCAGGATAAGACTGCTTGGACATGAGTTTAATATTAAGCCAGTTTAAGTGCGTTCTGTAACTGTGAGTAGGAAAAAAAAACTCCTCGGGAGTTTCTTGCCGCTTCTTCTTCCGAGACCACTCACAGTAGGGATTTGTTGAAGCGATGGCGTAGTTTGACGTCCGAAAAGTGTTTGTGAAAACCAACTTTGAATAAAATATTATTTCATTTCATTTCATTTCAATCCACAGTTCAGACTTCAATTACGAAAAGAGACCTGTTCTCTACAGAAAGAGGCTAAATAGTAATAGCCAAAAGCAACAAACAACTGCCTATGCAACAATTTATCAAAATCACACTTGTTTGTCAATTTCCCTGTTCGTACATCGCATGTGATGCATGGACCGAGAACGCATTTCACGCTCCACGCCCTTGGTACTCTCATGACACATAATTTAATGTGACCATGTTTACGAGTGCTCTGCCGCTTAATGTTTGCTGGCTGATTTATATACACGTATGTTGCGTTGATTATATGCTCAAAGATTGACGACATATGTAATAAATTAATAATATATTTCGCTCACAAACACTAGCAGCGAGGCTCACATACACAGCGCAGCTGACATACAAGTCCTTGTAATAGGATTTCTTATGTTTTATGTGATATGAACGTATAAAAGAAATAATCACAAATAAACTCGATGCCAAACAAATCGTCACATTAAAATCTGTCCTAGCCGACAATAAAACCTGATTATTCTCCCTCTACAGCCACGGCTATTACCAGTTAAGCCACAGGTCGAAGTAATAAAATCTGTAAGCCAGAGATCAATTAATAATAATTTTTCATCAGTCAATATTCATATTTCCTCTGTAGGATTGCTGTCATTAAGACTTATCGGAAGATTTTTTTTTGGCTTCAGCACTAAGGGCTCTTTAGAGGCCCAGCAACCTCTTCATAGATTCACAATAGAGCGGCGATGTTGTACAGAATATCTTGCTCTGAAGTGATCTATCAAATAAGATTCCTCTGTATCGTATATTCGAATATAGCATTAAATGATATGCAGTGTCATTATTACAGAAGTGCGTGCAGCATCAAATCTACGCTTGGAGGAGACCTACATATATACATGTTTCGGCGTGGACATCAATACTGACGTCCTAGTATGACTTTTTAGGGGGTGGATAATTGATAATTCGAGCATAGTAACATTCCAGAAGAATTCACTGTTAAATAAAATTGTTTGTAATAAAACGTGTAACAGTTTCTTAGCAGAGAGGCAGTGACAGTGATAAATAAAAGGTATAAAATAAATCGTATCATAGTGTCGCCTGCATACCCTATTTTAATTTTTACCTTGTCGTGAAACTTCAAATCTACTGCAGCAGCTGCGACGAAACTTATTTGTGAATTAACTACCTGTCGAGTTGAAGACTGGCAAGATTATGGATACGTAAATTGAATGTACCGAAGTGATCGTGAGAATGACTTTTCGATACACCACGATGACAGTAACCAAACTCTCGATAAAACTAGTATAAACCGGCTCGGACTAGTTTACGGTAGATTGAACAGACAGCAAAGGCTTATAATTGTTTATATATGGATACGCATCTTGTAATCTGTTAAAATTGACTTGTATTTGATGATATTGAAATGTTTGTGATTGTTGGGGGATAAGCAACTCACTTGACGTCAGTAAATTTAGAAAAGTCTTATGAATAATTTGCGTTGTATAGCCGTAGGGGGGATAGGATTGCGAGATCCCAGTACCTGCAGAGGTTTTTCTGAAAATCCTAAACAAAAATAATTACATATGTGTGGTGGACCACATTCCAGATAAAGTATAAACTTCTTAGTTCTATTAACATCTAATACGAGTGTTCAAGATTGTACGCCGATATTTAGACTCTGTTGCATATATTAAAGTTGCAGTAAAAGGCGTAAGTTATGTTTTTTTATTATAATATGAACATATATAACATTGGTAACGTACATAATGTATTTTATTAATATCAAATAACATATTAAAGAAATATTAACAGCAAGAATTTACTAATGTAATATCAAAAGAGGTATAGAGAAAATGAAATAATATGACAAAGGAAGCTACCCCGAGCCGAGAGAACGAATTACTTTCATAATACATTTATTCGCGGCGAGCACGACGCCGATAAATGGGGCGGATGTGATTTTTCACATAAATAATAACAATAAAATATGCCCTGGAGAAATAAGTGTTGTCGCAGTAAAAACAATGTTTTCGACGTACCCGCAATCCGTTGATTTTATTGACCACGAACACCTTATGCGTCACACGTTCCTACTGAAATAACGGAGATTTGTGCGCGCCCACCGGCGGTTGTGGTGTGGAACTAACACCGTACGAGTATATTATTGACGCGAGAGATATTCGGACCGGAAAACTGTTATAATAAATCGAACTGGCCAACTCCGAATCGGACTTCGTGGGATAGGGTTCTGCATATAGAAATATTTTCCGTTTCGTGTTGAAATTTATGGACGGATTTACGCATAAGGTTTTCCTGAAAAACTATGATCAGGGCCGTGCTTGGTTTATTGAAAATATGTACATATGCTGTTACCGTCCATGTAGCTTCAGTATTGTTTGACCGTTTGAAGTTAACAGTGCACGATAGACGGCCCTTGTTTTTGTAAACCGCCCGTTATAAGATTGATATAGAACAATACATATTTTGTGATTTACCAATCTCATAGGCACTAAAATAGGCTCTTCTCCTTAATTTTAAATGCACTTAAATAAAAGTATTTTAAATCCACGGTGACTAAACTATTGTCAACCTTCGAATCGAGCGTCGAATGCAATATCAGCTTGCGATTGTGCATGAACTGTCAGTTTTATTGTCCCGAATGATCTGCTATTTTTCAGAAAAAGAGGGCGCCCCAATCTAAAGATAAAAGAAACGCTATAGATAAAAGAAATATACGAGTTTGATTATTGAGAGTTGGCGCTTAAAATGTGTGTTTTTTTGCGTAGCAATAAAAAATTGTCTTCTTTAGAACAACGCTTACTTTGTGGGCTTAGCGATAACAAACGCACTAAATCTTGTTCTTCTGTAATTATTGAAATAAATGGAAATTATTTAAGTGCATTTTAAAACCATGTTAACTGAAGTGCCATCAGCATTCGCTGCGAGCGCTGGATGCAATATCAGCGCGCGGTTGGAACTGACAGCTTTATTGCGCCGTGTGATTTGCTGTGCATTTGCTCATATACCTACTGGCGTTTTGGTTTGAATTATTTTTACGTAACAGGTTTTATTGATAGCGAAGTCGTGGGTGCGACTTTGGCGTTTGCGTTAGCTTCGCTGCTTGTATCGAGTGCAGCAAATTACTTGGTATATATATATATATCGTCCCGTAAGAGACAATATGTGTCGTGCCTGAGAGTATAAAAAGGGGTAGTCTACGCTGGAAAAGATATTGGAATCCACTTATAAAGACCCAAGAACTTACAAGGATCAAAGAAACTTAGAGCACGAAAATGTTCTAAATAAACGTCAGTAAGATTTTTGGATGTAGATATAGCGCGTATGCCTTTCATTTGTCTGCCATTACTCTCCGGGACATTTATTTATTTCAACTTTTGTCACCTTACAAACAGTAAAGTTACAAAGCAGTCTTAATGCTAAAAGTCAGAAGATAAATTGAATTGATATAGACATTGCCTTCGGTCCGTCTGTAAAATTAATATTATTTCAGCATCCGAGCCAAATCATTCATTACAATTTATTTTGATTAAAATTTTAATTAATTGAAATATTTAACTATTTAATGCAATGAAAACTGTAGATTATTTTGTAATTGCTGGCTACAATCTATTACTCTCCCTCTGTGCGCAGCTCCTCGACTCGTATTTTTTATTACATAAAACTAAGTTAATGCTTGACATCAATCCTACCTAATCGTAAGCGATGATAAAGTCCATAATGTTAAACACATTATGTTATTACAATAACAGCCTATTCACTCTCGTCTTGAGGACTCCCACATCATACGCAGGCGGGAATATGGTTGCGAATTAAATTAAAATTGAAGCAGTCAAGCCATTGAGCCAAAATTGGTCTTAAGACAATCCGCGAATTTTTAAATTATTTTTCAAATTGCACATAGAGCCTCGTAGCTCATGCTTGAGAAGTTAGCCGTCTCTTTTAAAAAATGGTTATTAAACTCATTATAGGATCAACATTCATCATTATTATCTTTGTTCTTGCCGACATAAATTTACTTATGTAACCCAGATCTCTGCTCTTAATAATTTCTCTTTCACTCTTTTTTTGTACCAATGAATAATTTAACTTTAATGATTAATTTGAAACAATAACTGTTTGTGTGTGACAATTATTACAAATAAATAAGCCGCAGTACGCGACGGCGGTCGAGTCGGGTCTGGTAGTGACAACTGAATTGCGCTGTGTGATTTGTTACGCCACAGTTGTTTAACGTCCAAACTTGTATATCCATTTAAATAAACAGTGCAATAGCCGTGTTTTTTTGTTACCAGTACACACAAAAGTAGATGGACCACCTGATGGTTACTCATTACCGGATGTACAACAGTGGCCCTAAAGGCACTGATTCGTTGACGGCGGAGAAAATGATGGGGAACACGTTATAATCATTGGCTTGACGATATTGCGATTGAAACACGATCGAAGGTTGGATTTAGGAGGGCTGTAGATAACTAGGGAGGTATACGACCTTATCACTATTCACGGTTACCGTAAGGTATAAACTGAGTGGTACAGTGCCCTGTGGCTTTCAGAGGAGGGATCTGATACTAAAACTTATCTGTTGATCAGCATAGTGCGTCACGGCATGTTGGCTTCGATTCAATGATAGATGGAGTCCCTTGTATCCTTGGGCATTTTATAAATACAATTATGTACGACGTTTTTTGCTTCTCTTACTACTTCGAAAAGGAGCTATAACATTAAGCGGAAGAAACGGTAGAACTGAAAATCTTTCATATGACAATTACAAAGTAGATAGTTTGGATGTCGGACGGGAACGTCTTTTTTATCGTCTAAGTATAAAATACTGCATATCTTTAAATAAATTATAGTAATTACAGATATAGTAATGATAGTATGTCTGTGGAATATACAATTTAAGGCTTCGAATATCAAACAAAGTAACGAAACGTTTGTAGAGCCAATCGTGTTTCTCTCTACTTGTGTGTTTTCCGTCTATCACATCTCATTTTCTTCGAGCTTATAGGACGGAAAAACGAAGTTTTTATTTCAAAATGCATGATTCCAAATATATCGAGAAAAAAAAATCCAATTGAAAATCGTATACATACAGAAAACGATGTACGCATCCTTTATTTTCCTAACATGTAAAAACATCAACCAAAGCGTTTCAAAGTATTCTTCTAGAAACTCCGTATCACTTGCTCTGTCAGTAAAACTCAGGAATAGCTGAAAGTTGTTGAAACACGGAATCGAATTGGCACTAGTTTGTTTCTAGACATCCGTGGAATTTCCTACACGCTAATATTGGATCTTCCAGCTTTTGATAGGTCAAGCATGACTCATTATTGACTTATTCGGGAGAAACATCTTTTTTTAAAGTTAAAAAAATGGGGTCAGTTGAGATAAATGTTTAAGTGGGATAATAGTGTCTACTCCTCTGTTCTGGTTATAACATATTGAATTGTCTGTATCAAGGCAGAAAATATAATTGATTAAAGTGGCAGATTATAGACCCTGTTACTTTTTACTTTCGTTCTTTACTCCGGGTAGTTCATATAATCGATAACAAAACACATTTAAAGTGAGGGATACATATTAAAATTTTGCGATTACGTCCAGTCAAATGTGAATAAAGAAACACTTTTTAAGCCTCTAATATATCATCATCACACCATAAGTATATAATTACATGAACGTAATACTAATGAGTACTGGGTTCACGGTATTTCAATAACCACACTAAGAGTCAGCTCAAGAGGAATCCTAATTACGCTGACGAGACTCCGTGTGAAGGGTTGTTACACTTTTACATCATTAGAATTTATAATACAATATATTATAATAGTCTATTTCTCTGTTCGCTCTATGATGATCTTTTTAAGCATGACACATATATCATTAACACTTAAATCTTAAATAAAATGGCTTATCAGCTACTTAGATGGAGACATTAATGGATTATAGTTACAGTTAAAATAGATAAAGCTTATTGTATGCTGTATCTTGACTTGTAATTAGTTATTTTGTTCGTGGTTGTTTTTTTATTTACGGACGCCTATCGATAGTAGTAATTACTTACCATGAGATGGATCACTTGCTCGTTTGTTGACATTTACAACGATGATGTTCGCTATTTAGGTTACTTTCGTATCGCTTCCGACAACGCCACGCTTGCCCAATTCAACGAAGTTCGAACGGGCCAAGAATACAAGCGGATTGTACCAGAGTTTTGAATAGAAAGAATAAATTGAGAGCTCGTTGCATTGGAGAACGTTGCTCGTATTATAAATAGGGTAATAGCGCCAGTTAATGGGCTTTTAAAACTTCGTATTTAAACTTAACGTACAGTAAGCAATTTCGACAAAGAAGTAGCGCTAATGGCAGTTATAGAATTATTTAAGAGCTGGATTTCCTGATACGAACTTATTCGAAGAATTTTTCATCTGGTGAACGAGTAGACACCTTTATAAATTGAACGTTGTGGAACAGAAAGAGAGAAAATGCTTCCTCCGTAAATTTAAAAGGGCTTTTTTTAGTTTAATGGCTTTAATTTGTGTATTCCACTTGTTAATGGGGCTGTCTGCTAAGATGGATCTAGCACCAAGTTCGATTTTTACTCGGGGTAAATATTTCTGAAGCAGTTAAATATTTATTCTAATCTTGTGGGTTTTTCTGATGCAATTTGTATATTTCTATGCCATCCGCAGTACAGACAGTCAGAGTGAATCATTAATCAATCTTAAGCATTTATTCTCAGTGTATTCCCAGCTTTGTGTTTTTGGAGTTTATCAAAAATCTTTTCTATCCCAGTCAGTATGTGAAATTGGAATTCTTTGAAATATTTGAAATCCTTCTACCAATAAATTTGGACCTATCATCTGCGGTCACCGTTGCTCGTTAAAACCCGAGTTCCAATTAAATTCAGTTTACAGGAAGCTCGAACGGCGAACTGTAATATATCTACTTAACAAACATGGGAGAAATTTTCAGCTCGTTACGAAATCAACACTGCAAAATGTTGGCGGGTGAACACGCCGCTGGCTTGTAGGGACACTGCACTGTTTAAATATGCAAGATTAACCGGGACTCTTATTTTTTTTATAAATGTGCACTGAGGTAATTTAAAAAAAATCAACAATTTTAATTTGAATTTTCATACAAAATATACACGGTGCAAAATGCAAAATGATTGCACGCAAACCCGTTGCTTAGCTTATAGGAACACTACACTATACAAATATTCAAGACGAATGACGATTCCTGAATTGCGTATTTTTTAATAATTGATTACCTTTAACGCTTTTGGTCGAACATAGCACAAAAAATGCATCAACACAATAATTTATAGGAACACTGCACTGTTTCAATCTTAAGGACTTATTAACGAAATACAGAAGGAAAATGTATCGTGGCCTACTATACATATATTCTGATTGCTGAAGACTTCAACAAGAATGAGTTGATTACATTGATAGCATAACGCGGGTTGCATTTATAAACACCCTTTTTTATGGTTCTTAGTTTTATGTCCTTGTACAAATTTTACCATGGCCACCGCGATTGTGTCTCTAGTGACTATCTGACGACTTCCTCGAGGTTCTACGTGACATGAAGATCCTCGCAATCGACCTAAAATATGCCATTTAAAAAACGACCCACAAAACACACCGTAGAGTTCAAATTGGAACGGATGGATATACGACCAGCGCGTCCGTATAAAAGCGACACTTCTAGAGTAACAGCTGTAACATTATGTAGGAAATAAATAATTTTCTCGACGGACTTGTTATTTGTCGTGTCGAGCGATTGTCGTGCTTGGGACGTGAGAAACGCTCGTCTAAAAATTATGGCGTTAAACTGCATTGGAATGAAATGTCTCGCAGTGAATTACAATTGTTATTCAGTGAACACGACAAGAATTAAGTTTGTGAGCGGTAGAGTATTTCAACATTTTATGCACTTAAATTTTTAAACCCTCCTGATGATAAGTGGTTATTTCCGCGCGTGGATCGTGAAAACCGAACCATCAGCGATGCGATTCCAACCAAGAAGGAAGCGGGGGTACTGCTTAATGCCGGCTCTCCGAGATTGGAATATAAACATAAAAATTCTTTCACGGTCGATCTTAAAGGGCAGCGGTAGCTAGCCAGGGAACCAATGAATACTTCAAGAGTGGGAATCTGGCGTCATTGCCTCGGCTGGCTTCTAGCACCACGAACAGGAGAAGCAGATTAGACTCAAAGCATGCGGAACCCCGAGTTCCAAATGTCAGCTCCTAAAATCAGGAAGTAGGGTGAGTTGGAACGGTTGCAAGCTTCCGTACCTTCAACGTAGTAACATAAAGTTCTCGAAGCGAATTCTTATACTGCAGAATTAGTAGACGCTATTGACTCCTGACTCGTAAGAGCGGTTTCTTTCAGTACAGTTTCAGTTCAGGTTTACAGTAGTACAGACTACTAATTGACAGGAATTTCCACTCAATTCATACTCTTAAGTAAATTTTCATTGAAATTTTTGTGAAAAGAAAAACAACAGTTTTCTAAAGAGCCGCTGTAAGTCACTCTTGAACATTGACAGCGTTATATCGTGAACGCGATCGTGACAGATGCATCCGACACCCTTATCGTGGCACTGACAGATAACGCTCGCTATCAGACTAATCGTAAGTGAAACACGTTGTTCGCCTAATTTTACAATGAAACAACATTTAAATCAACACGACCTACTACGATTTATGATTCCAAATGTTGAATTAGGAAATACAAGTGAAATGTACAAGCTAATTTTATTGTTAAGTAACGTGCGTTTGAATCTGCATTTGAACAATTTTAAAGTATTATGATAGATTGTTAATAAATCCAAATTTGTATTTTAAATTTTCAGAAGTTTTAGTTATAAAAATATATATATCTTAAGTAGATATATTACAAACTTGATATTTAAATATAAAATTTGAATTATTATGTTAAAAAACATGAAAACAATTTAAATAGTAAGAAAATAAAAATGCCAAAAATTTAAGTAGTTTACAGAAGAACAGTTATCACAGATCACAGGTTTTAAACAAACGAAACGTGAAACTATTTTTAAATTAAATTGCAAAAATTCTAACTAAGTATTGCAAATACATGATTCAAGCAGAATTACATAATAATATTGTGATATTACGCAATTTTCATCACGACTTATTTATACGGTTTTTATCTTATTGTATGTAAGTTTGTAATAAATTACATTTAAAATCCCAAATAAGTACTTTTCAGTTCTATTTGACATTTGAAATTAAAAAAAATGTGTAGAACATAAAGCGGTGCTGCGTTTGCGTCTATACAAAATTGATATACTATAGACTTTTTAATAGGTATATAAATATTTTATCTACAGTTTTTAATACAAACCCACAGCTCAGTTGGTAGTGATCCTGCCTGCGAGTGAGGAATGCCGTGTTCCATTTCTGGCCGCGACATACTGTTACATGATAGATAAATGTTTGTTCTCGGGCCGTGGGTGGTTTTGATGTCGTATTTGAACGTGTGTGTGTGTGAATGTTTCAATGTTTGAACACAAATTCTTAACAATCTTACTGAATATAAAGGAATTAATCAAAGTATTCTAACAGGTAATTTGCTGTGCAACAGATTACCAGGTTTAGTGTATAAGACTCAAATTAATTTCTGAAATACATTGAGAAAATCCTAGAAATGCGCAGTAAATACTTCCTGGAAAATACCGGGATGATTCACACAAAGTTGCACCATAATTTCGCAATATTATGCAATGACTTATTTAGAACGTTTTAATCTGGTTGTATGTTTGTATTAAATTTAACATTGAATGATCAAATTTTTTTACCATTACTTGTATTAAAATAATTTCCCAGTATTTTAAAGAAATCCTAATGGATGAATTTAAATTTATCCAATAACTCCAAAATAAAGTTAAATTAGTGGTATACTATCTAGAAACTTCTAATTTGTCGGTAATAATAATTATTTTATTCATCAAATAATATTATATTATTATTATTTGCTAAATTATAGATTTCGGATTAAAGCCGAAACTTTTTATTGTTATTGAAAACGGGGAACATGCTCTTACTGATTACATTGACAATTAAAGTAAATCAGTTGTTAGTTAAGTACAGCAATAAAACCGAGTGCAAGAGGGTCCTTTCATTCCCGGCTTCCAACCTTCCTTGCTCTGGGTGCGTAATGTTCAAACAAAACTTCGCATGGCGACCGGAAAGTAATGGCGATAATTTCTTTTGCAGTTCGCCGGGCTTTGTTTGTTGTTTGTTTTGTTTTTTTGTTGTTTTTGCGGGCTTTGGTATAAAAAGCGCCTTACAAAATAAAAGAGCAACACTCAATGTTAGTAAACCTAAGTTAATTTTCTGGAGCGAAATTAAGGCGAGTTATTAGTACGAAATAAGAGATACATAGGTGTGCTAAAATAACGCGAAACAATTATTCGGTTTCGTTAATGACTAAAAATCTTCTATAACATACGAAGCCATACCGCTAATCTTGTTAAATATTTCACAACATGCCGTAACGACGCTGGTATATAAGGGTCCAAGCGCTATTGTATTCATTTATCTCAGGTGTGTCGATACGAGACCGACGTCATTACCGATTTTTCGCATCGTTCATTATCTAACGAGTGAAACATGAGAGGTCTTAGTGAGTGCCATCTCGGGGAAACCTCGTCACGATGCGGCACTGAGCATAACCGCCATGGTCACTGTAGACCATTGAGCTCGGGTCCTCATCTTCATTGGGGTAGACATGGACATCACGGCCCACACCACGGGCCACACCACGGCCCCCACCATGGGCCACATCATGGCCCCCATCACGGTCCACGTCATTGGCCATACCACAATTGCCATGATCCGCACCCGAGGCACGGACCACCTCATTCCGGACTTCATCACGTTCATTTTGGATATCACGGCCCTTATTATGGACACCATGGACCTCGATTCGGTCACCATGGACTACATTTCGGCCCTGGACCTTCATCCTGCGATTGTAGAACTTCGGAGAGGCCCGAACCATCTGCGGGATCTTGTGAAAGACGAAACTATGGAAGAAAAAATAAGTCTTGGTGCATACACAATAAGGTAGAGAATGGTGAGACGGGGAATAAAAGAGTATTAGTTCGTGGGATCATCGTAAATGGATCAAGGCGTTGTTATTCTGTTTGAGAAAGTATGTTTTGCTTATATGTTCTATGTTTATCTTATTCTCACAGTTACATACTCGTATCCTTATCTTAATTGACCTTCAAGTTCAACTGTAATTTTATGTTATGATTGATATAACAACTCATTATTTCGATTATCGATCATCCATTGCGTCATATCATACAAAAATGTGGTGATGAAGTAGATCTTCGTAGATTTTGAGTTGTTGATTATTGAAAAATAAAATTTATAATAAACAAGTTTTCGTAGTGCATGCTTTAAAATACTTGATTTTTCAAACTTTCAACTCCAATTTAACCCCTTTAGGGGTGGAATATCAAAAATCCTTTTTTCGTGGGTCTCTAAGACGTAAAAGAAACCCATTGTCCAAATTTATTGTAGTTTAAAATTATATTAAGCTTTAAGTGATTATTAATATAACTCTAACATTTTGATTACGAATTGTTTATGAAGAAATAATTTTTAGGTATTTTTAGGTATGTAGAAGGTATTTTAGTGTATTCAAAATGTATTAATGATTGATTATTTATATTTATTTTATTAATTTTCTGTGATTTCACTTTTTAAAATTTAATTTTTTTTTCATAATAATTTGTTTTAGATTATTTATTTATACCTTGGAAACAGTACTGTCATTAACGGAACGATTATTATGCCACGAAATATGATTTTTTTTAGTGCACACTTTATAACATATTTTGCAATTTGAAATAAAGTCCAGTTACGGTGACATTAAGACCATGTTCAAGGGGAACATGAACTATATATAATCTAAAATATGACCAAAGACAAGAATACTGAAGAAAATTCAAATCTATCTTCAAATTAAGTCACTTTCACGGCAAGATTCACTAAGACGTGAATAATGATAATAAAAACGAATGAGCTTCATTTACAACAATTCAGAAGGTTATAAGAAACAGAAGAATATAGAAGAAAAGCAGTGTTGTAAGCATGAAAAAAAATTAAATAAAACGTACATGTGATTACATAAATCTTTTTGCGTTTTATTGAAATATCGTTTTATTTGCATTTTCATTAATCGTGAATGTAAATTTGATGATATTTCGTAAACTATCATAATATATATAATTATTTACTAATGTCATGTTACTAAAAATGTATAATTTGATAGGTAATATTTAATTAATGGATTATAGTCCATACAATCGATTACTTTGGTTCATAATATAGCTAGTTATTTTTCACTTATTATAAGTATATACATAAGTCGATGCTTAACTACAGGTAAGAAGCGTTGTAGCTTCAAATGGTAAACACACTTAATAAGAAATAGCCTTTTCACTATTTACTCATATTCATCCACACTAATCGAATGGGAACACCGACGCGAGCAGACTATTTCAATCCCTCGCGGTTTGCATAATATATGACGAAGCAAAACACGTCATCCCTACTAAAGGGATGTTAATAACGAAAGGATGGATAGCTATTGAACAGAAATAGCATTTATATATATTCCGACAATTGAGAAGACCTAGAGCGTATATATAGAGCGTCGGCACTGCTTCATTTTTTTGTGTTAATAGCCGATAAACGTGCTGACAGCCCACTTAATGGAAATTGGTGACCGCCGTTGGGCATCCGTAACATCAAAATAATCACGATACGTTGCTGACCAAGAAGGAATCGAGTAATAATATTATTTGCTCTGATACTGCAACCGAAACAATAAACATATTGTACTGTATACTCCTGCTAGCAGAACGCTGGCAGCCAGCCACGCTGGTAAAATATCCTAACACTGCATCACTAGCGTGGGTTGGCTCGGTGATGAAAGGTGTGTGGCAATAGACATTTGATTGAAGCTCCTATAACGTGGTAGTGATAAACCGAAGTAGAAGTTACAACGCCAACCGAACGCCTCCAACACGAAGTATATACGTCGAAGAATAGAAGCGCTTATAAATAAGTTTTTCCTAAATAACCTCAACTGATATGCAATCATCAACATGACTTTCTTATTAATAATTTACTTCCATGGTCCGGTAGATCGTACTACATCAAAGATTCAATGTAATTTATATCTTATGGTCATACAAATAAGGATGATGTATTACGCCTTTGTGACATGACACAATTAATTCATGCCCAACATGGTATTACCAAAACAGCGCAATTAGTTTCAGTGCGCGCCAAATTCACCTCTATGGTGGAGTTAAATATTCTATCTAGCCGAGCTGACCCAATATGGCCCAGTTTTGGGTCCAATTTGAAATGACCGCGCTCAGCGGGTCATACGTCAGCAGGGTGGCATACACAAGCTGTTTTGAAAACTAGTCATTAGCCGCGGACGGGGAAACAAAAAGCTTTTTGTTAGATACATACAATTTTTTTTTTTGGTTTTTCAGAAATCTACAGGATCAAGAGAAACCAGTGCGATGAATGAAACTTCTGCTCGATTTACAAAACTAGTACAAAGTCAGCATATTCTTAATTATGATAGAATATCATGATTAATTCAAGCATCGATTTAAAAGTTCCAAAACCATTAAGATATTGAGATAAAATTACATAGTTCAAATTATAATACTTTATCCATTACTTGTATATGACTGAAATTATAATATATGTATACTATCTATTATAAATTTACATTTGGACATGTACATTTTCTTTCATTTTCATATTTTGTGATAAATATTCGTTTTACGAGTCATTAACAAAATTTCATCAATTTTCTAAATATTTGTCTGTTTGTATGTTCTTGTATAACTTGAAATCATGTTGACCGATATTGGTGAAAGATTGTATATAGAAAGAACATATGATTGCGCAAATAATAAGCTATATAAGGAATCAGTAAACGTAATGTTTATAAAAAAAATATCATTATTGTCGTACTTCTTCGGCTGCCATATTCATTCGTTTCTTTCCATGGGTGTATGTGTCAAAATATTACTATAGTTTGTTTTATCATTTTACGGGTCATGTAAACCTGTCGGTTAATTCGTTTAAATATTAATACTGTTTGTTTTTAAGATATAATGAATGTTATGTTAATTATTATTCTTGAGTAGTAATCTATTATAGATTAAATAAATTTTGCGACGGTGATATATTTTAAAACAAAAGTCGGCATCTCGTGTCAATTACAACCATGTTGTGCTTTGTCTTATGACGGTGATTGGGGTCGGCACGGAGTGTCTTCCCCTTCCATACATCTCTATTTTTCATCATCTCAGTGCACACATCCTTAATCTTCATCCACACAGTCCATCCACCTCTTCTTTGGTCTTCCCCTTGCCTTATGTCCATTTACATCCATTCTCAGCATTCTTCTCGTCACATGACATTCCTCCCTACGCATTACGTGCCCATACCATGATAAACGATCTCATATCTTATGATGGTGATCAAATAAATTTAATTAAATTTCAAATCGCTAGTCTATGTTGCTCATGCAGTACTGCATAAGTGCGGGAACTAATCTGTGTTCAATCGTTCACAAGCGATAGCGAGTTCATATAAATCTTTCAATTGTACCAAGTTAAGAGTGTTATAGGTAAAGATGGAAATAACACGTATCGAATTGGGCAAGACATGACAGCATGTCACGATAGTATAGGATAAGACTTGACAGTAACGGTACCATGTGCGAGGTTATTCGGACATTCTGACGTTTAACACCACTCGAAACCCTACAACACGTTTAAGAAAAAACAACAAGGGCCGACGCAGAACCTTCAGTCGATCCGTGCTTTTGTGATCGATCAATCAATCAATTACTTGTTTTTCACTGGCATTTGTGACATCTAACAACGATAGGACAAGACTCGACAGGACAGGACAAGATAGGATAGGAAAGGACGAGACAATATAGCAATAATATTCAGTTGAAATAACACATTTAAACATTATATTTACTGTAGTTGATAGTGACCTAGTTGATTGAAGGTTTCAGTGTTCATTCTGTAGCAGGTCAGATATTTATGTAACCGCTGCAGCGTACCAAGCTGCATGGTAGTAGTACCATGTGCGATCTGTGCTTCTGTGATCGATCAATCAGTCAATCAATTGTTTGTCACGGTTATAAATTTCATAACGATGTCGCATCCCGCGTTTTCTTAAAACACGAGGTATGACCGATACGTTTGCGGCAAAGAAAAAAACGCTTAACCAGTTTCTTCAGAAGGAAGGTTGTGGATTACCTACTGTTTTAATATACAATCAATCAATCATTTATTTATGAAGTAAGGTTACAAACAAGGTGGTTTTTGCTATTTGTCCGCTTACTCGGCCAATATTTGGCGTACAGATTAACAAAATAAAAGAAAAAAAGAAGATACAATAAGTTATTATAAAATTCTCAAATAATATTTAAAAGTCATAATATTTAAATGTCAAACCATTACAAATTACATCCATGCACTTAATTATTTAATAATAAACTGGGTGGTGGAGCCCATATTTGCTTCTTATTAGAAGCAATTGATTACTTGAATAAATACCTCCTTGTTTTGGCCTTCTTTGTCTTTGTTTTTTCTTATTGCGTCATGAAAAAAGAGGCAAAGTTGAACTCATAGATGAAGCCACTTACACTTCAGAAACTTGACACGTCTTCTTATATTTGCAGATATATCGCAGCCTCTGTAAGTATATCCTGCAAAAAGTTATAACTTAAACCATACGGGTGTATCTAGACTAGTATTCAACGCGAGCCCTCAGGGGCACACATTCAGTATGCACAATCTACCTATGAAATATTTGCCGCAATGAAATATGTCTCTCAAATCGTTTCGTATTTTCCAACCCTTTCAAAGTTACTTAACGTTATATTAAAATGCTCGCTTTCTCTATAAAAGATTGGTAGATATTTACTGATTGCTCTTCTGCTTTGTAGAGTTCATCAATTTAATATTTTCATTTTAACGCAGATTGATTGATTTATAATTTGGATGGGTTTATTGAGTTTAAGGGTTCCGCGAGGAAGAGGCGTCATCTAAAAATAAATAAGTATAAACATAATATATTTTAAGGATTTATTTTATTATAAAAAATGAAAAGAAAAATTATATTAATATAATTCATTGAATTTTTATTATTATTTAAATACATATTATAAAATGCTAAATAAGAATAAAAATTATCTATACTAAAAAAGTTATTAACGGAATTTGTTACACTAAAGATTTTTTTATTGTTTTCGTATCTTGTTTCACGCATTCGTCGAAAAAAATAATCTTTCATAGTAGCAGTTCCTAAGTAGTAGTAAAATTAGTTATGTTTCAATAAAAACGTTTGGCGTCGCCGCGTCGTTCAGCTTACGATTTAACGTGTTTTATATTCTGGGCGGTTGTATCATAAATGCAACTTACAATTGTCCCACGGCTGGGCTCAGGTCACGATCAGAGGAGTTAAGTCCATAGCACGTTCCCCTAGCCAATTGGGGATTGGTAGACTTCGCACACCTTGGTGAATATTATGGAGAACTTTCAGGTATACAGGTTTTCTTGTGGTGATGTGTTTGTGTGTGATAATTAATTTGTTATACTACCGACGATCAAATTACTGGGTTACAACTGCTTCCTTTAGCCCGAGATCAGAATATGAATACGAGCTGTGGGATCCCCTGCCTGTCGTAAGAGGCAACTGAAAGGGGACTTTCGGGGTTGCGGGCGGAAAGAGTGGGAGTTCGAACCGTCCGGCTAGCAAACCCCGGGAAGGAAGTCGGTGTGTGTAGTCGCGTATCGTCGTTAGACGGGATGGTGCGGGACGGGACATTTTGGCCCTCCTGGGCAGAGTTCGACAGGGGCACCGCGCTCAGAGGACTCCGGTTGCGTTCCAATGGAGATCCCGGAGTCCTCCACGGGGCGCTGAGGAAAACCACCGGGTGGGTTTTAGTGCTTTAAAAATGCTACATAATTCAATGTCGCTCCCCCGGCAACGGCTACCTTTTGAAGCTTTCCCCTCGAGAGAAAAAAACAAACAACTGCTTGCTATCTACAATTATCATGTTTCATTGAATGCAGTCAAATGTCAATTTACTCTTCTTCTCCTTTCCGTCCATTCTTTTTCCTTATAGTAGCACTACAGCAGTAATGAGATGCAATAAAAACATTTTTCTTTATTCTATGAACTATAAATTTTCCACCAAAATCTGGATAAAATTAGTGACATTGCTTTTGCGTTTAGTTATAAGTCTAACGAATATAATGAGTAATCAAAATTTAATTAAAATACTATATATAATATGAGTGACGTCAATCAACGATAAATGGCGTTTAAAATTACGTTTCTATCTGAAAATTGTAGTAAAGACCATTTTGATTAAAAAAAATTAAATAATTACATTTTCATTCCATAAAAATTTTGCAGTATGACATGAGATTCCCTCAAATAAATGAATCATTTTTAAATATATCTCGCATTCCCACTGTAAACTAAATTCTTAATTCGACGCTGTTCCAACATCCGTATCCCACTCCAAATATATGTATTATATTACCGAAAATAGGTTTACGTTAAACAATATTAGTATATATTTTGACAATTATGTAGAGCGCATGTTCGCAATTTATTATGCTAATGAAATCTAGTAACATAGGTGTTGTAGAGTCACTCGTATAGGGACACACTGTTGGTTGGGATGCATAATGTATAAATAATAATAATTAAATGATCACACTCTACCACCCCCGATCTAAAACTACTTTTTCGTTTTTAGCATAACATTACTAATTATTTATTACATATTTTATTTTATTAATCATAAAATAAAGGAGGTGCAATTGGTAGAATTAATGTCTAATGGCGTTCTCTGCCAGTAAAACCTGGGAGTTAGTCAGAGGATGTGGCAGGTGCACACAATGCCAAAGTTCATTAATCGTGATGATAACAACTGTACATTTCCACCCAGTTGCTTCAAATAGTAATGCTGAACTTGTCTGTTGAGTTTATGGAGGTTTAATTTCTTATGTCGTCAGCCAAGATGTTCCAAAATAGTATAGATTTGCCAATGAAGTAGTTACTAAAAAGCCAGTTCTATACAAATGAAATGAAATGAAATAATATTTTTTTGAAATTAAATAATATTTTATTCAAAGTTGGTTTTTACAGACACTTTTCGAACGTCAAACTACGCCATCGCTTCAACAAACCCCTACTGTGAGCGGTCTCGGAAGAAGAAGCGGCAAGAAACTCCTGAGGAGTTTTTTTCCTACTCACAGTTATAGAACGCACTCAAACTGGCTTAATATTAAACTCATGTCCAAGTAGTCTTATCCAGAAAGTAATCATCAAGTTTGTAATAACTTTTCCGCATAAGAACGCCTTTGACGTGAGTTTTAAATTTACAATATGGCATTTCTGTCAATTCGAATAGAATTTTATTATAAATATTTACACATCTACCCATAAAAGAGCCACCAGTTTTGCTTAGACTGAAATTTGGAACAATCAACTGAATAAATGACTGGACAACAAAGTCGCCTAAGATAATATTAATTACCCATAATACTTTTTTCGACATGTTACAATATCTTGCCTCAACGAACTTTGATTATGATAACAATAAAAATTTTAGGTATATTTACTCTATTATTTTTAAATCACGTTAAATATTTTTATGCTTTTCAAATAAAATTCTTCATAGTTTTTGATGTTGTTTATAATTGGCGAAACATTTCAGTAATTAATTAATAAGTTTATTTATTCATTATAAATATTGAAAATCTGACAAATATTTGTTTTCAAATTGTGTTCTTTATCTCGTCTGGAATTATGAAACAAAAAATAACTTTTCCCTGATAACTGCTTTACTATGCACATCCACATATTTATCCACAGCTGCTATACTGCAACCAACGAGCAGACAAGCACCTGATGGTAAGGGGTCACCGTCGCTCATTGACACCAAAGGTATCACTGACGCGTCAAATAAATAGAAGCATAAATAAGAAGAAAGAAATTAACTATTGCCTCTCAAGACCCCAGCCAGAACACGAGGAGTCGTTTGACGACTGACTGAAACAGATGGGTGGTAACTAACCAGGCACGCTTGACGGAAAACTATTAATACCAGTAATATAAATGACTTAGTAATAATATTGATAATATATAATCCTTACGCGAGGCCCTGCCACCAAGCATGCTGGCTTCTGTCGTCTTTTTGACACCTTGATCTGCTAGCGTGGCATTAGGGTGAGTATTCTAGGCCACCTCATTACGGCCGAAGAAGATTTATTGGGTTTTTTGAGATTTTTGTATAAAAAACTCACACTTATATTTATAAAAAGCTCTGATTATTTCTAATAATCCCATTGATAATACAATACATCCTAAAAAGAGCATTTACTTGTAATATGCATATTTACAATTTGCTGACTTTGCCCCCAAAAAGAGCACTTATCTATACTGTGAACAGACGTTCCCTGCTGGGATCCTTCCCCTGTTGTTGGACACACGGAGCGGCCCGTGTGTCACACTAGTAGCCTGTTTGCCGTAGTTATCAGCCGAGCCCACGCGGCGCCGTGGCCATGTAGTTGCGGACGCGTAACTCTTCTACTGTACATATACTGCTATACTGTATGCTGCTTTACCGGGATTTACAATCTGCTCTGTTATTAAACTTTAACTGAGTATTATCAATTCAAATTATGTAGTACTAGTTATCATCAGAAATGTTTTGTGGGTTTCTCGTTGAGTTTTATTGTTGGATGGATAATGGATAAGGAGTGTGTTGTAATGGATAAGGAATGTGTTGTAACGGTTATGATCCAAATATCTCTGAAACTGAACGTTCATTTACAGTCATGGTTGTATCTTAAAAAAAAAGCAATATACATAACTGAGCAAGTGATTTTTTTGGGAATTTCCCGTTTTTAACACATTTTAAAGAAGTTTTATACATATCATCCAAATTTCAACCATAAAATGACATTTGCGGTAAGCATAAAATGAACGAATAATAAAAAGTTTAAACCAATTTCATTGAAGGAGATAGACGACAATGTGTTATATTTAGGACCATTTCACAATTTTGCAAATTAAAATTTTGTTATTGTTGGAAATATATTACAGTTTCAAAACTCGCATGATCTGTATCGATCAGGTTAGATGAATTAACGTGTCATATTCTTTTTGAGACTACTTTAGCACAACTATTTAAGATAGAGCCGTCAAATAAACAATCCATTTAGGAGCCAGTTAACATACATAAAGAATGTACTTGATACGTCCGTAGATAACTGAACCTAAATTGCTATTGGCTGTATTGGGGCGGTCTAGTATACTCCCCCATTCCCATGCTGGTAGAAAAGGGTGTCGTAAGGGACGACAGAAGTCAGCCTGCTTGGTGGTAGGGCTACGCGTAAGGATTATATTATCAGTATTATTATTAAGTCATTAATATTATTACTGGTATTAGTATCTTTCCCTGAAGCCTTCCTGGCTGGCTACCACCCTCCTGCCTGGGTCAGCCGCCAAACGAAACGCCGTATTCTGGCTGGGGGCTTGAGAGCCAGTAAATTATTTCTTACATTCTTCTCATTTCCTGGGCGACAACGCATCAGTGATGCCTTTGGCCTTGTTGATGTCCATGGGCGACTGTGACCACTTACCATCAGTTGGCTCGTCTGCTCGTTTGTCGGCTTTTAACATAAAATAAAATTGCCTATCTATCTAATCAACATACCTGTCTATCTAATATCTGCATACTCCAACTAATATTTTACGCCTGAAAGTTCAGTACTCTCATGAATGCACTACATAAGTATCTATTTTGCTTAGAACATAATTATTTTATGTTGAGTACCGTTCGAGATGTACAAATTACCATCTAGTAATTGTTGGACATGAATAAACTTGCATAGGCGACAACCAGGTCATAATGATGGCAATCTTTCTAAGTGCTTGTGTGTACTTCACATTGACGACCCTTTAGCCTGCCTGCAGAGTAAAGGGTCTCGGTTAAATCTCAGCCGGGGTATAGATTAATGTGACAGATAAAGTATCGGGTATATGCAATCACTTAACTGTGTATTTTCATATCACCCATGAGTATGTGAAGGTTTTAAAAAATGCAGTAGAACATATTCTGTGACCGTACCGCCCTGGGGTGTATTTTTATTTCAGATTTAAAACCTGTGACAAATGACTTCATCCGCCTATTTGTCACGTTTCCGAACTGAGGCCGTTTGTTTTCCCAAGCCTCCCTAAGGCACTTCCCTAGCTGATGTTCCCGATTCATTTGCGAAACACGGGAATAGAATAATAAGTCAATTAAATTATGTTTTGTTAATTTTGCGGCCGGTTAGTTTCTGGATGGATCGTTTGCTTTTAACATTGCTACTAGATCGATTGAAAAATTTTCTAGCTGTTTTTTAAAGTAGCGCATAGTAGATCCGAGAGGTCATTAGCTATGTTTGTAATGACTTTATGAATCCGTTACTTGTTTTTAAAATTAATTCCGTAACAGTTTTAAAACCTAAGTACTGTTATATAATTTTTTTACTTATTTTAAATCGATTTTCGTGTCAGTCAGTGAAGCTCGTCGGTAATTTTTGTATTATTTTAAAAATTTGAAATCTTTTATAACAATTTTCGTATAATTCCGAAGCCTGTAACTAAAATGTCCCGTTTCTTATACACAAAAATATAGAATGAACTCGTTAGCCACTCAGCCCATTTAACATATTAATTTCGCCAAACAAAAGTACAGGGGAAATCTCAATTTATAAGGTTGTGAATAATGAAGTGTGTTTGGCTTTGCTTCGCTCTTAGTCTTAATTCCCAGCCCGAAGGCATTTATCGTAAGTGATCGATCGAGTTAAGTAACTTTGGACTTGGGCGGTAGTTAGATGAATGACTGTTGGTGAGAATATTATATGAGTATTTCCGTTAGGGGCGAACCATCCTCAAATCCAAATCAACCTACCTTCCATCCATAAAATGAACTGACGTGAAACGAAGTGAAATTTATTCCAAGTTGGATTTTACAAACACTTTTCTAAAGTCAAACTACGCCCATGGTTTCGACAAATCTCTAGTATGAGCGGTCCGGTAATATCAAGTGGCAAGAAACTAAAAATATTTTTTTCCTATTCAGGCTTACACATAGCACTTACTCATGGCTATTATATATTAAAATCATGTCCAACCAAGTAGTCTTATCCTGTCTATAAAGTAATCATCCAGTTTGAAATACACTTAGAATGCTTATGACGTCATTATAATATGTATTATTATATACCGATACATTTCCGTCAATTCTAAAAGAATCTTATTATACATTCTTACAAATGTATCCATGAAAGAGCCACCAGTTTGAAATTTGTTAAATCTGAATTGATTTAGCCTTATTCCTAATATTAATTTGAGAACATTACTTAAGAAAATAATCTAAATATTTTTAACGTACATAACACATAATCTTAAATATATTAATACACGTCTGAGGTGTTAAATGGCACGTTGTGCTCTTTTCTGTTATATAAAAATTTACTCAATATCAGTACCTGAGCTTTACAACAACAGACCATATGACATTATATTGTGAAAGGAGCAATAATAAATTGATCTTGCTATTTCTTTCTAAACAGCGTAAGCAGTGGAAATAAATTTTCCTAACAAGGCTTTATTAAGGACTCCATTATAATCGGAAGTTAACGGTAAGCTCTAGAAATGTTGTTTTTAATAAAAATACTTATAAATATAAGTTTAAGCGCCTCCTTAATTAATATTACTAATAATTAAGGTTGAAATTGAATTGGAACTTGTCTTACATTTGTTTAGCGTTTTACATAAGTTTAATAGTTGCAAACCAGTATAATTTTTGTGAAGCAGTATTTATCTTAAAAGAAGAGTATTTTCTTCTATCTTTTTTTAAAAACTGAGAAGGTGTCATCAGTAAATTATACAATTTCACACAAGTCCCTAGTGAAATAAAGAAGATCATTGATTTATATTAAAATTAGCAGGTGTCCCAATATTCATCCTTGCAGGACACTCGTAGTAATGTTCCCTTGATAACTACTTTTTAAATACGCTCTTAAGATAAGATAAGATTCATAAATAAGGTAATATTAAAAGATAAGATTCTAATATTTGATATGGCTCGTTAATTATGTTTAGTCGCCATAATGCCTAGGTTTATTTACGAATATATTATGGTCAGTGCAATCGAACGCTTCTGTGTTCAACAATATAAGAGGAAATACTGGTAATGGCGTGTTGATGGTGTTGACCAATTACTATGTGACTCGTCTGCTAGTTTGCAACAATCCGCAAGCAAGATGTATGATGGTATATATTTGTATACATGCATGAAACCTCCCTCCCTCCCACAAAGGAAAACATGCAATTATGGCAAAATGTCCAAAGCATTTGATTGTGTTGAGCACAAATCGTTACTTCTTAAGCTTAGTCACTATGGCGTCAAGTACAATGCTCTCAATTTGATTGCGTCCTATTTGAAGGGTAGGGTTCAATGTTTTAGTGTAAATGATACCAAATCATCGGGATCGTCTATTGTAATGGGAGATCCACAGGGCTCTATTCTAGGTCCGTTCCTTTTTCTGGTTTATATTAACGATTTGCCGTATTTTATTAACAAACATGCTGACATTGTACTCTTTGCTGATGACACATCTTTAATATTTAAGACTGAAAGAAATAAATTAAATTTTGATGATGTAAACAGTGGTTTGTCCTATGTATCGCATTGGTTTACAATAAACAACTTAGTTCTAAATGCTAATAAAACGAAATGTATAGAGTTTGCACTACCAAATGTGCAGAAGGTAGACAAAATCCTTAAATTAAATAACGAATCACTGCCTATGGAACAATCCACAGTTTTTTTAGGTATCACCTTAGATAGTAAGCTTCAGTGGGGCGCCCATATATCGGTTCTCGCAAGTAAACTTAGTATGTCTGTCTACGCTATTAGGAAGATAAAACTAATTACTGATTAATGACAGCTAGACTTGTTTATTTTGCCTATTTTCATAGTCTTATGTCTTACGGTATCCTAATGTGGGGTAAATCAGCGGACATTGATTAAATATTTATATTACAGAAAAGAGCAATTAGAGCTGTATACAGATTAAAATCGCGTGAGTCATTAAGAGAAAAATTTAAAGTATACTCACCGTAGCCAGTCAGTATATATATAGTAATTTAGTATTTATTAAAAAAAATAAATACGTATAAGCAGAAAAGTGATACACACAATCATCAAAGAAAAAATAGGCATAATTTGGTAACATCTGCATTTCGTCTTCAAAAGGTTCAGCGTTCCTTTATGGGGCTTGGAGTTCGTTTTTACAATAAGATTCCTAAGTCGTTACGTGAGTTGCCCATTGGAACTTGTAAGCGTCGCATTAAAACACAACTTATAGGCAAAGGATATTATATGTAGTATAGATGAGTACACGAATGACAAGGATGCCTGGACAAAATTAGTGTCGAAACCAGTTCCGCACAGGTTTAAATTTTTGTAATTACAATATGTTGTTTAAAAGATGTACTGAGGAGTTTCTTTCGCCGTTTCTTCTCCTCATTGTTAAAGCACCTTTTCGAAACGGTGGTAAAAGCAAAAAATGACGTTCATAAGTGTATTTACTGGATACCTGTATGATTAAATGAATTTGAATTTGAATTTGATAAAAGTATATACCAACATACATACCGTCACCAACACGTGTTTCGCTCCGAGACAGGGCATCATCAGGGTAGTAGACTCTACGAGTGTTAACCGCAAAGTCCAAAGTTACTTACATAAAAACCATGTAGTATATACCGTTCAGATCATTTGTAAAGAATCCTAGCGCGCATGTAGTGTGAGTATGGTATTTAAAGACAACGAAAGTTTTAGTTAATACGGCTTAACATTTAATAGTACTGGGGCAAAAGATAGGGTTCAATAAACTGTACACAGTTATGTTTGGGTTAGGTTAGGTCGAATGCAGATAGTCCAAAAGCGTAATTAATACAGGTAGGAGGTTTGTAGCGTGTAACGCCAATGTGCTCGATGCAACGCTAAATAGCTCAAATAGTCTTGATACTTTAACTTATACATGGTACCGTAGTGTGAGAACTTATAGAGTGATTTCGCGTTTAAAGATAAACCGATACATTGCGTCATTTTAACCATATCATAAATCCGATAGCTTACAGATATTGTTAATGGCTGATAAAAGTGATATTCATAGCAAAATATCGTATGTGTATCTTTGTTTATATGTATTAAAAATATAGTTGATAGCGATGAAAACTCGGAAAAAGGATGGACAAATGCTGGAAGTGCACTCGCTTTATATAAGGTTTCATAGAGAACATACCTATTTTCGTTCTCTTTTCTACACAAAAGAACATTTAAAACAATGAGTCCGCCTTTCGATTGTGTTGTTGCTAAATCATACTTATCTATTTAAAACTTCATTAAATTGGACATCGGTTCAAAAATACTACATGATTTATTTTTAATTTTAAAAGCCGATAAACGAGCAGACGAGCCACCCAATGGTAAGTGGACACCGTCGCCCTTGGACAACAGCAAGACCAAATATATCACTGATGCGTCGTCGGCCAGCAAGTGAGAAGAAAGTAAGAAAGAATGCACTGGCTCTCAAGCCTTCAGCCGGAACACGACGAGTCGTTCGGCGGCTGACTTAAGCAAGAGGATGGTAGCTAGCCAGGCAGGCTTTACGGAAAGATAATAATACTACTAACAATATTAATGACTCAATAATAATAGTGATAATATAATCCTTACGTGAAGCCCTATCATCAAGTTGGCTGGCTTCTATCGTCTCTTACGACACCCTTTTCTACCAGCTTACAGTAATATCAATGGTTATATTATGAGTATTTTAAAGCATGTACAAATTGCTTATCCGCAACATTCAGTGAAAAGTAAAGCCGGGCTTATTCCTGTTCCTATTTCGGTATCGTCACTGAATGCATGTTATTATAGGTGTAGATAAGGCTTATTTTGTGTCTCGAACATTGTAGAGAGGTCCTCTTGCATTCGTATTGTCTTACCAGACTTTGATTAAATTGTTGTTCAGTATAAAGTAGTGTTTTTTTGAAAATTGGCTAAGTTTTATTTGAATCAAGTAATCTGCTCTCACATCACTTCACTACGCGCAGGCAATCCCGATCCCTGTGATCAGGCGTTTAATTTTTTATACACGTTGAGTTTTAAACCCAAAACTTTCCTCGGGAATTAATCTATGTATTGGTGAAAACTCTGTCTATTGATTTTAAACTTATATCGTCGTGGACGTTTTACATTTGAACTGTAACGGGGATCATTGGTGCATGGATCATGCAGCAGCTTTCTGGAATACTGTTTTCAGACAGACATACATTTTTTATACTATGTAGTGACGAGTTCGGACTGAAATACACACTGAATAATTAACCCCGATGATGGAAATAACATTATTTTATTTTATATATTATTTTTGCAAACTGAGAAGAAATTATCCATAGACAGACGAGAGACAAATCGTTATTTTCCACTAGATATAACATGTAGAATAAAAAACAAATATTACCTTTGAAGTACTCAGATTTGTGAAAGGTTCGAGTACATAAATTCCAGCAAAGTTTCTACTGAGAATATTCGAAAAGTTTGCAATACTCCATTTCGTATACAAATTGCTAACATCTTCGTTAGAGCTTTTAAATAAGAGCACAGTTTCGTTATTAAAAGAACTTCCCGTTTATTTTTTAATGAAGCCTCAAATTGAAGCGTCGAAATTTCACTTCAAATTATTATTCTCACACATTTCTGAATTCAACCTACGTTAACAATTCGTGTAATTTTATTTTGGTGAAGTTTATTTGAATTACACGAAAATTTTGTATCACATTTTCAGAATTTATTATGAATGTGCTTTCTTTGTGTGTGAACAAAGTGTGAAGTTGCGAACATTTTAATGAATTAAAATTTGTGTTCAAACCTTTATAAGAATCACCGTAGGTGCATATATGTTAGTAATATTTTTAACTACTGAAATACCTGCCCTATTGAGGTTATGTTTATGGAATAACTATAATATTTACAATTAGTCTCATAAATACATGTATTCGGGTTCGACAGATGGCGCTACGATCAATTTTTCACCGACTTCAACAAATTTTTATATTTAATCATCTTGTCTTATTAACTAATTCGGAAAATTCCTTATTTATTTGAGAATTTCCTGTTGTATTCCATTAAAATCTTAAGAATAAATACAATCCCTGTGCAAAAAATGCAAGGTGATTTCTTTTACTGTTGATGTTAGGGTGCGAATTTTATTTATAGATTCGTTCGGAAGTCGAAGTCGATTTTTTGTTATTATATAATGCATTCCGTGGCACGCACAATTAATCTTCTAGAAGTAGAAGGACATGCTACACAAATCTCGCCCGAGCGCAGCTAGAATCTCTTTGTCCATTGTGATTCCAACGACCTCGACAACGCCATCACCACCACCACCGCCACCACCACCAAACCGAATTCGAGACGCCGGCGGAGGTGAGACCATTTGGAGAATAACGAACTATCAGTGGCATAAAGCCCACAATGGAAACTTTTTATTCAAAGCAATGAATTAAAGAACCACGGGGTAGTTCTTTCGAGGAGCGATTGCCGTAACTCGACGACCACAATTTGCAACTAATTTCTTTTACATCGCCATATATGTGCGTGTTTCATTGATTTTTTATGGAAAAATTATGTAATCTTTAATGTAAGTAGAAAATAAATAAAAACAAAATAATTTATTACTTAATTATTTATTCTAGCACCAAATATAATAAGAATACATGTATTCTAATCAAAAATAATAAAAATCCGGTTTGTTTGGTTGTTGACATAAAACAATATAACCAGCGAATGAAAACCAGACATCGACAAACATTACAGTATCAAGACTGTTAAACCCTTAGTAACACGGCTGGAAACTTGTCCCATATGCCTAATCGCTTCGTTTAGTTGAAATGTTATAATTTAGGACATTAAACGAAGATCTCGTCTTCGGCTATACATTACCTTAGCTTCTCTGCATTGTGTGGAGGATTACATTTAAATCCGAATGTATTTATTAGCCGCAAGTGTACACAACGAAGATCCTGGTAAGCGAATCTCGGGATCAGTGGAGACGTACATTGTGTCCTGAGCGAACACTATGCAAGTAACTGACAGACTCGCATCCTTAAGTCAAATATTTATTGGTATTTTTAATGTAAGTAATTTTTTTGTTAATGAGTCAACGAGTAAAACATTTATTTTTGTGTTTAGCTTTTGGTACTGTTTACTTTATTCATAAAATTCATTGTATAGATTAAGATATTTAACATCTGTTATTTATGTATCTGGGATAATTTGGCGACCCCGTAGCACAGTAAGTAATGGTCTCGGGTTCGATATAGCGACCGGGCAGACAGTTATGTGACAGATAAGTTATGGATGTTGCTATACCCATGATGTAAGGCATTGCTTACCAACCCGTTTTTAGTTCCCGTGCCTAATAATAAAACTTTTCATTTAGTACCCCTCCACTGATAACTCAGTACCTACTCCTAAAAATGTGTCTCGTTTAGTAAGTTATTACTGATAAGGTTCATTATAAACTAAATATTGTAAACGTTAGAATCATTTTATACAAGTTAATTAACTGTTTCAATTTTTCTGTATTTCCGCCATTATCAGTATAATTTTCACGTGTCCCCAATGGGACTCAACGTACCCCCAAGATTGCGCCTACCACAGGTTGGGAATCGCTGATAAGGTAAGCTAGGGGTGTGAATATGTGGCAATTTGAAAATAAGGTCAAAAAATATTGTTATCTTGATAAGTAGATATGTAAGACTTTACCTTATAAGAGGTAAAAGTTACTATAAAAGTCACGGGATTATGTTTGTAACTCATAGATCTAGCAAAACCAACGCTCTAATTCTAATAGAATAAATGAGATTATCTTACAGTTTAAAAAACTCATGATAAAAAAATTTGTAATAAAAAAACATTTTTACAAACAAGCATTTATTTAAATTTAAATGCTGCTTAAAAAAATACAAATTTCTATTTTATAAAAAAAATATTTAAGAATTATTTATGTTAATATCAAATTACATATTGTGTTGTAGTTTATCCACACAGTTAAATCTCGAGACAAGCTTTTATATCATTTAAATTATGTAATATTATAAACTGATGGGTTTAACTTCATTAAAAGTTTATTTTATTATTTTTAAAGCATTTAAGTAAAAGCTTATATTGAAAAAAAATTTTTACTATTTTTTTTTCACATTGCTCCTTACTTGGTCGGCTTCTGTTTACCAAAATAAAACAATTGAACCCAAATTGGATGGGTTTATCTTGTTTAGTTTAGGAGTTCCTATGGCCACCTTCTGGTTACTTGATCAGACCAACTCAATGAAATCATATTCTTGCATTGCCACGAAGATCACATGCGTTGCTTTTTTGCTCAATCGGACACTAGGAAGTGGGTCAAATATAACAGCAAGATTTGGTTACAGATACGGGGACAGGTGATACTAAATAAAAGCTTGTAGTAATCAGTACCAATATTTCAGGTGTGGGTGCGACTTGTACGAAATTTAAGAATTACGGTTTCTACAGGAAAAGCCTCAATCGATTGCATTTTAAATCAAAGATGAAGTTAGGAGCAGTGGGATTAGTTAGTAGGTATATTAGTTTTTAGATGTAGCAATACACTTGTGACCTTAAAAACATCTCATCTGCAGGAATACTGAAACTCAACCGCATTTCTCTGCATACTTCCTCATAAATAGTAAATAAAATGTTTACATCATTAATTACTGTTTCCCCTTCAAACCGCAGCGAAGCAATCTGTGTGAAACAGAACTAGGCCGCGCGCAGCAGAGGACAACGGTGGATTTGTGGTCGCCGCGATTCACGGCAAGGCATTCAGTGCAGTTGAGTATTATATTATCTAGCCACCAGGTTAGACTTAATTTAATTTTTTATCCAAGACTTTCTTGATAGATCGCGTTTGAACCGAAATCGAAATGGGAAGTGATCGTAAATTCGCGAGTGCGAATTTTGTGAGTTAGTAATCTCCGGAATCACGGCACTTAATTTAATTTCTTTTAAAGCATTTGAAAGGTACAGTACTAAGGTAATTAAGGTAAGGTAAGGTACACTAAGGTAAGGTACTAACAGTACTATATATTCAAATTAACATATGATAATTACACAGTAGTTTTTACCTGCGTGAACTCGGCACTACTGTTTCGGCTATATGTACATTTGCCGTTTCTTTTCCTGGATGTTAAAGCATCATTTTAGTGGTAGTAGAAGCATAAAATTACGTGCGTAAGTACAAAATACCTAAATGATTAATTCTATTATATACTCTTACATAATTTTGCATTTAAATCGAAGTAAAATTTAACAGTTCTGGCTTAAACTCATTAGCAGCCATTATGTAATTTTGAAAGCCTGGGGCACTGACTGCCCTGCCCCAGAACAAATTTCTGGAGGGGTTACTGGCCAATTCAGATATCGAAACTGCATATGTTGTTAAGGCCTCCGAGGTGATTTAATGTCCGGTGCATGACGATAACAACTGCAGTCAATGGTTTATCTTGTCTGTTAAAAATGGAAGTGTTCAAAAAATGGCTGTAATGGGAACTAAACCTTAATCAATATGATCTGGCATTTAGAACCTGTTCTCGACAAAAACCGCAGACAGAGTTAAAACGTTGAAAACAGTTGAATATCTGTATATGTTGTTAGCAAATTACACATTTTAAATTGTTATTGTTTTTAAATTCTAGCTACCCGTTTCGTTTTCGGTGAATTTTAATAATGAAGAAAATGAGAAGAACGTTTATCTACATCTGATTTTTGTAGAGATTGTCATACAAAATACCATAAAAACTACCCTTACAACTGTCATGCTGGACTATTGCTTTAACAATTACGAACATAATAAAAAATATCATCCAAAAAGGTTGAGCCGTTCTCAATTGATTTTTATTTATATACAATACTTATACAAGCAACCTAATTGTATAAAGAAAAAAATATTTTCCAGATTAGTGAGTTAGAATTCTAAAACATTTTGTAACTGCAATCGACTTTCCCTTAAATTATAATTCCGTTTCCAAGTTATAATCACCTAACATTCCTTATCGTTTCCTCGCAGTCTCTCTTGAGTTACAGTTTAGTATTATAACCCTTTTGTAATATTGTGAGGTTCTCGCCTTTTGCTGAATAATTTAATCTCAAATTTAATATGACCAATGATATTGTGGTCATCTCGCTTGAATTTGGAGCTAACGAGCGCTTAGTTGTCGTGGCTTCACCGATAATATTTAGAGAGAATTCGGCGTAGGGAGATATCTCTCTAGACAACATGGATCAGGCCTGGGTGGCCGCTCTCCTTAGATTGCTATGTATTTAGAACGTACTTCAGAAAGCAAAAAAATGTATCAAATTCAATGGAGATATTCAGTGCGTTGATACCAGTTTTTATCACATAGTGAAGTCGCCACAAGTATACCATTAACCCACTTTTATATTTTTCGGAAGGAAATAATATGTCCCTTCAGTCTAGGTCGGTTTTTCGTCCGTGATGCCTTAGTTGTAACATCAATATCTCTGGTAGCCTGATTGGTTGTTCATTTGCTATTTACATAAAAATATAATTATAATACATAACTTCATATGTGATCTATAGCCTCCTTATTTAGAAAATTTCAACATTTTAATATTTTTAAAGACTGAATTATTTCAATAAGCTTTTAAAGCCGAACAATCCAATGAAATATTAATCCTTTTCGTACCAACTCCTTATTATAAAATGACTTTTCTATTTGTCTGTCAAACGCAACAATCTGAAAAACTGTTTTCATCCAATTTTTACTAAAAGATTAATTTATGGGAAAAGTTTGGTGTATAGGGCAAACATTAAAAGTTTATAAAACGTCTGATAAAAGGAGTAACATTTTTTCAATCACAGTTACTCATGTTTCACTGCGCAAAGAGATGACGAGTTGCTGGTTCATCTTTAAAAAAGCTATTTTGGTAAGTTTAGAGATTCGTTTATCTATTCGTCCATGAAGTACCTACTGAACAATTTCAGATTTCGAAAGGTTTTGAATCAAATCAAAACTACACTGCATCAAAATCATTTAGATAGAACTCTACTTTAAGCTCTATCTTTGGTTAAGAGTATCGTATCGTACTGCCATTATATGTGTCTTTAGTAATGGTGACAATAACACAATATTAAACGCTCATACACTCACATCCCCGTTCTACGAATCCCTGTATTACACCAAAACAAAAGTTCTATGAATCCCTGTGTTACACGAAAACAAAAGTTCTACGAATCCCTGTGTTACACCAAAACAAAAAGTTTACCAGTCACGATAAGATCTACCAGTCGTGATTAATTTCAGGAACATAAATCTACATAAGAACTTTATATTTTATATATTTTGCATCATACTTTCATCGTCATTATCATGCGTAAAAATTATGAAGAAATGATAAAATCATCATATGTGAATGGACTTCCTTCTTAGGTATTCCGGGGAACTATAGCATAGGGTTCTTTTAGAAACGTGTAAAGACAGGACCATCTCCAGTATCTTAGCTCCATGGTGACTCTTCTGCCCTAACCTGACCTAAGGCAAAGGCACAAAAAAATTATAGGTCATAATAATTTAAGAAAATACTTAGCCGTTCCTAACTTTGACCCTTATTTATCTAAACCAATATCCGAACTTTAGATAAACAGCGTTCTGGTCTAGATGCCTTCGTAGATGACTCTCCCGTAGCAGTATGTTAACGGCGCGCGTGTAAAATGAACTTTTGCGCTTAAATCGTGTGTGCTAAAGTTGACAATCGACTGAGGATTCAATTTGCCAGGGCAAACCGAGACAACTCCGTGCTAGGTTTGGCTGTGGTCGGAGTGAGAGCGGAGGCGGCCGATCGATTCTAACACTCGTAATTACTAAACTGTAATTTTGAGTAACCGTCAGTAACTGAAAACTCACAATTGAGTGTCAAGTATTAAGGAAAAACAGAAGCGATATTTCTGTTCTATACTAATATGTAATATTGGAGAAACTGCGAATTTTGTGAGTCTGCATGTAAGCGGAAAGTAATCTCCGGAACGACGGCATCTATTTGAAAAATTCTTTTATCATTGGACAGGTACATTTTCTGGACAGACATGGCTATAAATCAGGTAAATATAATTAATTTTTCGATCCAGCCGAAGTCGGGGACGGGGCGGTAGTTAATTATAATGGGATTTAGAGTTTTAATGATTAATACAAACAAGGCAAAAAAAAAGAAATGTACAAATTTTTATAACTATCAAAACTTTTTTCTTTCTGTTATGACATCGCAAATTACTACTTAATTTATACTATTATAGCAAAATAATAAAAACAGCCATGATTGGCTCAACAATCAGCATTCACTAGCACCCCATCCCTCGCGCTCACAGCGTAAACGAGGCCATCTTGCGACGGAAATTATCAGCTGTGCGGCGCGGCGTCGCTTTATCTGCACCCATGTTGTGTTAACTTAACACGTCTTCATCGATACTCGATAACACGTTCATTCCGTTATTGCGAGACGGTGCATGTATCGGGTGTAGGTGTAAACGTACCTTAAGATGTGTTAGATTAGAAAAGTATCTGTACTTTATATTTTGTTCGCCAGAAGCAGATGGATCAGCTGATGCTGATCGTGAAATAAGAAATAAACATGAAACAAGAAATAATTATAATTTGGTTTACGTCTTCATATTACCTTTAAAAGATTCAGCGTTCTTTTATGGAGATTGGAGATCGTTTTTACGATAAGGTTCCAAAGTTGACACGTGAGTTACTTATTGGAAACTTTAAGCGACGCGCTAAAGTACAGCTTATAGGTAAGGATGTTTTTTTTGGTATAGATTAGTATATTAATGACGAGAACGCCTGGAAATATAGTGACGAAACCAATTCCGTGCAAGTTTAAACTTACTTTGTAATGTTCATTTGTTGTTTTGAAAGATGTGCTGAGGAGTTTCGTTCGCCGTTTCTTCTCCTCAATGTCAAAGCACCTCTTCGAAACGGTGGTAGAAGCAAAAAATGACGTGAATAAGTGTATTTATAGAATACCTATGTTGAATTTGAATTTGTATACATTTATTGCTTGACAACTTGATTCAATTGTAAGTGATCTACTGTTAGCTATAACTTCGTTGGTTTGCGTGTGGTCAAGGATCGATACAGTTATGCTCCAACGCCCGAAAAAACTGTCAGGATATGCTAATATTGTTGGATGAATTCTATAGGATTTTCACTCGGTAGCCTTATATATTATTCCTTTTTTATTTATTCCTTTTAGTTTTTTCGCTTCCTAAACAAAATTATAATTATTTTGGGCACTATACGAATATATAACATGGCTCTGAAGTAATCAGATTTCTTAGTATATGCATGATTGTTATATTGTTATAATTTTATTCTTGAGTCACTAAAAGGAACTTCAATTGGTTTATAAAAGTATGGGGACACAAACTTGCGACGTATAAGCAGGTGTCCGAGATATTCTGTAGGGTTGGACTGAAAATCAGCTCCATAATGTTATAGTATTCGCTGAGTCCGATCCTTTTCGATTCTTTGTTGAAGCCGTAAAAAAAATTGTTTAAGTATATGATTTATTTATTTATCTATGTATTAATTTTGATTTCTATTTGTTTTTTTGTCTATTATTATTATATTTGCACTTCTTTTTTTGTTGTGATTTGCTTTGTAATATTCACTTTTGTTGAAATTGTCGCTGTTGTGGAAATTGCATGAACATTTTCTTTCTTTCTTTCTAAACATGAGACGGTGGTACTGACTGACCCGAGCTCTTGTATACACATATTTATGTACTTTATGTAAAATAAATTTTGTTGTGTTGTTTTTAATATCGCCGGTACGAATAGGAATATATCAATTTTATTTTAGTCACAGCTTAGTTTAGTTATTTATATATCAATGTTTGTCAAGTCAATAGAATTTTGAATCAAACAGTATACATTTTTAACCACAATAGTGAATTTTTTTTAGGGGGTAACTTCTGGGGAGCAATGTATGTAAATTTAATGTCGTTTTCATATTTACTGCACGCTCACTAAGTAGTACAATAATAAATGTAAATACAATAATACATGTAAATACGAATGTTTTAAAAATATTTTTTTTATATTTTGATGAAGGAGAATTTTTTGGTTTCATCTCCTAGTTTTCACCCACACGGGCTGTATTTTTACTTAAAATAAAAAGGGGACCAAGCGGGAAGTATAACTTCTTAAAAAATTCAATCCAAATGTGCTTAAGATAAAAAAAAATCTCATCAAAAATCCAGCAATGGCATTAGCACGAAATGAAAGTAATCATTAAATTAGTGCAATTAAGTAAGCATAAATCCTACGTTATTTATTTTAATTAATTAGCGTGTGTCAACCAATTACACTAATTAAAAATTAAAACATATTACAAAAGCAACAAAAATATCAAATTATTATGAATTATTATTAAAAAAAAACTTAAAATTAATTCATGAAATACAATGTCAAAATAAATACATTTAAATGCAATCATATAAGGAGAAATAATATTAAATATGAGATAAATTCGTTTCAATCAAAGTCAACGCCAAGTAATGTCATTAACAATGAATGTCAATTACAATTACATTTTCCAAATTACATATACGAACGTGAGATAATATGTCGGAGACTAATGATACACGGCAACGGCTTTATTTTGAAATTAATTTCATTTTGAAACACAACATTTTTACATTACCGAAAGCGTGCTAAAACGCCATCATCGGGATGATAATATCACTTAATTCATCTATCATTTTTTTTTCTATCCAAAAATGTATATAAAGAAATTCTGCATGACTTAAAATCAGTTTCATGTTTTTAAAACTAGGCATCTATTAAAGCAGCTCTTAATATAATTGACATAGTAAAAGTATTGCCTTTCGTATACCTTTTGCCAGTGGGAACCGGTCGAAACTTCATGAACCGCGTCCGGCAATTATCGAAATGGAAAACTGAAAACTTAGTCAAAAAGTTGAGTTCATTTGAGAGGTTCAGAGTGGATCAGAAGAGGGATAAATGATCTCATCCCAGCAAGGAAATGAAGAGCGATCGGGCAAACGATCGGACATAAAACGGTATTTGCGGCTCCTAAGTGCTCTTGGGAGATTTTCTTAAGGAGATATTATTTGGATTCGTTGGACTGGTCCATTGTTCAAATGGGCCAGGCGTAATCAGCGCTAACAATGAAATTTGGAAGATTTCCCCATTCATGACTGATGGGCTATTGTTGCGACTGTTCTTTGAATGTGATATGTGAGTAAGGTTCTATTTTGATAAAAAAAGTTGTTTTATTTTTGAACTACACTAATTTTGATTAATGATGTTCTGTATATAGCATCGCCCAATAAATGCTTTCACATAGTCTGCCAACAGATTCTTCTACACAGGTCAATAGCGAGCGTTCATCGTGAGATGCGTTCCTGAAATTACATACGAGTATAACATATTTGGGGGAGGACCGCTGCGTGCAAGACAATTTTTTAAATGAAAAAGTGATACGTTGAGGCAAACTAAGTGTGTACCTAATATATATGTGTGTCGGAGACAGTCTTGATTACAGTTGCTAAACGGACACTAAGTCCAGTGAAGCAAAGTGTCCTTCCTGATATCTAGTCTGTGTGAGCGTTTCAATGTTTATTTTATTATTATAAACTTGAGTGTGACACGAAAAATTCTTAGGGAATGACGAAATGTTAATTCGACGCAATTTAAGACCATTGTTTCAAAAAATAAGCCTTTAGCCACTTACCTCAATCCTTTGTTTTACCATTGTTTGTAAGCAGATTTAATCACTGCGAATTGTGACACGCTAATGGGTCATTAAACAGGAATATTTTATTATATATTATAAATATAATTATGCTGCAATGAAGTACAATTATCCTGTGAACAATTTATAAATTCTGTGTTTTTTTTATAGCAGTATTAGAGGAGGTTTTGCGGTAATTGGGAAGTTTTAATGTTTTATCAGAAATATTTTCCCATGTTGCTACAACAGAGTCTATGTGTGTTTTGAACATTGTTGTTTACTTAACCAAGTGGAATGTTGAAAATTTCAAACTCAATCTAATTGTTGTATGTATAATAAAAACTAAGCAGCCAAATTAATCGCTTTGTTGAAGTGTCCGAGGTTGAAATATCCTTGTATACAATATTATTTTCGTTACAAAACAATACCATTCAATAACATGGCATCCAGGGAAACGTGCTGAGCGCTGAATCGCCAGGATATCGTTTATAACAGTGGATCTCATAGTGTACGTCACGTGTCTTAGGGTATAGAAAAATTAAAATTAAGCTTGCTGGGGAATTTTTACGGCATGACGTCATTTCTCTCCTACTCCTTTAGCATTTGTCTACCATGAGATGTGTCAATATAGTAGTGTATAGTATATACTGAATTATACCACACTGATTTATAAATTATGGAACTATATACACAAGATTTTGAGAATAAACAAGAGTACACACATGGAAATTTATAAAACGCGATGATACAAAAAAAAAGTCCCCATCTCTTGGTGAAATAATTATATATAATACATAAATTTGAAATAATTTGAGAACCACTGGTTCGCAGTGTTGACAGACGGACGGACGAAGTCCGTTATTTGTTCAAGGTAGTTGTTCGACGCTATTCGAATAGGATCGAGCTCAGAATATTCTGTCAATATATCCGCCTTGTCTCTGTTTGATTCACCGTCCGAATGGAACACAATTTTAAACAGAATATCAAGATTTTTTTGTATTGAAAAAAAAAAAATGTTTTAAGGCTCCATACGTTCTATGAACAACTGCACCGTAACTCGTGACTTTTTCTATTCGTCTTTGGAGTCATCTTATTTTTTCCAATAAAGGTAAGTTCACTGGATACAACATGAGTTATATGGACAAATGGATGCTAATGAAGATATATAAGTATTCTAAAATACTTAGACATGTGATGGCATATACTAAACTGTTTAGTGTATACTGAATTTTAATTATTATTATTATTAATTTGTTAAGTAGCACCTAAAATGATTAACATACTGAGATATCAGAGACTCCTCTCCTCCTCGACCCCAAGCCAATCTCCTCTGCTTGTGGTGAATCTACTGAACAATGGAAGAGGCTACAGCGAACGGTCCCGCCTGTTGGCGGTCGCTCGACTGCCACCCAGTTTAACACCGACGATACTACGAATCGTGGTAGGGTTCTTTACGTGCCTGGCTAGCTACCATTCAACTATTACGAATTACAACGAATCGTCACATATTTCGGAAAATATATCTGATAAAATAAAATAAAAACTGGAAAATAATCGAAATAACTGGTCTAAAATTACGTAAAAAATGTTTTCCTCCTTCATTCGAGAAGAATTATATTTATATTGTATATACCCAAATAATAAAATATTCCTGTCTAATGACCCATTTGCGTGTCTGCTGTTTACGAACAATAGTATATAACAAAGGATTGAGGTAAGTGGCTAAAGGCTTATTTTTTGAAACAATGGTCTTAAATTACGTCCATTAACACTACGTCATTTCTTAGATAAGAATTTTTCGTATTGCATTCAACATTATAATAATAAAATATACATTGAAACGCTTGTAGGTACCTTGAACTATCAAACTAGATAACACGAAAATTCACGACCAGGTAACAGTTATTTAAAAGTTAAAAAATATTTATCCATGACTCGAATTCAGAACTGTGCTGTAGTTTCATTGAATAAATCATCGGATATTACTATCAGTTACGTCTTCTGTGTTATTAGGTACTTTGGAATTTATACCATTGCCAAGGTACAGAAGATCAGTCACGTTTCTTTCTCATTCCGCCTCAGTTCTAATTCTACATGCAACTCTAATTTTCCAAAGTTATTATTATTAAAGAAATTAATTATCGCTTTCATCAACGAAGAAAGCATTAATGATACACGGATGCATAACACTCTCTCATAATTCTCGTATATTCAGGTATATTTTCGAATTAATTAATAAAAGCACCATAATATTCGTCACAAGTATGTAAGAGCTTGTTCAATCTAATCCGCTGAGGAAATCCATTAATCGATTAGTTTCAGCATTTTATTTCATTTACATCCATTAACGGATTACTCGTAGATTCCTGTCCAATCAATGAATGGTTTAGATTCGAATTTAATCCACTCACGGATTAAATCACAAGTGTGTTTTTATTAATAAATCTGTTAATTGTTTTTGGTGTCGCTTAAACGACTTCTCACTCGCATAATTTATTTTCACTCATTATTTATTCAACCCCATTTAAAACTTTAAAACCGAATTTTTTATGGAACGCTTTTAACAACCCTGAACCATCCATTATATCGTCGAAGACATGTCGAAATCTGCATTGGAATTCCGCGTGAATTCAAGCCGTTTCTCTCCTTACCACGTTCAAATATTGGCAATGAAAATGCTAATGAAGTTTACACAATTATTCATAGGTTGAAGCGGTAAAGAGACAGAGTTTCTAAATAGTCAATATTATATTTTACATATTTCGTGCGTCTTTTGGTTATTGTGACATTTTTAAATGACTAATCTAAGTCACGTTCACAAAATAGACGTGTTGGGTACGTAAAATAAAATAAATAAGTGCCCACACTCTCACGTCCTATGATATTTTTGTGTAGCGAGTGGCATGGGCATAAACCCGGCCAGGTTGAAATCCGGAACTCTCCACTTGACAAGTAAAATCACTAGCATCAGAGCAACATGGTCGTCTAAATCTTGATGAGATTGTACAACCAGAAAAATAAATATGAATTTATATCTCAATACCGTCTGTAAACTGTTCGTTAGAAAAAAATATTTAACTTACAGACTATAAAAACATAAAAAGTTCACTTCTTTTCTACACTTCATCTCTTCTTCTCATTGATCTGTGCAATTATTGCCTTTTTCGTTGCCAAGTCATAAATCAAGTTGTTTGAATGGATGACTTGACGCAATGCTGACGGAACCAAAGAATCAGGTGTTTGTTTATCATTATTGTCTTTGATCGAACTCGAAATTGTCTCTACGGAATTCCACAGGCTTAAGCCAATTTTAATATGTAATAATAAGTCCTTATTTCTAAATTGCTACTGGAATATTACATTCGATTTTGCAGGAAATTCAAAATTTTTATAAATAACTCCATACTTAAGCTAAGTTTTATGTATCGAGGTAAGATAAGCTCAGACGCGATAATTTTCAAAGAAGGAAACAAGTTTCGTTAAGTGTGCAAAAGATGCTACCACTATTAGTAGAAGAAAAAGTGGATGCTGGAAACTGGGGAAGAACAACGACAATGAAGACATAGTGGATGAGCCCGGTTAAAACTTACTTGGATACTTAAACAAGATCGAATGGAATCGGTCAATCTAGTTCTTTGTACATATTGGCTTGAATTTTGTAATTACCATGTGTTATTTAGAACATTGCTTAGGAGTTTCTTTCGCCGTTTGTTCTCCTCAATGTCAAAGCACCTTTTCGAAACGGTGGTAGACGCAAAAAATGACGTTCATAAGTGTATGTAATGACATGATTAAATGATTTTGAATTTGGATTTGAATTCGATACTCGCCTGGGGCAGACATTTAAATGACAGAAAAAATATCTCGCAAATGATCCAAGCCATCCGTCTTAAGTGAAGTTCAGTAATAAGTTCGTTTATCAGAGAATATTTATTACCTCTCATCATCATCATCATACCTCTTTAAGCAAGAATTGCTCGATACCAGCATGCCTTCACGTAACTAATGACCATATGTGTCAGTACCTTAAGTTGATGGTATAGGCACACCCGTTTATGTTAAGGACCGACAATCTTCATAAAACCCCAGTCAGTAATCAATTCAGATCCTAAATAAACGCTCGCTAATGGTGCACGGCTTCAGGGAACCTAAAATAACAGGAGGGACGTGATTTGGTTAGAAATTGCATTTTATTAAAGTTTATTGGAGATATACTTGGCAAGGTCTAAGTTTTTACGGCCTATGAAGTGGCCTATTATGTGATCAACTGACCATAATTATCAAATATCGTTTTGTTTCAGAGAAAGTAACAGTATCTACTAAATAATAAAAAAGTAATATAAAACATTTCAAGTCGATTTCTACTTAGGTCAACAATTTCTTTTTTATTTTAGTTACTTTTTACTAAATAATTACAATTGATACAAATATGTATATACATTAATATCCTGCTTATATAAGAGATTTTATTTGAGTCATATAAATCTAAAATTAATAAATTTAATTTAATTTATGATTAAATTTTTGAAAATCTGTATTAATATTAAGTAACTCCAAATAAAAAAAAATGTATTTGAACTTGTGTTGATGAATAAAAGGTATTTTATTAACGATAGAAAATTTTAACAACATATATATATATATATATATGGAGAGTGTAAACTAATAGTAGGATTTGAAAATCGATTTACAAATAGAGAGAAATAGTATTGAACCGTTTTGTCTTTGTCTGTTTATGCACAGATAATTTATTCATATAAAACAACAGCTAACATTACAGGCGACCCTAATGCCTTGGAGCAGTACATGAGTTCAAATTGATATCGGAATTATGAAATTAATCAGAGTGTCAAGGAAACATTCACCAATAATGCTTAAACTGTGAGTTAATATACATTATATATAATCAGTTACATTAAATAAAAAATGATTATAATATTACTTATAATTAATACTATTTAATTTAATAATATAGTAAAACATATCGGGGTTTATAATTATAAATTTAATTACAAATCAGTGTAATGTTGCTGTTCGATTTATCGATATCAATAATTATGATTTTATAACGAACTTGTGTATGTATGTTGCTCTTGGATTAAAATGGAGTCACTGTGTTGGGCCAGTCAATAAATCAGGTGACGTCCCTCCAAAATATATGTCATGTCCAAAATATATAGCAATAAGAACAGAAATATTTGAAATGTTCCTAATAATAATAGAATCCACTATGATATTAACAATCATAATGTTAAGTGGGTAAAGTAATTTACATATATAATAGGTGGTTAAGTGGATGTGGTCAAAACCTGAATGGGTGACTTCGGAGGGCACGGTAAGTCATCTGTCTTAATTATCGTTAAAGAGCGTTAAGCCCTCACGGAGGTTTTCGGACGGCATAAGATATTTCAACATTTTGGTTCGCTACTAAGCTCTGCACCAGCCCTTACTGGAAGTATGATGGATTATGCTCTAGGCGTTCTCTGTTACGAGGAGAGAGACCCATGTCCTGTAATGGTCACTAATAGATTGATCTAAGGTTAAATTTATTTTTTGTAATAAGCTATGTACAGTATCGGCAATTCTGTCTGTCACTCAAATTGTCTACATTAAAATCCATTACTCACCTACTTCTGTTTTGGAATATGCTCATAGTTATAAAATGCTAATAAATCACCCTCCCTAAGCTTCAGAAAAATTACACCTTACGTTTAGAAATAGCACCAGTTTTAAATCAATTTATATTTTTTTTATTTATAGATGGATTGCAATCAAATGAACTTGTAATATAAAGTAATACTTACTGCAAAACATTAGTGAAAACTGTAATGAAAACGGTTAAGCCGTTTCTGAGATTAGCGCGCACAAACGCACAGACAAAAATTTTAACAACAATTTTTTCGGCTTCTATTGCGTTAATAAAGCTCTCTGATTGTAGTTTTTCTCATATATCCTTCATGTATTGAAAGCCATCAGTTAGTATTTTATTATTATATGTATAGATTTATCGTGAATTAATGGCTAGCTCTCGCTTCGCATTGGAGAATTTCGCGGTAACTGAATAGTTGCATGAAACTGTACTAGATTTTTGCCCATAATATTAATTCCAAATATCCCAACAATTAATATAATCTGTTCAATGCTGAGTACTGTACGTTTATTAAACAGAAAAAAAAAGTTTTAGTCTCTATATCAAGAAAGTCTACCCTCATTAAAATACCCAAAACATATTCGATGTACCAATCCGGCCCTGTTACAATTTTATTTTATTAGTACAAAAGAAAGATGTCAAAAAGGTAACAATGTTACATGCGATATTACTCACATCGGCTTATTAATTAACGTCTAGCCATCGTTTAGGTCAGTGGATATACGAGTATAACCCGAGGACACCTGAATGTCTGAGAGGTCTATGTAACATTGTGAAGTACATGTGAAATATATTAACGTGTCTATGCGTGATAGAGCTTGTGTAGTTCGCCTAGGTAGGACCATCCTGGCTTCGACATAGTTGCTTCCACTTCATGTCACCTTCACGAACTTACAAAACGCTAAATTTGTAATACTTTAACATTTATTCATAGTTGTTGAACGTACGAAAAATACCTATAATTCAAAAGTTACAAATATGTAACAATAAATGTGTTGGCGCCGTATCCAGACACTTCCCCGGGTTGTTAATTGGTAATGTTTTGTACAAGAATTCACCGCTAACAATAATTAGAAATGTAACGTGTGACAGTCCCTAACATAGATGCACTAGTCTGTAGCGTGGTTGAAACATAAGTGATGTCTACCATAACGCCTGTACATTATCTAAGCTCCGTTGTAAAACGAATAACCGAGTGTTGAGTCATACTCGTAGCGACGGTGCTGACATCTCTTACAATTAAGAATGCTGTTCAACAGAAATTTACTTAATAAATATCTATAATTCTTGATGATAATTCCAACTGAAATATTCAAGACAATTAATTATACAAGGTAAGACCACCATTTTGAATTTTACTATAATTTTTGTAATTTTACATAATATGTAATGTAATTATGTGTTCAGTAAAGCCTTTTATTTATGATAAAAACCATTTTACAATTGTAGCATGTTAGTAGGTTGGTCTTTAGCTGCCTTGAACAAGTTGTACACTTGTTTCATATTGCTCTGGTCTTTTAGTGTGCTTTGATAGAGGCAGTGTCGCGGTGTATTTGCGCAAATAAGGGGTTTTGTCCAGTTCCCAGGGGTAACTATTCGTATGTAGTTTTTTCATGATTGATGGTATAAGTGACATAAGGACATATAAATAAACGCACATTTAAGTAATAAACACTCACAAACTTATCCACTGCTCTTGGATTCCTTGTTGTGCATATTCATACTGGAGGCATCACATATGCTCACAACTCGAGAAAAAACATTGCTTGTCACATATATTCTCGTGTCTGATCAAAGCCAGACAGTAAACAAGCACGGTCTCTACCAGCTATGCTCTTGGAACGTCAACGATATCCGTAAGTTGTACTGGCTTCATGTACTCACATCTGATTAAATTTTACTAATTATACATCACTTCACTAAGTGTTTGTTACTTGTAAATAAATAATGTCTGGTCAAGACCGAATCGGAATCAATTGGTTTTCTTACGTATTCACCAATATTTTCAGGAAATTAAAGGATTCAGAATTTCTGTACTCGTTTGCCTTTAAATTGTAGATGATTGTCAGTATATTTAGGGATATTAACAGACAATTTCCGTCCATTCTTTAATATACGTATTAGATCTTTGAAATATAGATTTTGAAATTATTGTGTAAAATATTTTATCATAACTAGCCCCTGTTTTTAAATTCTGAAATTAACTCCGATGTTTGAAATTGTTTATGACACATATAAGCCCATCAACGGGACCAGTACCTTTTCGTCGAGTGTGAAAATCGGATGTGACACACGAGCCGACGGGTAGACGAGCGAGAGAGACGCCACTGTATAATGATTCGGCTTTTTTTTTAATTCCATTTGCGAAAAAACAACTCAGAATTTAAGGTTTTAATATTTTCCTACCTATCCCAGTGCGTAGCCACAACCTCTCAACGGTATAATGTATGTCATAAAGTCTGATCTACGAATATCCGAAACAGCCGAAGATATAATGAAGATTTTACGACCTCGTAAAGTGGACCATAAAGCCTCAGATTATTTTCTCATGGCCTCTATGGAAATAAGATAAAGCATAAACAAGAAAGGAGTGACCATATTTGAGAAAAAATTGAAAAGTTAAAATTTTGCAAAGGTTGTTTTTAAAACTTTTTAGTTATATTTTTGTACCATTTGTAACAGTGAACCCAATTTTACTGCTTACAATGCCTTATTTTGGGCATAGTTATGGTTGCGCACATATTTGCAGGGTTACCATTAAGCAATAGGTCATCGTTCATACCAAAATTATAATCGCTTTCGTACCTCCGTAGGTTCTATATAAATAAGAAACTAGTTGTATAAAAAATATATAATTCCTCGTTTGTTGTTGTTTTTAAAAAGCAACCGTTATACTTTGGCAGATGATAATCATTTACTGCGAAGTTTAAGGGTTTCTTCATTTCAGTGCAAAGCTGGTAGTTCCCCCAAAATCTTTTAATTGTCACGAGACAATTGTCCTGCATCGAAATGAGCAGCTAGATAGACTACATTAAAGAAACCATGAATTAAAAGCTGTTTAACTATAATTTTAAATACAATTTTTATAAGCATCTCATTAATACCGGAGCACAAACGAACTGGGTCATCCCTGTATGTATGTCACAAGAACTTCATACTTGTAATTAAAATTGATAGCGGGCCGCAAAGTTCGCATTGGCGGGCACACCGCGATTTGTATTAATTCTCGCTCCTACATTACAGCGCGGGCGAAATTGGATTAACTCGGGAACATTTTCTGGGATCTTTTTGTGAGCTATTATTATGTGTTACAGTATCAGTAGACCAGGAGTGCTGTGTGATTATATCCTGTTATACTTATCAGGGTAATATGTAATAGAGATCTTTTTAAAACAGATTATAATTAACATGAAATATACATTAACGTGGTGGCCTGTCTTAGCTAGTTGCAGAGACTTGAGGTCAGTACAGTGACAGATATGACCCAGTTAGTAATGGGTTGTGATAATTCTGAAGGTAATCTGTAACAAAAAAGTTATAATATAGACAATAAAATCATGAAAGTAACTCCGTTACATACGTTTCTAAATCGTGCCTACACTGTTCTACGTTGCGGCAATTTGGAACATTGTACAAATAAAACCATGTAAGTTCAATTGGAATCGAACGAGGGTCCTGAACTGGTAATGTTACCTATGTTTATAATTTACCTTCCTCACAAATAAGGTAATTTATCTCCCAGCAGTAGAGCAGATATATAGACGCAATGCGAGTCATACATGTTCCGGTTTTCATCAGACGGTGTTAGCGTAATGCTTAAATCAGTCTCATGGTCAAAGCGTCACCTCTGCGTTGCCAAATAAGGTAAGGCATTGGAAGTTCGAGATATATCGTGTGAAAATACATTTTTATCACAAGCTCTCGTACTAAACCCACATGTTTAGGGTTACAAGGAGGACGCGCTGATAATTCGCGACTTAGTGTTCATTTTTGTAGTCGCTACTACAGCGTTACATTTCCGACTATTAGGCCGATAATAAAACGTAAGTTTTATGTAATTACATCCTTTACTCTTTATAGTTAAGAGTATATGCCCGATTAGGTAAACGTGAGGGAAGAGATATTCCCGCTACATTTTACATTGTGTACTTACATACCGCCCTTGCTTCGCTTCAGAAAACCTACGTCTTACTGTTTTAGATTAATTCATAGTTTTTTTTTATTTATGGACGGACTGAAATGAAACGATCTTTAAATATCAATGTATATGTCTATTGCAATACATTAGTGAAAACCATAACGAAATTGGTTAAGCGGTTCTGACATTATCGCGCTCAAACGCACAGACGAAAAACAAAAATTCTAATAACTTTCGTTTTGGGTTCTATTGCGTTAATACAGGACTAATATATAATACAGGCATAATTATCGTTTTTCTCATATACAGAAATTGATGATTGATTCGTGTAAAGAAAACTCATGTCCAAGCAATACTTTATTTATACAATAATTACTTCTTAATAACCTTGAAAGCTTTTAACATGAGTTTAAAATGTACAATATGGAAAATCCGTAAACTTTGGTGCAATTGATTATACATTTTTACATGAGTAGGCCACCACCTTTTCTTTGCGTATGGATTATATTATCAGTATTATTATTAAGTCATTAATATTATGACTGGTATTATTGTATTTCCGTGAAGCCTGCCTGGGTAACTACCACCCTCTTGCAAGCAGAACAGTCAACCGCCAAACGACTCGTCGTGTTCCGGCTGGGGGTTTGAGCGCCAGTACCTTCTTCTCATTTCCTGGCCGACAACGCACCAGTGATACCTTTGGTGTTGCTGATGTCCATGGGCGACGGTGACCACTTACCATCAGGTGGCTCGTCTGCTCGTTTGTCGGCTATTAGCATAAAAAAAAACACCAGTTTTGATAAATATTAAATCTTTTACAATCTGTTAAGTTTTGTTCGAAGTGTCATGAATTTGTCACAAACACATCTTGAACGTTGAGAGAAGAGTTAGTATATTGATTTCTTTTAAGATCTCTCTAATCAAGTCTCTAGGTCTGAGATTATACGCGTGGACGATATTACAGAATTCCTAGTTTATATTACAGAAATAATTTGGTATGCCGCATCCTACTCTTTTAATAGATCTTATCTTAATTACTTTTCAGAAAAGTTCGTTAAATTAACAACTTATTTCATTATGGCCGAGATAAAATAAGAAGAATATTGTTATCCCCTTGAGATTCTTCTTATCTGCGATTCCTTCTGCAGGCATAACAGGAAAGTGCAATTAATTCCTTTCTTCATAGTCCTTTGAGATGCTTTTATTAAAAAGTTTAATGAATATTTTATTAAATAACTTAATTATTTACTCATAAGATAATTTGTTTAAAAATAACCAGTTGTGCTTCGGTCTAGGAAATATTATGTTTTCGATTACTAATAGCAGGTACATACTCAACTTTGTTAGGTTTGGCCGTATTGGGGCGGCCTAGAATACTCCCTCCAATCCCATGCTGGCAGAACAGTGTCGTAAGAGGCGACAGAAGCCGGCCTGCTTGGCTTTAAGTAATTAAATTTAATTAAGTCATTAATATTATTATTGATATTATTATCTTTCCGTAAAACGTGCCTGGATAGCTACCACCCTCCTGCTTAAGTCAGCCGCCGAACGACTCGTCGTATTCCAGCTTTAGAGCCAATACTTTCTTTCTTACCTTCTTCTCATTTTTTGGCCGACTACGCATCAGTGATACCTTTGGTCTTGCTGATGTCTATGAGCGACGCTGACAAATTACTATCAGGTGGCTCGTCCGCTCGTTTGTCGGCTATTATCATGGAATAGTTGTTAGTATCAGGCGTTACTTTAAGGAAATTCATTGTATTCAATGAATGTTGTTTGCGGATTGTTGCAAAGTAAATTAATACTAATTTAATATTAACATAAAAAAAAGTTTGTTAGGTGTATTATAAATCTTATATTCTCCCCATTTAATACTTGACTAACAAGAAAGGTGTCACCGACGCATTGTTTGCCAATAAAGAAACGGGTATTCAGTTTCTCAACTATTTAGTAGTAACCATTAAACATAAATACTTATTAATTACGTTATAAACAAAAAAAAACACTTAAAATGCTTTTTATATTTTCAAAAAACATTTATTTCTTATTCCGCGGAAACTCGAAACAATGCAAACTGCTTTTATTTTCTGAAGCGAAGCCAGATGTTGTTAGTCCATGTAAGGCTTTTTCATACCCTGTGTAAACAAGAACTTTTGACGCTTGTTTCATCTTCTTTAAAATTAACGGCATAACTTGATGTTTACTTAAAACTTTATGAATCACTTAATATAGCAGCGTCCGTAAACAGGGCTCAGGTTTGGAATACTTTTGTGCATTATATCATATAATAACAAGTAAAAATTAAAAAAAAGCCTACTTTTATTTGAAGAAGGTGAATTTTCTGATTTCATCACTTGTTTTTCACCATTAGGAGTGGTAGATTTTTTTTTCAAATTTAACGTGGATCAAACTGAAAGTATACGCCCTTAAACAAAAGAGGAATTTTCCAAATTTATTAGCAAATTACGAAGTTCTGAGATAACAAACAAACAAAAAAAACAAGCGTATCGAGAACCTCTTTTTTGCTCGTCGTTTAAACATGAATAAAACAGCTCGACCGATTTGTTTATTATTTTAATGTATTCTTAATTGTCTTCGGTTTCTTTTTGGAAAATCCATCTGGGCAATAGGAAAATGTTTTTTTTTTAATATTGTCATAAAAAAAAGTGAAGTTCAGTCTGACAATTGTGCTGGTTATGTTTTCATAATAAAATTTAAATTTATAATCGTACTGAAATTTTTCTGTTTCAATTCATCAAAACTCAAGGAAAGATTTGGTCGGATCAATTCTCGGCGAACTTACTAGCTGACTTACAGATAACGCACAACCTAAACAACCATATATAAAGTCATGTTGTAAAAAAAACACTGTCCCGACTTCGTTCGGGTGGAACAACTAATTACACATAATATAATATATTAACACACATAATATAATATAATAGCCTACGTCCATTCACAATAATGTGAACCTTTCAAATGGTAAAGAATTTTTCAAATAGATGCCGTTGTTCCGAAGATTATTTTCCGCATACACACAGACTCAAAAAATTCGCACTCTTTATAATGTTAGTACAGTTTGACTAAGCGCACTTCGCGTTTCTTCTCTCTTTTCTCCAGTAGTAAATTGGAAGGAAGGTAAAAATCACTGCGTTGCTCGCGTATACAGTGTGATGTTTTATTAAGTAAATCGCTAAAAAAATGAAAAAAAGTATAAGAAACTTAAGTCAAAGTTAAAAAAATCTTCTGAAGCAGCAGACCTATAGCAGCCTTGCGGTTTGAGCGTCGGTGTTCCGCTCAGGAGACTAGAGTTCGAATCCTGCACGCACCTCAGAATTTTTCAATAATGTACGTATTACAGATTAATTATCACTTTCTTCGGTGAAGGACAACATCGTGAGAAAACATGCGAATTTGAGAGTTCTGCGTATTGTGTTCGAACGCGTGTGAAGTCTGCCAATCTACATTTGGCCAGCGCAGTGCGGTGGTCTGTGACCCTAACCCGTTTTCATATGTGAGATAGATAATCAGGGGCTGTAATGATGAACAGAGTTATATGCTTTCACTTCTTGGTGTGTCAAATTGTGTAAGGCTAGCATTTTTATAATGTAGGTAAGCGAACATTTTATACCAACCTTATTTCATCATGTTTAAAGCTATCACTGTCACTGAAGATTATATAAAACATTGTGAATCACTTGAGATACTCTCAAGTGTTTAGAGCTTCGAGTTTAAAAGCTCCCAAACTTTATCTTGCCGCTTCAGTAACCTCGCTATGAAATATATTAAAACCATTTGTTCCGCTAAAGAATTTAAGTGTTGTGTCCCTTAACCGTTATTTTCTAACACAGTTACTGTCTGTGTATCTAAATTTCTACCAGTGTGTGATTGATGTGATAAAGTTGACGGTTTACGTGCGGGCAAGGGGGAAATATAAAAACATAACTGCATGCCTCATGGCGGCTTTGTTATACGTTTTTGTCAGGGGTTTATTCACTTTTTATGTTTATCTAATACACTTATAGCGTCGCCGTGAACTACTTTACATATTGATGAATATATGTATATGTGTGTAATACTGTTGGAGATAATAAAAATCTTTATTTCAGACCATAAGATTATACTTTTGATAGTAACAATTTTTTTTAACCTATGTTAGTATGTACTTACTTACCGTTCCTACTAATACTACTAAATACTAAGCGGTACCCCAAAAACCAACTTAATCTAACGAACAGCGGCGTGTGCACCGTTTCAGCACTTCCAAAGACAGCTGCGAGCAGAGAGAGAACTCCAGCTTGTACGCCGATGTGTCGAGGATGGCGTTTGGCATCATGCACGCGGCATATTTGCGCACGATCTCATAGAAATCTTCTACACGAGCGTACGCAAACATTGCCAAGCTGCTGCAGTGACCTGGCAGCCTCAACACCGCCCCCAGCACAATATTTTACTGTACCCGTACAGCGGCATAGGTTAACCAGCCAGCATATTACCTCGAACCGATAGCGTCTGGCGCTCCCTTTCGGGTCATACCTAGCCGTTTGGTGTGAAACCTATTTATGTATTTTACTATCAAACCTCAATACAAAGGACGTTGAGCGGTACGCTGCAAGATATAAAGTACTACTAGTGAAGCATACGAATTGCACGTTCCATGGCAAAATCCTCAAATATCAGTAGTGAATGAAGCTTAAATATTTTGTTCTATTGAGGTTGAAGATGGATGGTAGTGTAAATTTGGCATTTTAGTTTGCACAAAAGGAGCTTCACAGAATAAAACCGTCAGTTTAGAAAAAGGCAATAAGGAAGATCAAAAGCCTATTCTTGAGAACCCTCCAAGGCTGTATGGAAATTAAATAATGTATATGGATATTCGGCGGCATGACAGATTTCAAATGTAAACCTTATAAGCGTCTGCGTTGAAAGGCTTTTGTATTATGAATTATTTATGTTACTTGGTTTTTTCCCAGTAACCCGTTTTCGCGTTGCTTCCGGAATAAATGTCCTTCAGTTTACTAACGGTATCTGTTTACCAGTGTGGAGTCACGACGCAACCAATTAAATCACGACTATTGCGTTTCTTTCTACCCCTTGATTCTGACTACCCCATAGCCCAGTTGGTAGTGGCCCTGCCTACCGCGCGAGGGGTCTCGGGTTCGATTCCCGGCCGGGGCAGACATTTTATGACAGATAATTGTTTGTTCTCGGGTCATGGATGTTTGTAATGTCACATTGTCACATGTTATAATGAACGTGGTGTGTGTAATTGGGTTTTAATATCGGGATAAAATATGCGAAACCGTGACTACCTATCACAGTTTAAAAGTACATTGTTAGCAATTACGTAAGTATCAAATCGAAAGTCATTTATTGCTTCGATGTTACGTGTGTGTGATGTTTGTAATATTTCTCTTAATATCTTATCCAACATTAGTCATGCACGATTATTTCTTTCTATTTTTATACGACAAACGTACATCGGGGTAAGTTTGTATCGACCCTACATTTGTACGGTGATTGTAAATAAGCAACCCTATATTTGTTACCATGGCGTTTACAAATAACATGACTGTCATCCATTCATTTCTCCTTCGCATATACACTTCGTATATTTTTGTTGTTCAATATTTTCATCTTATTTTGATTCGTCTTCACTATTTTGCCTCATCGACACGCACGCCCACAAGTTTTTAGCGGTAACGACGATCATCAGGTGATCATGATAATTGTCATTTGGGTCAACATGCAACTTTAAATTTTATCATCTCAATTTTTTTTTTTATCATCGACATATCACACTTAGGTTAGATTTCGGCAGAATTGTCTAGTCATTGTTAAATCGTGACAGTCTTGACGGTCACGTCTATGAAGTCCAGTTTTTAGTGGATAGCGTAAAAAGATTGAGACCGTTCGAGTACTCGCAATTAAGTTGTAACTTCGTGACCCATTGAGATATTGTAATAAGATACAATCCCAAGTCAAGTGTAACCGAACTGAAGACTGACTTACCAACCATTAAACTGCTACAGCTAAAAAAAAATCTGAAAAATCTTTTGAAAAGTATTTAATTGTTCAGCGTCTCGTCTTTCTTTGCGTCTTGTGGTTCCTAGGTGGGGCAAAGAGATTTATATTACTCCGCCATCGCGTTCTGTCTTGGGCTGTGCGCTTCACTCGAACCATGTTAGTAATATCGTATTTAGTTTCACTGCGGCTTAATGCCCCAGGTGTATTTCCTCTTCCCTCAACATTCATTTCGGAGCTTGCTTGGGAGCTCTTCTGAAGGTGTGACCTATTCACGTTCACTTACGGCGTTCGATCTGGTGACCGATTGGCGTTTCATAACAGAGATTTCATAGAATCCTCAACGTTTATAGTCTAAAATCTTGTTATCAAGTTGAAATGTATTTAATATGTACTACTTATATACAAAAGGCTGAGAAGATTAAAATATTTTCCTTGAGAGCCTCCTAAGCAACATGCAAATCGTATCCGGATATCCGGCCTAACAGTTTCCGAAAGCAAATCTTTTATGCGTGCCGCATTTACAAAGAGACTGTTTGCGCTCTGAATATTTGAAGGTACCACATCAATAACGATATGAATAATGAAAATGTCTAGGCGTGTCAATAAGAATAATAATGATGATGAGTTAGGAAAACGAATTCCTTAAATAATGAAAGAAAACAATCATGAAAGTTATTAAACACCTGATAAAAACTGATTAATTTGACGACCCCGTAGCCCAGTTGGTAGTGACCCTGCCTGCCGAGCGTGGGGTCCCGGGTTCGATTCCCGGCCGGGGCAGATATTTATGTGACAGATAAATGTTTGCACTCAGGTCATGGGTGTTTGTGATGTGATAATTGTGTATGTCCATGGCACCCGCAACACAGGGAGTCCTAGTGCGGGGGTGTGAGTGTGTGAACGTTAAAAAAAATAATAATAATAAAAGTTGTTTCGTTACGAGCACTATATAAAAACGTACGGCATTTTCTGAAGCGAAGCGAGGACGATTGTTCGTTAGTCTATAATGTTATTATTTACAAGCTATGCAAATAAATTTGACTCACTTACCCAAATGTCACATTTGTCAATATGTATCAGTACCAGTGATGGCCGTATGTAATTAATTAGTTGTTGGTTGTATAAAGCGCATCGGGCGTGACGCGCGCTGCATTTAATCATGGCACCGCGTGTGCTGGACGCGTCTGTCTGTCACGCGGGATTGGAACAGAGTAGCCATGGAACAGAGCCTGCTCATAAGCAGGTTGTCTGGTGTATTTCGACCTTCTTAACGGAACAAATTATAAAAATTGCTTATTGACACTATCTGATACTCAGAAATTATTTTCACCTTATACCATAATTTGAATTTATAACTTCCCGTGGTGGTCAATTGTAAGCACATGTTTACGTATGATTGTTTTATACGTATATGCAATAATTATTAAATTCTGACACGCGTATTTGACGTATTGCATACCGGCTTACTTCAATATCTATATTAATATTATAAAGAGAGACTGCGAATTTTGTTCGTGTGTATACAGAGGGTAATATCCGGAAACCGGATTTTTTTTTACCATTTGAAAGCTACGTTATTCGAGATGGGCGCAAGTTATAGGTAGAGTTATGATCACAATCACTTCTTTATATTATTTAGAAATAAGATTGATGTCTGACGTACTACATAAATGTTAGTCAGTAAATAAAAGTCTTCTGTATCGCCAATTATTAAGAAATTACTTGTACTGTTAATAAATGATTAGAATAATAATAGACCAGCTGGTACTAGCTATAGACTGCTTGTAATAATCATATTTGTCGAGCGAGTTGTTTGGGTTTACAGTATAAATACTTTAGACATTAAAAATATTTGTACTCGAGTCTTAGATCAAAAGTTACTCGAATCGGACCTATGGAATATCCGAAATTTCTTGCCATTACGACCCCTGACACGCAATCCGATGTATCGATGCATATGACAAGGCTTTGGAAACTCATATGAATCCTGCTTATCAGGTAATCCAGTGCGGAGGGTTTTTAGTGTTTTATATTTGGCTCTGCACAAGCTACTCTGTACACCGTCTGTTCGTCAAGTTTCACTTGCGCTTAATTTACGTCCGAATCGTGGACATAATGTATACTCCAGCAGAATATTTGCAGCATAAATCATTGAGGACACTTCTTCGTTACGGACAAATTTACAGTTAAAATAGTTATAATTGCATCGTTCTGTTTTAATATAGATTTCTTTTGTCATAATTGTAGCAGTTTGGGAACGCCAATCAAATGGAGACCACGCGTTGGAGAAGCAGACATAACGCTTTTGACAAAGTAAATACTCGACATGAAGAGAACTTGTGACGTATAAATTTTTAAGTTTGTTCCCTGACTTACGTAGTTTGCATACATTTGAGGACTATAAAGGGGCCACTAACATAAAATCTGTGTGTTTCTTCGGCAGTAACATCATTACAACATAAGAAAACAAAAATATGATAGAACAAACCAAGAGTCCGCAGTGTACAGTACCCGTATAAGACAACAAATACGTGTTTTGATTACATTATGAGGAAGCCAGTTAAATAAGCTTGAAATTTCAAATTCAAAATTACTTAAGCATGTTGTAAATATATTAATTTAACTAATTTTTGTTTCAACTATCGTTTCGAAAACAAATTCAGGAGAAGAAGAAATCTCTTCTGTACATCTTTTAAACCAGTATATAAAAATTATAAAATGTTAGCAATACATATAAGTAGTAAAGTTCCATATTTGGAAAACTCACTTTTTACCTTGCTTAAATTAGTGTTCGTGTTCGCTTATGTTTTTGATCTTCAAGGAATGAGTAAATAAACTTTTGCTAAGTTCGTACGCGTCAGTTTGGACCAGATCGATACATGTCATAAAAATCTTTTTGGCTTATTTTAGAAACATGATAGTATACTACACAGACAGAATCTTACCATCGTGTAGAAGTACTATCAAGATTAAGCTGGGGAATAGAGCCCCGTATACTCTAACAGAAGGGACCTGGTCTTATTTCCCATCAGTTACTTATCAGGGTGCACGAGCAGAAGAGGTTCACTTGGTTTCAGGCACATAATCATTCTTTCTTACTTCCTCTTAATCAAACGCCTGAGTTCAAAAGCGGAACTACTATATTATGCAACGTAATATCCTGTACCTAAAGCGTGCATATTTCCCAACAAGTCTGAAGCGTGTAATTCCTTTAGAATATCTATCCGCGTAAACTTGGTTTAAGTCGTTAGGAAGTTAGCGCGATGTCTACATTGTGTAGGAACTTTAAGATTTAAAATTCAATTTTCGCTAACTCTGCCTTGAATCCAGTCACTTTATTTTTTTTATTCATACTGGGGCTACTAGTTCTTATAGTAATATCAGAAGTCATTCTATTTCAATTCTCAAGATTAGCAAGTCTTGATTGAATTCAAATAAGATGAAGTATGGTGATGGTTGTTATCCGCAAGGAAAGCTACCATCTTCCCAATACCAACTGTAGTATAATTTTGACTTATTTCAACATTCAAGCACCGGTTTCAAATTTAACAGCTACCTTCTGGGAGGATACTACGTCTTTGACTCCCTGGATTAATAAATGTGGATGCGTAACGATGACCGTTTACCATCACGTGACCAGCTGTGCGCTTATGACCTGGTACTATTAAAAAATGTTATTTATGATCCTATTTCTTTTGTCCTTCCTCCATCACTCCGGTTCAGCGCAGTGTGCAGCACGATTCAGTAGACTCTTCTATTCAACAGTATCGGCAACTCCACAGTCATCTTTTCAGCAAAACATCTCTTTATATTGTATGTTTTACTTTTATTATAATTCTGTCTTTATTATTTTCTACATTCATACTTAACAATTACGATTGCGCTAACATACTGATGATTTGTCATAGTTAAGCAACAGTGCACGCAGTTGGTAGAAGGACAAACTGTTAGTGTCAAAATTTTATCCTCCGGCCTCAGTAGATATTGTCATCAATCAGGAGTCAACATCGAACGTTTTCTACAGGTATAAGAAATTCTGGCATTTGGATTGGCCGCTGATCCGTGATCCTAGACATGCTATTTCACTGCTTTAATCTGGTCTTCTCCTAATTTAATGTCAATCTAAAATTCTAACCAAGTGCGAATATACTACTCCAAATACCTTCGAGAATATTAATAAACCACATGTTATAAACAATTTCTATACGTAGGTATAATAATTATCAACATTTTGTTAGTGCGAGCTGGACCTGAACCTAGGTTCTTAGGGAGGAGAGATGTACGTTTAAACTATTAGACTATCATTGCTTTATAAACTGAAGTGGGATTGCTTATTACCATTATAATTTATGTTCGATTAAATGTGCCAGAAACAATGAACTTAATTTATTTCTGGGTTATTTCAGTAAACTTGGCATTGGGAAGTTTAACTGATATTTGTTATAAATGTACAATAGCCAATCAGATTTAAATTAGGATTTCAAATACTACATATTTCTAACCAGTAAAACTTCCTGGGCAGTCATCCGCTGTATGTGAGGAAATTCCAGGATCTCTTAAGAACGCAGTGATGCCTCAGTTGCATAATGTCCAGTTTTCCTGTTCTAAGGATACTGTGCAAATATTTTCAGCATACCTTGTAGTGTTATAAGTAAAAAATTTAGAGATTTAGAAGATAGAATGTTTTCAAGAATTCCTGGCGATCACAATGAATATAATACAAGAGTTACAAGATTAAGAAACTAAAAAGGTCACTTGTAGGTAGGAAGCTAGGCCCGTCGCTTCTCTGGCGTGTAGCGCGCAGAGGCTCTGCAGACAGGAGAGTGCGTTTAGGGCGCACGAGACGATCGGAGTCCCCGGCGTTCAGCGCACGGATACCTCGGCGACTGGAACGTGCGTTTAGGGCGCACGAGACGTGTAGATTGTCCGGTGTTCAGCACACGGAGACCGTCTTAACAAAGCGTGCGTTAGGGCGCACGAAGTATATAGATCCCGGAGTCGGAGAGTAATAAACGATTTCCGGCTAGAAGCGCGAGACTGTTTCGTTCCTTAATTGTGACTTTCAGCATGAGACTCCTTTAAGTTACTACTGTTGTGACCCACACGCGAGACTTTAAGTTACTACTGTTGTGACCCACACGCGAGACTGTCAGTGTCGAGATCCAAGAGTTGCGACCCACACGCGAGAGACTGCCTTTCTCGTCACAGCTCGCCTTTTATATGTCGAATCTTCTGGAATAATTCTCTTCTTATGTTCTATTTACGAATTTAAAATTTCTATCAGCCTAATAAATAACATAACCAAGAAGGATAAAAACTATACAAATTAAAAATAAAAGTTATCATGATGACAATAATTTAGGACATTTGTCAAATATTTGACGATAACAAAACATTAAACCTAATTAAATATATAAAGAAATTACAGAATAAATGAATAAAAGATGCAGGAAATTATAAAAGAAGTGAAGAAAAGGAATATTATAAGAGTTACCAACTATGTGAGTACTACTACTACTAGATATAAAAACATGTAAGTATTTAAATACTACAACCTTCGTCGCTAAGCACTATAGCTTATTACAAAATCGAGTTCTCGTCTTGCTGAAATCGCGAATGATCGTGGCTAACTATTGTTCCAAGGTCATACTCGGACTGGGTCCCCGACTGCGCTCTCCTTCTTTATTATTACAATTTCTCAAAAGGAAACCTGTGCATCTTACAAAACAGTCCCCTCCACTATGCTGACAAAAATGGACAATGGTACCAGGTCACTTTTGCTCAAGACGCCCATAATTTGCCCCGCTCTAGTTTATCTCGAATGGAGTTATAGACTGGAGTAAGGTTCACCTGCCTCGCGACCACTTTCTTTCTAGGATCATCGTGAAATATTGTAATGTGCTTTAGGTACTTACAGCGTCAGAGAGCCAGTTAAAAAGGCGGTTCCTTACATCGTTTTTGCTCAGAACCGCTGAACACTATTCGGTGGTTTATTCTCTTATTTGACAGTTTTAAACATAAAAATAATTGCGAGGGAATAAAAGACGAAATTTCAAAATTCAATTAAATAAGCAAGTTATATCCCTACCAAAATGAGACCGATAAAAACCTTTTGTTAAGTAAATTTGAGATGATGGAATCTGCAATTTTTTCCTGTTCAAATATCACTAAGTTAAAAGGTTTTACGGCCCTTTTATAAACAAACGATAAATGTATGCGTCCTTCGAAAAAACTATATTTATACTCATAATTCTATTCAAATTCTAACTGATTCTTTCTATACATGAACAATATATGAAAAAAAAACATTATTACGGGCCTTTATTAACGCAATAGAACCCTAAACAATAATTGTTAGAATTTTTGTTTGTTTGTGCGTTTCTTCCCGCTAATCTCGTTTTACACTAACGTATTGCAATAAACATCACTTAATACTTAAAGTTTGTTGTTTTATTGCAATTCGTCTATAAATAAAGTTATAAATTAATATACGTATTTCTAATTCACAGAACGAGAAAAACCCAGAAAAATGCAGATGGTACCTTTAAGCGTAAGGTAGTTTTTCCGAAGCGAAGCGAGGGCATTCGCTAGTCTGTTAATAAAGTTTGTAATCACATACGTAATCACTTCCAAGTTCTGCGTTAGAGTTTACAAGGAAAACAATTTGATTTGTTACATTATTTGTTTTTTGCCCGTCCGACATGACAAATATGTCATCAAATGATTCGTAATTGTTTGCTTCAATCCTTTACAAGTTCACTGCAAATACTATTTGGCCATGCTGCATCAGAGAAAATTGGTTAAGAGATCAATGCTTAACTCACGTGTTGGATATTCTTAGGCCGCTCATTAGCCTCAGATAACAGTCTGATGACTGCTCTCAGGCAATAATAACATGTAAAATATTTCATTATGAAATAAGTATACATGGCGTGATATAAAGTGACGACTTCAAAACAATTTAAAACCAACAAAATCACATACTTGCTCTAGGCATTCACACTCACAGATGAGACGTAACAAACGCCCATGACCCGCGAATAAATAATTATCTAACACACCACTCGCTGCTTTGGCCGTAAATCGAATGTGGTCCTACATTACACGTCGCTTAGCAATCAGTATGACTGGTAACCGAGCCACTAGCTTCTGTACCTGGTAAGGTATTTTCGTATCCTGGTGCTACATTCTTACTAATCATTTGAGTAACGCCGTCTACAGCTTTTAATTTCTGTTTATGTGCTGAATTTTCCTTGTACTTCATAATTTTCAAGATTATACAAATATTAACTAATTATCGCGGAAGGGAAAATATCATAAGGAAGCCTTCTTGCATCACACAGTCGTTAAACGTGCTCGTAATACGCGATTGTGAGCGAAGATTTCCTTATAAATATGTCATTGTATATTCACAGAGCTTCACAATTTTTCGCTGTGTCCTTCGCGCAGTATATTGTCACGGAACCTGTGTTTTTTTAACAAATCATGCATACACACAAATAATATAGGAAAAATTACATAACAAAGCAATATGCACGTGTGCTACTTATTTCATATAGCAATCTCTTCCAATAGATCCCCAATAGAAATCATTGAAACACAAGAGCAAAACTTAGTTATGTACTACATAATTATAAAAATAAACCAAGGAAAATACTGATGTATATTTAAAATACTACATTAATGTATAATTATTATACTAATAGATAAATAATACAGGCAAATATATATTTATAAATATTATACTAAAAAGAATAATATCTAGTGTTCATTGACAGCAAGGTACAAATGAAGGAGAAACACAGGCAAAACAATTACGCAGAAACTGAAGTTAAATAGTATTATGAAGGATTTCTATCGAACTTTTGTCTTAAATATAAAAAAAATAATTAAATGTCAATTATTATTTTATCAATTTCATTCTATATGTATAACTTCATGTAATTGTTACGAATATTCGGATAAAAAGCAATAGTGGCGCCATACACACTATTGATAAGACCAACCTCGAGTACTTTATACAATATTCGGCCTTATATCTTGTGCAAAAATCTTTACGCATAAATATACATAGAATAACACGTACACATTTTTTTTATTACCTGCATCATGTCATCAAAGGCGTAGAATGTTAAGGGAAAACCCGGAAATCTGTATAAATAGCGGGGAAGTTCGCCCGCGGCTCGCTCTTATCTAGAATAAGAACGCATAGAGTTTTCTCTACGAAGCGAAATACCAGCGATCAACGAGTGCGATTGTTGAAATGCAATAAAGTTTCTGGGAAATAATTGGCATTTTTCAAACCACCATGTATCCTGACACAAAATATTATATATGAACGTAATACGTAGGAGAGTAATAACAATATTATGTTTTGGTTATAAAAATATTTAATATTCCCTTATTAATTACAACTTAAACAGGCTATATTAAAGTACAATAAATTTTACTGAATGAAACTCTTTCTCTGAAAACAAATGAAACGCGATCCACAAAATAATTTAATTTCGAATAAATAAATTTCACGGTGACTGCTCTAAAATTGGCTGTCCCTAATTGAATAATTGCCGGCTTGTACAGTCAACATCAAAAGTGGATAAATAAAATCAATATGCCGATCGCAAAAAACAAATTACATAACGTAACCTGATAGTCTTGTATGTTTTACAGCCAATATTACACACAATAAAAAAGATTTGAAAACATTTTATCGTGTTTATAAATAGATGTCAATTTTATTTGAGTATCCATTCACTTGAAAATGCATTAAGGCATATTTTAATAAATAGATTTGTTTGTAGCAACTCAATTAATGTAATTTTAATTATGTTACATTCATAAACTTAGCAAAACAATTAAAGTTAAGTACCACACCACCAACGTTACCACAAAAGGGTAGGCTGATGGCTGATTCACACGCAACTATAAACACTGAAGTCTTAAATAATTGAATGAATGAATATGAATGAATAAAATAATATAAAATTTTCTACTTATGGCTATACATGTCCAAGCTGTTGAGCTAAACCAAGCTCCGTGAGCTGATGGCTGTAAAGTACATTTGATAGTCAAGTAAATACAACCAACGAAAAATAAAAGGGTAACTTGTCAGTGAGAATGTAAAAGTCAACACATTTTAATTATTAAACATACCTCTAACATTGTTCACAACTTGCTTATTTGTTATGCCCTAATACAAGCAATCTTGTTTTTAATGTGATCATGAAGTTTGTAATAATCTTTCTTCTTAAAAATGCTTTTGGTGTAAGTTTTTTATTTAATTTGTTTAATTATATATTTATATACATTTTTATCATAAAAGAACCACCAGTTTTGTTTAAATTTATGAGTATTAAATTTAGTAAAACCAGTTTAGCTTTATTTCTAGTATGTTGTGAACATCACTCTTCTTAAAAAGCAATCAGAGTATTTTTTAACGTATAAAATATTATCTAAAATGTGTTGTGCCTCAACAGTTAATATATCTTTAAAGTGATACCTAAGCGAGTCTCAAGTTTCGAGGTTGTAAATGGCATAATTTTTCTGCTCTTTTCGTAATATAAGAATTGATTCAATATTTGCAGCTGAGTCTCACAACAAACAACGACAACAGTGTTGCTGTCATGAAGATATTTAAAAACTACAAAATACAAAAAAATATGTTCAAACAAATTCTCAAACACCTTTGTTTCACACTCTGTGAATACACATTTACGTATATGAACAGACATATGCCTGTCGCGGGCTTAAAATACTACACTGAAGCTGCTGTTCCATTGCATTTCGGCATACCGTCCGTTGTCATTGTTATTTCGATTTTCACTATTCACTTTTGATGCTTACTGTACTTCGTACGCGAGGAATGTTTCTTTTTACAGGAATCATCTAATAATTATTCAACCTTAACTTTGTTTCAAAGTTTATATTAAGATATCTGTATTGATTTGATCGTCGATTTCATTACTATCAGTATTAATATCAGCTTCCGAGGGTTGCAGTGGGTATCAGGTTTATTTACTGTTTTGTTACGGAGGCTTTTATTAAATTTTCAGCGAAATATCTATTCTATTATAAGAAGGTACGTGAAGCGCGCTTAGTCCAACTCAAAGTCTTGCAATCGAACCAGTTGAGTATCTTCGCATGTAGTTGAATGGATAAGCATTAGAAGTAAAAAAAAATAAGCGTTTTCGTACTTCGACACTTACAATTAGCCGTCGGTTTTAATTGGTCTCTTAGATAGAACTTTGTTCTGCTAACAAACATGTCTCTTACGGAAATGTCACATAAAAATTAATATTATTGTTATTTAAATATTGATAGATGTATAGATTGTATATTATTTTATGAATTTGAAATATGTACATACGTACGTATATTGAAATACTACCGTCACTTATCGAATTAAACAATGTTTTTAAACTGTAATATTCCTAAGTTAGGGCTTATTTAGGATATGTATTCAAAGGCGTATTTTTCTTTCCTCCATTTTATTCAAGAAACTATCATCATGACACTCTTGACAAGCATTTCTTACTTCTGAGTGCCCTACATAAACTATCCTTTGGAAATAACATATACATAAAGTGTATGAATACGGTCTATTCTGTCAGAAACAGATGCATAAATTTTATATCTCTGTAATAAATTAGTTTATTTGAAACCAATATGTATTTAAATAAAACAGTTTTTGTTTTTAAACTTAAAATTTCCTTTATATTATGACAACACGGAATTATACCCCACACGAGTCCAATTTGGAATAAACTCGTTTTAAACTTTCTATTTGAATGTTTATTTTTAACAAAATTTCTGCTTCTCGACTCAAGATCTGAAATAATCCGATCCAATGTTGATGTATTGCACGTCAAATCAACAGGAAAGAGAATTCTTCATACACCATGTAATGTTCCTCAAACTTGTCATATAAATGCAATATAATAGTTTTTCAACCTTAATCCTGAGATAAATTGTTTTCATATGATGAAGATTATTTCTGTTTGTAGGCGTAGGCATTGGAAAAAAGAAGTGGTGCCTACAGGCATCACAACCAGATAAATATATAAATAACATGAATGCCTGATAATAAAAGCGTTGCCACCAATTCCGCGCAGGTTGTAACTTTCTTTGTAAATGTCAAATGTTATTTTGAAAGAACTGTTGAAGAGTTACATTCACCGTTTCTTTTCCTTAATATTGAAGTACCTTTTAAAAATGGTAGCAGATGCAAAAAATATGAACAAACGTATAGTTAAAGAATACTTAAATGTTTAAACGACATGAAATTTGGATTGAGTTATAACTTACTTAGGTGAAGAAAATATTCGGACAAAATCTGAATATCTGAGACTTGTTAATCATGTTCTCAAAGGTGTGTGATATCTGTCAATCCGAACTCGGCCAGTCTGACGGACTTTGGTCTTAACTTCTCTCATTGTATTGAGGAGAGACGAGCCCGACAGTGGGACAAGTAAAAGGCTCCGTCCATCCTTAGCCAACCTCTTCTGCTCTCGGTGTATCCTATTACAATTACACAATGGTCGAGGCTATATTTAATTATGGGTTCTGACTAAGAATGAGGTAAGAGAAGAGGTGAGGCATCTGACGGTAAGTAGGTACTGCTAACCATACTTAACTTCGAAGGCATTACCGACTCCGTGCCGACCAACAACGAAGCGGTGAACTCGCTTTTTAACTTGCCCATATCGTAACCGAATCACATTGAGAACACTTTACGGTTAATTCTAAAATGAGAATGGTAAGAGATTAAACTGAGCTGTACAAAGTCTGACCTTTGACGGGACTACGCGATATTCCCTCGCACGTTTTTCAGTAAGGTGGACCACGAGCTTGAAGGAAGGTTAATTTGGTCTCAAGAAGTGATAAGTTATCGGGGTGTAAGAGCCTCCATCCATCCTTGAATACAAGCCAACCTTCTCTACTCGTGGTGCACTGTACTGAACAACGAACGAGGTTATGGCGAGTATCTCCTGTTGGAGGTCGATGCGCTCAGTACCACCTCAGTTCAATTCCAACGATACCTGCATGGTGGTAGAATATTTTGTCCGGCTGGTTAGCTACCAACTTCCTTGTAAAATCGACCGTGAAATGTTACGTACGCGTTTCGATCTGTTTTATACGGTCTTCTCCGTCAGTCTTTAAAAAAAAAACACTTTTCACCACTTGAAGTAATTTATTTGACACACGAATATTAAATACAATAAAGGGTTATGACTTGCCAATTTTAGGCGACTGTTCGCGACGGTGTCCAAAATCTAACTAACTTTAAATTGACTATGAAATAATACAACAACAATAGAAACAATGGATGATTGTGTACTTTTAGATAAGGAAAGTTACTAGATTACAATAAGCTGATTTAAGCATAATGAGCGTGGAAATAAGGGTCATAACAGATCGCAGTGTCGGAGAGCCCCTAAAATTGGTCTGAATAAAAGTAAAAATGATTAAATTAAAAGAAAGCTTCTTACATCCATAAACTTCTTTGCAAATGTTTTTTGCAGCAGACAAACTTCAGAAAATCCGTCAGTAGTCAGTTCAGATACCAAAGAAACATCCAGTTATAGTGATCCGAATTGGAGAAACAAAATAATAATGGAGGCGGGATAAGGTTAAAATTATTCTAGGAATACATAAAATTGGATATGTTGATTGCTTACTTTTGACTTGGATGGAAATGACAAACAAGTTAAGTGAACTAAACTGTGCACAGTTGTATCGTAAGTGGTCAACGTAATGTATTCTCCGAACATTCGAAATCTCAACAAAGTTACAAATTATGATAGGTAAATGATAATAAAAACAAAAATAGAATAAAAATAGCCTTAATTCATATATAGAAAATAAATAAATACTAAAATAAGTAAATACATATTAAAATTAAATTAAGTCACATTGAAATGTAAAAATAGGTATGTCACTCTATTTATTAATATTTCTGTTCAAGTAAGTGAAGGGCCAGATTTCTAACAAAATAGATATATATTTTTACATAAAATAAGTTAATGCTTGACAACAATCCCACTTGATGGTAAGTGGTGATGACATTTAAGATGGTGAATGCACTAACTTATAATAACCAGTGTTGGCTGAGATCTAATGTTACACACAGCGCCTAGCAAATTAATATGACTAGTTTTTGATGCAAATATATGGTATTCAGTTTATTGTTACGAAGGTTCTTGAAGTGTCGGCCGAAAAGAAGGGGGGCAGTGTTATGAAGGTTCTCGAAGGATCGGACGAAAACAATAGTGGCCATAAAAAAATCCCAGACAGCATTATCATCTACCTCGAGCACATCAGGTGATTCTCTCCCTTATATCTCGGACAAAAGGGTGAATATGCCGTACACGTCTTTACCTGAGCCGCTATAGTTCTATCGTTTTCCGGGTATTATGATTGAATTAACGCAAAAGGCATAGAAAAGTCTGGAAGGCCCGGAAATCGATATAAATAGCGGGCAGAGTCGCCCGCGGAACATTCGAATCTCGAATACGTAAGCGAAGAGTTCTCTCCCTATGAAGCGAAATATCTGCGATCTTGAAAAGTTTCTGTGGAACGAATTTGGCATTTTCACGAACCTGTATATCATGATACGTATCATGATGATATAAGAAACGGTAAATACAACCGCTCAGCAAATTTTTTAATTCAATAAAACGTAGTAATTTTTGAGAATATTTCTACTGATTAATAACTGACAAAACTTCTCGACAACACCGAAAAAGAATGTTTGTAATATCACACTTAAACTTGACCAGTATAAATAATATTTTAATCGTTTTATTTGTGAAGGAAGACCTAGCTCGCTAGTAGGACAACAATTGTGTGTACACAATACACTTAAACAATCCCCGTGGTAAATATTAAAATTACGTTAAAATTGTCAGATGTCTCAATGCATGGAAACATTAAATGTCGGTATGAAAAGTTTGTGAAAACCTTTCAGAGAGGTTTCACAACTATTTCCGTCGCCTTTGAGCGCAACTTTAAGCTTAAACGACCTGGAGACCGTCGTAATGAATAATATTATTGTGATATTTTTATCAAAGGATTCGCGTGTTCTCTATACAACTATGAATTTGTAACCGTGTCAAAATGTTCTTTAAAATTTTTTTTAAATAGATGGTGTAAAATACTGATATTGTTGCTGCTCGATACGTATAATCACTACTATAATAATTAGCAGCACGCTCTGTACGTCCGTTCCCCACAAAGGTTGATCGTCGACTGCCCCTCACAAACATTTTTTTTTGTTTTTTTTTTTTGCGCCGCGACAATGGGAAATGGCTACCCTCCGAAATGTGCGGGAGGGAGGTGGTGAATTCTCATGCATATTAGCGCAACTGCTGCGCTGGTTATATGAGACTCCCGATAAACCCAGGGGCCTATTCACTAAACATCACCCGAGGTTGGCTTTAGCCCTACGGCTTTAAAGCCTTCATCTGAGGCGACCCCGCTTAGGAAAGAGGGGCGCTAAAACCCCCACAAACCTGTGTACAGTACTTATATACTACAGATGAGTGGAAGGAGCTCTAAAGTTTTGAAAAAATCTATGCAAAAATAGGCAAAATCAGTACCTCATTGTCCTCTGTTTGTTTATCAACGGATTTGCATTTTTTTTTGGTAGGTATTGACGCAATTTAACGTAATCAATTTTTTTTTTGGAAACAGATCATTGTTTAACGCGATGGTCGAATTTCAACCACTAGTAATAATATAAAACGTATTTATAATTAAATCTATATGTAGAGAATGCTGGAGCTCCGGAATGATGATAAAGAAAATACCACAAAAATACTTGGTTGAAGCCGTTTTATAGCGAGCGCGCGTGTCGTTGCGAAGAGAACAAAAAAAAAATTATTTTTTTTCCACTTGACGTTAACAGACGACTGTCATAGATTAGAAAAATCTAGATTATTGCGGCGCGCTAGGTGCCTATCGGTTTCCAAGTATATCCGATGAAATTTATTTTATTTTCCTTTAAGATAAATCACTCATGTAAATATTAGGTAAATATTAATATTACTTTATTTAATTACTACATTTTACGTTTAATTATTTTTCAGGTGCATGTTTCAGGACAGCACAAAATAAGTAAGTAATTAGATGTAAGTTTATATAAGTAAATTATTAAGTAATATGTTATCTGTTACAGGTCATCGAGACGGCTTTATCTGTCGTCAACACTATGTACGTATAACATACCTATTTATATCTTTTTTTAATTCTCTCTTCTCTGTGAGTTCTGAAACGACCCGAACAAGTGAAAATGTACGCAGTATATAGAGTGTTATCCTTGTTCATGTTTCTAAAACGTTCCATAAGTTCTAAACGTTAATATTTCCGCAGAAAATGTTCACCACACAGAATAAGTTTCTCACACGCACCACATAACACACACCAGAATAAGTTAAGAATAATCTCTAATAGTTTAGCTGATCCCTTAGGGTTTCATATCTCGACCTTTCAATACCAAGAGCTTCAGTTTTTGTATATGTAAAGAAAATAGTAAATATAATTAATAACACTACAATTAGTTGATTGTAATTTGTGGCTTCAAACTTTTTGTTATTTCAGATCGACTATTTAAAGGCGGAATATTGGTATATGACCATCATACCATCATCAGTATCGACACCATCGGATGAGAATGGTGATTTGTGCTCGATGTTAATGCTGGTCGACGTTTTTATGTAACTAGAAAAAAAATTCACGAGCCATTCGATGGTAAATGGTCACCGTCGCGACCGAAAACGCCTGCATCGCATTATTACTGGCCCGCCGAAACTGCAAGCAAAACGTGTATGATAAATTTCACGATCGATTTTAGTAGGAAGGTTGTGGACAAAATACCCTATCACCATGCAAGTACTGTCGGCTTCAAACTCGAAGGTACAGAGTCACACGACCTCTAACAACAGCGACCGACCGTAGCCTCTTCTGTTATTCAACAGGGTGAACCACGAACAGAGGAAGGATAGATGGAGTCCCTTACACCCCCAGGAATACATAATAGCATTACATTTTGTCAGAAATTAGGTTTTTCTAGATATTTTGATATCAATTTTACTGAGATCTCGTTATAATCGACTGGTCATCGGACCTAATTTCAGATGGTTAGTAAAACTACCCTGCAAATAGCCCGAAAACTTGTGTATGTGTCAGTGATAGTTTCATTACAATCGAATTAGCCGTTTCGTAAATAATACCGGGCAAACAGAAATACAGACACACGAACGGAGAAATAAGCACCAATTTAAAGGGAGTTGTTCGGGTACTGGTTAGATGTTAATAACTCTGTATGTGACAAAATGCATCTATTTGAAATTTGATGGCAGTTCAATTATATTAATACCTTCCTTGACCTGTATGTATGTATGTAACGGAATCTTTCAACGTTATTTTAATGTTTTGTTTTGGATGTGGTTTCTATATCCTTTTTCCTTTTGTTTATTATTGATTTTGTTTGATTATCAAAAAAATTTTTGATCAGTAAATTAAAAAATCGTTCTTACCCGTTTTATGATTAAATGTAAGTAAGTATAATATACTAAACCGATATAAGTATAATGTATGATAATCGATATTTTTTTCAAATCTAATAGGGACCTAACGGGAATGGGAATAAAATAAAAGAATTTTTCAAATCAATTAATAAGTGACGGAGTTCTGACGTAACAGTAAACAAAAAAAAAGAATACAAACGAATCGAAAACCCCTTCCTCTTATTTGAAAGTCGATTAAAAATCATAAATAGGAATCGGTAATATTGCATGTCCTCTTAAGGTGATAATTGCTGGACATAAATGGTGTTTTGGCTTTGTACCCAGAACTAAAATTTAGTGCTGAACCCACTTTCATAGATTTTTTGACCCTAGATTTACTAAATATATGGAATAAAAATGTGACCAAAATATTGTAGTTTTCGAGTCTTATTATTCGTTTAAAGATTATATTATCAAAGTTTCAGAGACCCTTAAATCTTTATCTCGCTCGGCTCGACATCTATAATTAACAACCCCCCCCCGGTCATAACATCTAAGTAATAATAGTCCAAGTCATAATCTTCCAATTTATGTTAATATTACATATTTAGTTCTCATAATTCTTGTTAGAAATCTGCTAAAGGCATTGCTTTTTGTGTAATAGTACACATAATAAGAATAATTTTTAATAATCTTTCGTAATAATAGGCTACAAAAATAAAACAAAAATAAAATATAATAATCTTCAGCCATAGCCCAGTTGATAGTGACGCTGAATGCCGAGCGAGGGGTCCTGGGTTCGATTCCTTGCAGACATTTGTGTGAAAAATAAATATTTGTTCTCGGGTCATGTGTGTTTGTGATGTCATATTTGTGTGTGGCCATGCCACTCGCAACACAGGGAATTATAACGCGGGCGTGTGAGTGTGTAAACGTTTTTTATTTTGAGCCCCATAAATTCTGTGGACACTTATTACGGGTTATTTAAAACTTCAATCTTTTCAATCATAAAACACAACGTTTTTTTTAATATTACTCCATCGTAAAAAAATGATTATCTATTCTAATATTGTAAAGAGAGAGTGCGAATTTTGTGATTTTGTGCATATGCGGAAAGTAATCTCCGGAACTACAGCACCTATTTAAACTAATCTTTTACTATTTGAAAGGTATATTATTCTGTAAAGACAGGTTACATATCATGTACATACATAAATAAACAATTTTTAAACCCGGACATAGTCGGAGCGGGCAGCTATGAAAACTACTTGCAATACGGGTATGTACGGTGGGAGATGCCAAAACATATTGAAGGCACACGCATGGCATAAGAACTTATACACTTTTACGGGCCAGTAAACCTCACCCATTTGCACGTCAGTGCAAGAAGCACTCTCAAGACTATAATTACAACCCAGGTCCATGCTCTGTCATACTGGTAACAGGTTGTAACAAGTAGCCTTTAAACCACTGCAGAGCTAGAGTAAAGATCCACCACCACATTCACTTGAACTGTTCTTAAAATAAGAGAAACTAAGACCTATGAACTATGAATTATCATAGTTCACCTTTGAGAACAGAATTGATAGCTGTTAGATGTAAAATTTTCATCACAATTGTTATCCACCCAGTAATTATTAATTTAAATGAATTCATTTACGACTTAATCCGTTGTTGAAATTTAAGTGTAATCGTTGTAGCTTGCCTACTAAGCACCTTCCGCTTCGATTCCTATTCGGGCAGTCATGTCACGTAAAAAATTTAGTGTTCTTTTTTGTGATCTTAATTAGCATATGTTTAAGTAACTCACACAACACTAAATCCTAGTGTTAATTTATTGCTAACTAACAAACTGTATTCGCTTCGCTTCAGAAAAACTATCTTAAGAATAAAAATAGCACCTGCATTGTGTTAACACTGGGTTTTTCTCGTTCTGTGAATTAGAAATACATACATATAATAATACATAACATTTTTATTTAAGGACAAATTGAAATTAACTTTAAATGTTAAGTGATGCTTACTGCAATACATTAGTGAAAATTGTAACAAAATCCGATAAGCCGTTTCTGAGATTAGCGCGAACAAACGCACAGACAAACAAACAAAAAATCTAACAACTATTGTTTTGGGTTCTGTTGCGTTAATAAAGGCCCCAAATAGTAGTTTTTCTCATATACCCTTAATTCACAGAAAACGATCAGTTAGAGTTTTATTATATGTATAGATATAGACAGATATAATTTGAATCTACTCCGCTAGGGATTGTCACTTGTACCATGTCTCTGTAACATGTAAAGTAGTCCAACTCGTGCGGCCCAAAACTACAAGTAATAATTTACAAGCATAGATAGCGAAGGCGATATTTGCGATAACCGTAGTTTATATTGGATAACGTCGGTGTAAACCCCGCGTTAATGAACTGCGGAATTAATTACAACCAGTGAGACTGTCGCATACGTGCGCACGGACTTTAGTAAATCTATTTTGCTTTATCGTATGCAGTCGACTTTTGTGCATGCATTTTACATCAGCTTTTAGATTTTACTTTACCATACGCGTTCTACCTCAGCAAGTTCTGAGCTTACCATATACATTTTTTTAAAACTGCATTTATCATCTACAAAATGAACTTTACTATGATTACTACAAAGAGTAATTAAAAATTGTGCGTAATTAATAACTTGATGAATTAACAACTTGATGTTGTCATTTGACTGCGCACATAAGTGCAATGAATACAATGTTACAATTGTATTATGTCGTAGCATGGCTGAAAGATGTTACAATGAGAATTCCCCTTGATTTGTACCGTAAGTTTTAATGTAAGGGCGCGTATAAGGATGTCCTGTGTAAATTTGGATCCCTTTAAACCGATAATCCATCATGTTACATATAGCATTCGAAACTTTAGAGTGTACGAATAATAGTATATTCAAATTAAATTCATCAGGGTTCAGCGTGTAAGTACATAGTTTCTTCTACCATGTACATAGATAGCATGGTTAAGTAGGTACTCCCACTAATTCTGCTGACCAACGATCGAAACAATGTGCTGTTTCACTTTTTGTATCTTTTTACCGGAGTTTGCTGAGCAATGTCGTGACTTAAATTTAACCGGATCTTGGACATGATGTGTTGTATTTATTATTAATTATTCTTATTGGTAGATACTGTTCTACATCTAAAATCGACCATGAAACGTTTTAAGTGTTCGGTTGTAATAATTTCATCTCCACCAAATTGTATTTTTGGGCTTATAAAAAAGAGTTTTTCCAGTGTATTCAATTGGGTTACTTATTACGTAATTAATTTTAATTCTCAATCGGATTTTAACGTTTGAAAATATTAAAATTCCTTATGCTGGTTATCAAAGAATTCTTGCCAATATTATAGTCCATGTGCAAAGTGGATATCATGTTATAAAACTGGAAGCAAAAGTGGTTCTTTCCCCCTTAAAATCTACGTCTACCTACTCTCTCGCGATGTTCAACTGTATTATGCACAAAGCATTAGGTACGGAAAAAGCATTTGAAATCACAATAGTTGCAATTTCAAGGTAAAAAGAGCTTCTTCTAGTTCAACTCCTGTCCTCGGGTGGACAGCATCATGGACATTGGGACTTTTGAGGCAGGCGCTTTGAAAAGGGAGGTAATGCTGCGTCCGAGCCATTCGCGCAGTTAAACCACGAATGTCTTTTTCTATCTATGTTTCTTTTCTCCACTATTTTTCCCCGGAAAAAGAGTAAGCAGGAATACTTAATGTAGCGGAAAACTTTGCAAGCGTTTTTAAAAACAATGATCAGTTGCAAAATGTTTCAATTGTGTCTCCAGTCAGTTGCTTTCGCAGGCAACGAGTGATTTTATAAATAACTTCAGTCCTGTTCTGATAGAAAGTTAAGGAAAATAAACTTCTTGATTTGATCGCTATTGTCGACAGATAATGACAGCGTAATAAAGACTGATTTGGTTTTCAACTGATGCTGACCCTAATAAGGAGGGAAGAGGTCAGAGTCGAGCTGTCTGTTTAAGATATTAGTGTGACAAATAAATGTTTCTTTTTGGATCTTTGTTAGTCATGATGTCTCAATGTACGAGTATATGATCATGTCACTGCCTATATCTGAATTCCTAGTATGATGTAAATATATATATTTTATTCATATATAGAGTCATCAGTTACGTGATACTCAATCGTAAAGATATTGAGATTTATAATATTGCCATAGGAATAAAAAATAGAAAACTCATGCTCTTACAATTAGCAATTCAATGTCCGATTTAACATATTTTAATTTATATCGTAGACAAGATACCTATTGCCAGGACACTCAAACATAAAAACAGTTTGGGATACATAAAAAATTTGCTTTCCCTTCAATTATTATATTGTACACAATGTGTAAAAATAATTAGTATATAAGAAAGTTTATCATATAACCAATTTTTATCGTCCGTGAATTTTATAAAAAAATAGTAGGTAAAACGATGCCATTATCAAAATTATTGTTGGCATACATTTACGCAAGAAACGCCATTACTGGACATTGTTTTTCGTGAATGTTTATAAAGCTTACGTTTCCTTATAAATTACTCACGTTTGTTTAAGAATCTTCGTCATGAAAAACGGTGCTTTTTGTCCAAATAATTCTTTTAGACTGCAATCGCCTGTGTTCTGTGGGGTTATTTGATATTTCTGTTGTTTTATGAACCCTTAATTTACCTGTACTCATTTGAAGCATTGGTGTTTAGGGTAGGGATGTTATGGAGGTCCGTAACCGTAACCGAAACTATCGGATATCCGAAATAAAAATATATCCAAAACCGTAACCGAATCTGATAAAAAAGTTTCGAATAATTTCGGTTAGGGGCAGAGTCTAAATGAAATACGTTTTGCCAGGTTTTCGCCAGCCGAGCTGATACATTAACCGCATCGTTTTCATTTTAAACAGTTATTATTATTTCATTTTTAAGACTAATGTTTTATTATGTTATTATAATATCACATAATAGCTAGAAATTTAGTTAAACTATGTAAATACCTTATATTATTATTCCAAGTTGTAAATCACCTAATATCCGTAGCCGAAATAATCCGAAACGATCGGATAATCCGAAATAATTTCATATCCGTAACCGTAACCGAAACCGGTAAAATGTTATTCATATATCCGTATCCTTAACCAGATCCGAAATGTCATATCCATAACAACTCTACTTTAGGGCCTGTAAAACCGATAAAGATTGTAAATAAAAATTATCTTCTTAGAACTCACGTTTCTGTCTATCTGTGACTTATATAGTGTATACTTGTTTTTCTCATAAAGGATTAATTTTGGGAGTAAAATAAAAACATTATAAAATTTTCAGTTTCAAATTTCAACGGAAATGAAAGAATACTTATTTAGCCCTTATCTATGTAACTTCTTTTTCATAAATAATTAAAAATACAAAATAAAGAATAGTTAAAAAATACAATTAATATTTAAAAGTTCTCTCTCTTAATATTACCAAAAAAATAATATAGAGATAAAGTATGGAACCGTATTCTCCATGGCTGGATTCAATATGATATTGTACATACGGAATATTCATTCAGAGCTACAGCAAATAGGGTATCATCGTCAACCAATTCAGCCGAACCTGGAAACCTTCCCGCAGATAAAATAATACAAACCAAATCTTTTTCGAGGCGTAAACCCTCCGCAATAAATATCAAATTATCTTCAAGTGGCATGTATCACACTTAGAAAATTTTGGTTGTCATATGTTAAAGGAAATACTGGCAACTGGCTATTTAAGATCCAATCCCAATGGGAAAATAAGTAAGTTTAGGTGTATAAAATGGAAAATAGGACCTACTATTGTTTTATTTACTGACAACTAAGACTTAGATCTGATTTAGGATGAAATATCTGATAAATATTGAACGTTGTATGCATATATTTCAATGCTATAAATAGAGATACGATAATGAATGAATGAATGAAATAATATTTATTCGAAGTTGGTTAAAAAATTGGAAAAAAAAATGCAGCTGATTTAATGTTTTTTTTTATGGTAATAGTCAACCAACGAGCAGACGAGCCACTTGATGGTAGCGCTCACCGTCGCCCATGGACATTAAGAATATTAAAGGCATCACTAATGCGTTGTCGACTAGGAAATTAGAAGAAGGTAAGAAAGAAAGTACTAGCTCTCAAGCCCCCAGCCGGAGCACGACGAGTAGTTTTGCGGCTGACTCAAGCAGGAGGGTGGTAGCTAGCCAGGCAGGCTTAACGGAAAGATAATAATACCAGTAATAATATTAATGAAATAATAATAATACTGATAATATAATCCTTACGCGAAGCCCTACCACCAAGCAGGCTGGCTTCTGCCGCCTCTTACGACACTATATTTTGTTAGCATGGTATTGGGGATAGTATTCTTATTCTAGGCCGCCCCAATACGGCAAAATTTGGCTACGGCTTTGTCATAGGTAAAGTAAACAGCTAGAAAAACCTAACAACGACTGATATAAACAATAATCCACTGTAACGAAACATTAAAACCTATAGATTTTCGACTTTAGTAGTGATTAATGAAACATTCAACTTGCCCGGGGCGAGATAATCATACCGCGCTTACACAGCGCTGAATAAATAAGTTTGACGTGTACCCTGACACGGAGGCATGAAATTAGGGATGAGGGTTATTACTTGCAAAATTTACTTGTTGAAACACACCAATCCCTTAATGGAATTAAAAATAATGTAATGCCTTATAAGCTGTGAAAATAAAAGCTATAATAAAATAAGTTGTCCGTGTGACAACTATTTTTTTTTTAATAACTTAATTTATCTAGTTTAGCTCTGAAACGCATATGTTAACTCTTCTATAATATAACGTAAGTATAAACAATCTAATCCAATCAATGTAATTGTTATCATGTTCATGTTTCAATTTTGTGAACTAATTAATAATTAAATAATCTTGAAGTTGTTACAATCAACATCTGCGTCAATCCTAAGTAAATGGCCGAGTTGAACATTTACTAGATGGTGGGTAGTTAAATGGGCTGGGTTGATGAGGGTTGGATGGACCCATACTCGTCCAAAGATATACATCATTTATTCATTAAAAACCAAGGCGATTGCCATGCGATGTCTATATAGCAATACGCAAAAATTACACGAGAGCGAAACCCAATTTCACCGTTCATGTGTTCATGCTACGGTTTCAGTAACGGCCAATGGGGCTTCAAGGATGTGGTTGCACCCATTAATTATGTAGCTTTTGTATATTAGTAGGTCGGTTTTGTGTTAAATAATTGTGGTTGATAATATTAATAATATAGTGGTTTTGCGTTGAAGGAGGTGAGATTAGTTTACTTTGGTATGGGTGGTGCTCAGATATGATAGGGTAGATAATTATTATGTGTTCATTAAACTGTATGTATCTCTTAATGCTGGTCGACCGTAAAACAGATATACATGTATGTTTATCGGCGCATTATAAGTTAAAAAGCGGACGGTGAGTGTCGTGGGCGCAGGGACGCGCCACACATCAGAATGGCCGTATCGGCGCATTATAAGTTAAAACACCGGGTAGTACTCAATAACAAAACAAAAACAACGGGCGGAGGCAAATTAAAACACTCCCATCCTCAATCAACTAGTATAAAAACACGTGCAAAACCACTCATAGGTTCAGAAGCGAGTCAGACACCGGACGAAGCGCTGCTCCTGCGTTGATGTGTTCAACGCTCTGAATCTCCATTCAAGTGACACGAAGTATTTCTCACAAGATGCCGTTTAAAGGATTAGGGAAGTAGTCTTGGACACTTTTGCTATTCCTAAACTGCATAACTTTTAAATTAATTTCCATTCGTTATTATTTTATGTTGATCGAACCAAATACTGTTAGTATATTACAAATTCCTTTGTTTTACAAACATTTACCTTTTGCTTTGTTAATAAGTGATTTCTATATTATAATGTGTTTAACCCATTTTACTCTTTTATGTTTATTATAGCGAAAAAAATCAGTAACAGCTGCTGTAGTAAGTTAAACAGCAAAGGAAAATTGGGTTGTAGGAATCAGCTGTTAATATGAAGACATCCAACTCATCCATTCGAAATTGAGCGTGTCATTTCTTTCATATATTCACTATGACGCAAACGGATCCTTATTTAGCTTTGACAATAACGAATTTTGATATGTTGTTATATATTGAACTTCTTTAAATACGCTGACCAAGGCATGACGTCATCACATCCCAAAAGAATGCTTGCAAAACCTTGTCAAAAAATTTAGGCCTACATTTTACTACTCTGACTTAGTCTTAAAGCTGGCAGCAAACATTTTTGTGAACATCATACTATGAATATAAGAGATAAGCAGATCATAATGTTTTCTCTTACCAAATGAAGTGGTACATGATCAACTTTCTTACAAATAGGTTGTTGCTTAATTTGAGTTTTTTTTTTCTAATTAATTCGAGACTCTACGGTATTTATCGTTTTTTTACCTCCTCCAAATAAATTTGAGTTTTTTTTTTCTAATTAATTCGAGACTCTACGGTATTTATCGTTTTTTTACCTCCTCCAAATATTAGTACCTCGGTCGTAGCTGTCCAGCAAGTCATGAATTTAGGCGAGATAACAAACGTATTATCCCGTCTGAGGTCCGACTCGGAAAGTTTTAAGTAATTAAATTTAGATGATTGTGTCAACATTTTACGCTTTCCTACGATTCAGTTCAGGCTTTTATTTTGTTTATTTCGGGTTAATGGTATGTACAACCTTGGCCAAAAGTATTAGGCACCCTACAACTTGCTGCATATTTCGGGTATAAAAAAAATAAAACTAGTTTTGGTTGTTTCATAATTTTATTTCCTTAATAAATATTAAAAAAAAAACTAATATTTTGTTGGACCACCCTTGGCTTTTATTACAGCAGCAACTCTCTGAGGCATGCTGCGTACAAGTTTAAGGCACACGTCTGGGGATATTGCATCCCATTCTTGTACCAACGCGTTTTTTAATGTAGCTTTGGATGTTATGCTGTGCTCTTTGATTTTGCGTTTTAAAACACCCCATAAATGCTCTATTGGATTCAAATCCGGAGACTGGGCAGGCCAATCCAACAAGTCAATACTGTTATCCGCAAACCAACGCATCGTGGTCGCTGATTTATGGCAAGGCGCATTTTCTTGCTGGAATAAAACGCCATTTGAATTTGTGTCGCCAAAAATTCTTGAAATTGAAGGCACTAATGCTGTTTCTAGTACATTAATGTACTTTTCACTATTCATACGACCTTCGCATATGAACATTTCGCCGACACCATCCGCAGCCATGCAGCCCCAAATCATAATGCTGCCTCCGCCGTGTTTTATGGTCGGCACTACACAATCTGGGTGATATTCTTCGCATTTCCGTCGCCTCACAAACGTCACACCTGGCGTTCCAAATACCTGTAAAGTACAAAAAAATAGCACACATTAAAAAAGTTAATACCATTTTAATTTGAAGAGTACTACAAAATTTATCATTGTAATTATGTAATAAAATAATTAATAAAACTAACCTCGAAGTTGGATTCGTCAGACCAGAGAACGTTAAACCAATCCGTCTCTGTCAAATGTTGGTGTCTCAGAGCCCAATCAAGCCGATTTTTTTTGTTCGCTTCTGAAAGCCACGGCTTCTTCCTGGCTTTGCAGCCCTTTAAGCCTGCTTCTACTAGCCGCCTTCTAGCCGTTCGAGCGCTGATCGGCTTTCCGGACTCTTCAGTTAAAGACGCAGCTAGCTCCGAAGAAGTTTTTTTTCTGTCTTTCAAAGACTCACGGATAAGTTTCCTGTCCTCACGGCTTGTAGTAACTCGTTTTCTGCCGGTTTTTGGTTTATTTGCGTGCGTGCCGATCTCCGCAAACCGTTTGATAGCGGATTGTACTGCGCATCGCGAACATTTTACTAAGTTCGCAATTTCTTTTTGCGACTTTCCTTGCTCGTGTAAAACCTGGATTCTCACACGATTTTCGAAACTAATTTCGTATTGTTTTGGCATTTTTAGTTCAGTATTTTTTCAATTTAATCACGAAACCACAAATGTACGATCTTTACACTATGATTTCCAAATGCAGACTGACCGAATATTACAAATAAACGACCAAGAAAAAACGAATATTTTATTATTGATGCATCAGATGTTTTATGACCACCAAATATGCGGCGAATTTGTTTTAAATAGCGTGTCATTATACCGGTAATCCTTTAAAAAAAGAATATTACTCGTTGTTCACCTAGCACAGATGTGCAGTAACTTTATTGGGGGTGCCTAATACTTTTGGCCAAGGCTGTACATCGTAATCTATTACGCCTCAGCTGAACAGCATTACTGGCTTCATGGTCAGATAATTAGTAATTCAAACAGTGTATTAACGGAATGACCTAAACAATTTTGATGGGCTTTTTTACTAGATTTATATTCGCTTGTGGAACTACACCTAGAGTACTTTCTGCTGACTTTCTGGAACTGGATGATTTTTTTAACATAAAATGCATTAGTGCTTGACGTGGTGATGAAGTGTAAGATATTGAGTGCATTAACTTATAAAAGCTATTTATTCTCCTCTTAAAGACTCCCACACCATATGTAGTCGGGAATACAGCCAATATTCAGCAAAAATGTATAATAAAAAGAAATTTTGACGTCGATATCAATATTTATCATTCCAATGTGATTCTTAGTCTGTTCGAGGTCTTTTTTCCCATAGCGATGTAAAGGCAGTTGCTAATATGTATTAAATCCGTAATTATTGTTGCATATATTAGATTAATCTATACTTATAAATAAAATTGGAGTGTCTGTTTGTAATATTAAAATAACAGCTTTTTTACTACATGCATGTATATATGGTATACGTACCAAAATAACATTTTTTATAATTTTTGTCTGTCTGTCAGTCTGTCTGTTTGTTCCGGATAATCTCTGAAACGGCTGGACCGATTTTGACGGAACTTTCACTGGCAGGTAACTGAAGCAATAATCGGTAACTTAGGCTACTTTTATCTCTACTAAATAACTTTTTTGTTAAATTTCACGCGGACGCAGTTGCGGGCACAGATGGTTATTAATAATTATGTTGCCATGACGATTCAGCCACATTCATACCCGATAGGTGTAAGCACATTAATAATTTTATTTTTCATTTATTTATTTAATAACTTATGTACACTGAATACTTAAAACAGATAAATTATATAAGAAGTTTTGTACAGTGGCAGTTTAATAACATGTTCTATATCCAAATATAAATATAGTAAAGAAAATTTTGCTATTACTTAAGACTATATAGAACGTGAAATTCAATATTAATTCCTAATCACTGTTAATGTACTTACAAATTTTATTTCCAGAAATTCACTTGTCCAAAATTGAATGCAGCTGAACGTATTACCTATATAGGTATAAAATACAAAATTGGATCCACGATTTAATTTAGTTTAATTTGATTAATTCACGATTAAATGCAGCAGACATTGAATGTAAACAATGATATATGAATTCAAAATCATATTCACTATCTAAACATATGATCAAATTCTAACTGATCGCTTACTGTACGTGAAGGATATACGAGTTAAACTATTATTAGGGACTTTTATTATGAAATAGAAACCAAAACACAAGTTGTTAGAATTTTTGCTCGTTCGTCTTTTTGTCTGTTTGTGTGCATTTGCGCGCACTAATCTCAGAAACGGCATACCCGATTTTATTATGGTCTTAACTAATGTGTTGCAGCAATCTCAACGCATACAATTCGTTCAGTTCAATCGGACCATAAGTGCAAAAGTCACAGAACAATATATTTCTAATTCGTGGAACGAGAATAACAAGTGAACCCAAGCAGGTGCTGGTTCCAAGCGCAAAGCGTAGTTTTTCTGAAGCGAAGGGAGGGTAGTTGGTATAATAGTATTCTTCTGTTTTGACAAATCAAAAAGTGATATTAATTTCAATTTATTGCACTGATTTTGATGTGGTTTTCATTAATAGACAAAAGTGATTCAAAAATAAGGTTAATGATAATTTTGTGTTAGCTAACACCGAACTATAATAATAATACTCGACTAAGTTGGATAAAGTCCGTGCATCTGATGATTTACCTCTCCTGCGCGTGCGTACTTGTATGAAGTGAATTCGAATTTCTAGTTTAAAGCGATTTGTTTTTGTAGTAAAACCAACTTACGACACTTAACGATTATAACTTGTATTTTAAAAAAAAAAGTTTGTAAGTCTGTTAAGTTGACTATGATTTGAGTAATTATACTTCAAACCATTTTTAATTTTCATTTGAAGAATCAAGCAAACATAACATTTACCGAATCTCTCAATGATATTATTAAAAAGAATTTTACGGCGAATTGGAGAAATTTTTTCTGAATTGGATTAATTTTACATCAATTACAAATTTGTGTATTAAAACCTTTGAATCAATCACAAAAGGCGAATACGATAGGCAATATTACTCATTATACTTCTTGTGGGGTTTAACAGATCTAGGCATGTAGTCGATTCCGTGACTCTTTGGCAGGATAACAATCAACTTAAACATATGGTAATGACAAAAAACATGCTACAATAACACGACAGTAGAGATGTTCAAATTAAATATAGTTTCAAAACTTTAAAACGTTTCACTGGAGAGAACGGGTTTCCTTCTAATTCAGGAGGTCTCCATTCCATTCGAAAATATAATCCAGTGTAGATTGGTGAATTTTGGTAACTAACCAACTGAAGTGTCTCAAGTTTTTTTCGTGTTCTAAAACCTTATACGTAATCTAACGATTGCTAACTAACGATAACGAAAGCGTGCATTTAAAAGCACCGAAGCGCTTAAGAACTCTTGTCACTAGCAGTCACCCAACCAACTCTCAACAGCGTTCGAATGTCCATAATTTGGCGATCACTTACAACACACTCTGGGCTATGACCGGAACTATAAATAAAAGCACAAAATTGAAGGCTCTACCCCAAATGTTTGCGAACAGGCCGCCCGCGCCGCCAAACAAATCGATTGAGTAAACCAATTTTGGCTCAACTAAACATGTCGGCGAACGGGCCGTGTTTGGAAACTCAACAGCGTTAGTTTTTCAACAAGTTTACTAGGGCCCTATTTTAACTCTATCGCGTTGGGTGAGACCATTTTTGCCGTGACATAAACAAGGATGGTTGAAGATTTAAAACGTAATTTGTTCCAGACGTTCCTGGGATGTCTTAAGGTGTTTATGACAAATTAGTTCAAGTATCTTTTGACTTGCATCATGTGTGGTTTGAACATCGGCCTTCCCTAGGAAAGTCTATAGTTCAAATCCTGCAGTCAATTTTTTTTTCAAATCTAATGTGTATTACAATATAATTATAAATTGCCTCGGGTAAAGGAAAAATATTGTGGAAACTTGCGTAATTGAAACTTCATTATAATGTTCCCTGATCTTAATACGAGATAAGGTCCGAGCTCAGTTCAGCATTGGATAGTTACGGATAATGACGTCGGGCTAGCTGGTTGTTGGATAATGCAATAAAACCCATCCGTTTCTTCATTACCATAACACACAATCACTTACAAAAACCATATTGTCACAAGAAAGGTAAGGTAAGCAATTATCACAAGGATTAATAACTTCACGTTTAGTGCCTTTTTTTTTATTTTTTTACATAACATATGTTAATGCTTGACAACAATCCCACCTTATGGTAAGTGGTGATGAATTCCAAGATGTAGAAAGCACTAACTTATAATAGCCTATTCACTCTCCTCTTGAAGACTTCACTTCGTAAGTAGCCGGGAACATCGACGCGGGTTAACTTTAAGTTTGTGAGTTGCAGAAGATTACATCCGTATTCGACGAGTAGGAATCTCCGTTTAAGAAAATAACCTCAGAACGACAGGAATATCAGTGTTGCTAAGTCTATAATCAATCCCAAAACTGTCAATTATATCGCGGACACCATTTTGTATCGTAAAATTTATCATTAGCAGAAATTATTACTTTACAATGTACAATTGCATTCGATGGATTGCATTAAAATGATAACTTTACATATTAAATGATGTTTACTGCAATATATTTGTGAAAACCAGAACGAAATCGGATAAGCCGTTTCTGAGATTAGCGTGCATAAACGCATGAACAAACAGACAAAAATTCTAACAACCAATGTTTTGGGTTCTATTGCGTTAATAAAAACCACTAATAATAGTTTTTCTCATAGATCCTCAATCTACAGAAAGCAATCAGATAAAATTGTATTATATGTATAGATTACAAAGTGATTCGTTAAAAAAGATACGCCTCAAACTTTAAAATTCAAACTTTTTCACTAACTTGTAGACAGCGAAAGAAGATTACCTCTTACGCTACGGTCAAATGCTTTGAGTCCTAATCGTATGTAATTAGCACTTGAAACTGAACTCTAAACATGTTCACGGATTTATTTAACTACAGTATGAGAATTAAATTAACTTCTGTTTAGCTTAAGTATTTATTTTCAGCTCTGGAAACATTCAATTCGAAATCGTTTTATCATTTAGGTATTTTGTAAATACACTTATACGTGTGATTTTTTGCTTGTATTACCGTTTCAAAAAGGTGGTTTAACATTGAGAAGAAGAAACGGTAAAAAGAAAATATCTTAGTTACATGTGTCAGTATATGTTTTTAAAATGAATCCAACGTCGATTGTACATATTTCACTAAGATCCTTCATATATAGTCATATCCAAGATCAATATAATTGGGCCGTTATCGGCTATACAAATCGTGAGTACCTGTGATGTAGTAAAATATGTTTAGCGGACCTAATATCACTTTTACAACTTATTTTGACTTCAATCCATTAACATGCAAATATCTCTGTCTATCTTCGTGATTGAGACTGGACTACAATTGACTGACTGAATTTCTGGACTACAGCCCGCACAAGTAACTTGACGAAGTATTCATGAGGTGGACGAAGGATCAGGATGATCACACGAGAAGATCCAACCACGAAGCATATTGTGGGCAACCAAAAAAAACTCTTACGATCTTTCTCAGTTGGTTATAAAATAAACTGAATTAATGCAGATAACTTGAACAAACATAATCATAATCATATCAAAACATTATTAAAGCGTTGTTTTGCTTAAGACATATATTTGCCAATCGATAAATGCAAGTAACAGATTCTTTTCTGATATAAATAGTCAATTATTACTACATACGAATTTGTATTTAATATTTGTTTTGACAATAACAGGTCGATATTTATGTATATAAACATGAATTGTGATCAGTGAGCCAGGGTATTATACGCTGTTTCATGCAGCTTAATTGCTTGCATGGCTCTCCAACGCTTCGTCTCTAGAGGTATCACAATATTGACCGGTGCTATCGGCTCGGGGAAACAAAAACTCATGTGCTTCTATTGTAGTGCTCCAACGTGATGTTGAGTATTTTAATCGTAAAATACTGGCTATAAGCGCTTAATTTATTGTTTATCCTCTTTGAAGCCCTTGTACTTATATAGTCATCATCAAAACCCATTAGAACCCCATGGCCGGTCACGTATCTTTAAGCAATGAGAAGGGTTGATGTCGGAGGAGGGTGGTAAAATGTGGATTGGTTGTCTTCGATATCCTCACGCTATGTTGCACCGCGTAAATGAAAATTAATTATGTTATTAATTTTCATTTACGCTTGTTTATTTTACTTAAGTACGTGCAAGATGGAATCCAGTACCCCGTGCGGATGACTGATGTTGTAGGTAGTATGATGCCATTGTTGTACTTACTCGTACATACACATTTTAAAATACAAGACATTTTACATAGACCATTGGAGTTTGTAAGTTTATGTTTAGTGAAAATTAAATTTTTAATGAAAATTCCATTTTGTAAATTAAGTTTCTCTCTGATTTCAACTTATAACAGATCAATAAAACTAGAAAGTTTGATTATTTTACAAGAGTTGTAATTATTTCGTATTCATATCCCATACACATTATTAGCTGTTACCATCTTCCCGTTTGGACATCCTTAACATGAAAGGCATCACGTGAAGTATTGACTTTGCCGGGTCCAAGACGAAAATCGTAATGACATTTTATGGTTGATTTTACAATGAAGGTGGTGATAAAAAAAATACTCTCACAATGCATAACTACTGTTGAAATTAAACTCCATAAATGCAGAATGCACCAACAACTGGGGAGATAGCCTTGGACTCAAAGATGGATACATCTCCCTACATTCATAAATGCGCGTTCCAGCGACATACATGCCATAAAGCCTCACTGAAAACATTGCGTCAGGTTTGTCAAACCATTGACGTTTAGCGAAATACGTTTTGCTCATAAGTACATATCAAGAAAAATAAACCCGGTTAAGTACAAATAGAACACGCGTGGTGTCCGGTTCTGTATTTTAAATGTACTATACTAGTAGTATTTTCTAGAAAATGTTCAATATTATATTCAGAGAATATTTGTTCAAATTTGTTATTCAAATGTGATAAACAAGGAGTGAAATGGTAAATTTTTTGGATAGTTATAAACGGGTTTTCTTTTGCATCTTGGCGGGTAACGTGTTAATGATGTCTTTAGTGTCATGAGTGTCTGATATACATATTTCTTATCATTGCTGCTCTGTTAGTTTAAAATTTTCGTGAACCTTCGTAACAATATCTTTTCAATTTTGCATTCTCAAGTTATACGATACAAAACATTGTCCTTTATTACGAGACTTTTTTCATATACAATAGGTTAATACTTAACAACAACTTTTCATTTGATATGTTACAAAATGCATTTGACAAAGGTTTACTATTTATTTTGTGATGTATGTCCTACAGGTAATCTCCAAAATCAGAAGCAGTTTAAATGTTTATTGGATACCTATAGCTTATTTCCCTGTACTTGATTATATACATATCGCAAATTTCAACATATTCTATCTTAAAGATTGTGAGGAAATGTGAGAGTCATATAGGTAAACAGACACATAAATAACAGAGACATAAATAAACAGACAGATAGATAAAAAGTTAGATGGAGAAATCAGATATACAGACAGACAGAAAAATCCTATAAGACCTCCGTTTGTTCGGTTCCACGGAACTCCAAAAATTGTAAAAAGTATCCTACTTATTGCATTGCTCATAAAACATGGAGTCAAATAACAGCAAGATAGTTTGCATGTAGATTTGTCGGGGCTACATGGGGCGGAGATTTATGTAGGAGCTATAGGATGGGCGGAGATACGGTGGAGCTATTTCAGTTCTCGCTATTTCGTCTTGTCTTCTATTTTCAGACGAGGAAATGAGATTCTAGTACAAATCTCGTTGGCTGTTTACATGGTTTTGCTTTTCCGATCAAATGGATATAAATGTATCGTATCGCAGTAAAACGACAACGAAAGGGTTATTAGGGGTAAAAATGTTACTTTGTGGTATAAGAGTGTAGTTGCGTGTGTGGTATAAGAGTACGTGTTGTAAATTTTCGTGTATTAACGTTTTAGAATTAACCAATTAATTTTCTGATTAATCACTAAAAGTTAATGTCCAAAATCGAAATAACACTACTAATATGGTAGTAATACACTAGAATTTTACAAGTGGTCTTACCGTTCGGAGTTGTTACTAGTTGTGCATTCACTTCGTATATTTCAAAGTTTTATTACAAAATTATAACTTCTTTTGGAAAAGGGTCTTGAACAGAGTTCCACATATTTCATAGCTGAGACGTTTCTGTAATTCCTTAATTCTTTGTCTCTGGCTGTCAAATCAAAGAGTGTTAGTTCTCTGTGTGTGGACTCTATCTGCACTTGTCTAATAGATTTTGGACTTAATCCCGCTCTTAACTAAGATTCGTGTTTTAGAACAGGAAAGTTATTGTTATATCATTTAAAATGTTTGTTTACAGGTCTTGTTTACTGCTTTTATGGTTTTAATGACTAACAAAACGCAGGCTGTTACAGATATGTGCAAAGCTTCGATGCGTTAGTAAGGTTTTTTTATATTTCTGATGGCTAATGTGTGAATTCGTATTTTAATGCTCCCGTAGCAAAGGAAATCCTAACTAGGATTCCCTTCTCTCACTCCCCCATTCCCACCTTAATTTATAATTGTTATTTCATAAATAAAATATGTAACTCTCCCAATGCTGGGTTTGGGTGAGGGGTTAAGGTTATAATTCGCCACGCTGGTGAAGTACGGATTGGCGAATTTCTCACACCTTTGGGCACATTGTGAAAAACTTTCAGGTGTGCATATTTTCTCACGATAACTTCCTTTACCGATGCGATGAGTTTCAATTACCTAGTCGACAAACTAGGCGACCAGCTAGCTACCTGATGGAAAGTGGTAATCGTCGTCCATAGACTTCAGTAAATCTAAAAGCATCACCGAATTGTTGATGCGAATTGATGTTGATCGAAATGGAACCGGGGAAGCAATATTAATGGCTGTCGTTAATTTGAAATGCGCACAAAATTTGATAACTCGAATATGCATGCAGGACTTTAACTCAAGTCGCTCGTGCGAACGAGCTTTGAAACCACTAGGCTACTGCAGTTTTACAGCAAGTATAGATAGTATTTATATAAGGTATTGTAACAAGAAGGGTAATGTAATAGAAGCTCTTAAACAGAAGGTATTGTTGTCATATTGGCTATGAACGCTCTTTACATTCCTTTCTTCTGTATAAACTGTCTATCGTTATCAAAATACAGTCAAGTTACACGCAATAAGTTAATTAATTGTTATGATAAGTATAATAAAGCTTCTGAATATTTACTTACCGTAAGTACTCGTAACCAGGGATGTTATGGAGCTCTGTAACCATAACCGAAACTATCGGATATCCGAAATAAAATATATCCGAAACCGTAACCGAATCCGATAAAAAAGTATCAGATAATTTCGTATAGCGGCAGAGTCTAAGTAAAGTACGTTATGATAGATTTTTGCCGGCCGAACCGATAAACTAGCCACGTCGTTCTCATTTTAGATAGTTTTTAAATTGTATTATTTTTTTCCAAGTCGTAAATCATCTAATATCTGTAACCGAAATTGTCCGAAACAAACGGATAATTCGAAATAATTTCACACCCCTAACCGTAACCGAAACCGGTAAAATATTATTCATATATCCGTATTTATATCCGAATCCGAAATTTCATATCCATAACATCCCTACTCATAACCTTCATACAGTTATTACAATAACATAATTGTTATTTTGTTATTTATAATAAAATAATAGTTTTGTAACCGAGTTCACTTTTGTTTCTATATATAATTAAGCATTATTATAGTAATATGAATCCTAAGTTCTCGCTCAATTCAACAAAACCTTGGCGAGTTCCTTTCTCAATCCCTGCTCTTCTACTTACTTTGAGTGCTAAAATAAATCCTTCATTGCTTTGAATTTATAGACTGCTGTGTTTAAGGCTCTTTCATTTTATACGGTGCGACTACCGACTTTTAGCTGTTTTAAACGTTGATTTTTTGTTACGAAAATATGACATGAAAAACGGGGAGTTTTGCAAGGCACGGAGTCCACAAATGTTTAGGTATAGTAGATTTATGGTTTCCAAGCCATTTATGCAGATACTTATATATATTAATTACAATATTAAAAATAGGAATGTGATCCTTTCGGGTGAGGGAGTAGGAAGCCTCAATAATATACAAATAAATTAATAAATATCACCTATTGCCCGCAGAAAAAAAAACATGGGTATAAAAGCTGGACTTATTATACAAAGGAAACTTAAAAAGAGTTTTCAGGTGTGACCTGTAGGATACACATATATAGGAGCAAAAGTTAATGGATTGCGAAGGCAAAAGGCAGACAGATGAAGCGCTATGCGAGACCTTAAAGATACAATAATAGTTTGGTAATTTAATAAATAGGTTAATTTCTCTTTTGAAAGCAACAAAAGAAAAATTCAAAAGAAAAATGACCGGCAGAAAATATTGAACGCAGTTAACCACAAAGCCCCAACAGTTGGTTGAAATTAATTAAAATTACTTTAGAATAGTTTAGAAATACTTCATGCCCATTAAATAAAACGTGAAACTAAAACACTTGTTAATTAATATGTTGTATGTTGTCTAATGAATTTCTTAATTATATGTTCAGTTAACCGTATATTTGATGATTAAAATAAGATGATTGCATGAAGTCATTGTCTCTTTAATAGTAGTGAGTGTAGTAATAAGAGGTTAATGACATTGTTTATTAAAGGAAATTTTAATATTTACACAACATCATAAACACGTGTATTAAAAAACATTTTGAGTTACGAATGTATCAAAGGATCCAAATGAATCTCTTATTGTACTTGAGTATACACGACGGACATGTATGTGATCCTCTTCTACCCTTTTCAACCGTGTCTAGTTAACTTTGCATAAAACATGTCGTTTCAAAGCTTACCTAAATCGTAATTATAATGTTATTTATAATTAAAGTTTGGGGAGTATAATAAGATTGAATATACGCAGTTTAGTAGAAACTAACTACACAAAATATTTTAAGCGGCAATAACAACAGTGACAACAAATACGAAATAAGTAATTATATTATAAAAGCTACAAGTTATGGCGCCCGCTAACATGGTAAAACAGATCTAGACCAATAAGCAAGGAGTGTTGCCCACCAATATGAAACAGAGAACTATCCTGACAAAGCGCACTACGAGCACTAAAGCTAACGGGCTACAAAGTAAGACGTCTTGACTACCCTCTTAATATCTTATTGTGCTGTTTAATGTGCCACTTAGAAGTATAAAGTGTTGATTGAATAGTAATAATAGGACAAAATTAGTGTCGAAACCAGTTCCGCACAGGTTTAAACTTTTGTAATTACCATATGTTGTTTAAAAGATGTGCTGAGGAGTTTCTTTCGCCGTTTCTTCTCCTCATTGTTAAAGCACCTTTTCGAAACGGTGGTAGAAGCAAAAAATTACGTTCATAAGTGTATTTACTAAATACCTATATGATTAAATGATTTTGAATTTGAATTTGAATTTAATCCATGTAGCTTGGTTGTTCTACTTACAAGGACTAGGTACCAGGTATAGATAGTGGGATACTGACTTACTTCTGAACGTGTTCTAACTGTATTTTTAATCTACGTTGATCTAAATTTGTCGAACGAGAATTTTTTTGACTTGTTTCGGTCGCAATGCCGAAGTGCCAGTCATAGTTCGGGTCGTCCGCTTCTTTTACTGTCGGCAACGCGGTGATGCCTTTGGTGTTGGTGGTGGTGGTGATCAGATGGCTCACATAAAAAAAGTTGCTTAACATTTGATTTTTTTCACTCAACAATAGATAAGTTTTCTTTTTAAAAAGAAATAACTAAAGTAACAAAAAAATTTTTATCCCAAAAAGTTCTCACCGTTACCTCTATATGGATTTTTACTAATACCCAATCAGTTCATAAAACTATTCATTCTAGAATATGGATTTGCGGTTACTACAGATAAATGAAAACACCTATATTTAGTACCGGTTGATAAATAACAAAAATATACAATGCCAGGAAATATGTTTGAGACTTTGAGCGGAAAATTATTAAATACAAAATATGGATTGTTAGACCCGTGTCAACTGTCACTTTTATTACACCACAGTCACGATGTACGCGTTATTGTAAATCCTAAACAGTATGTTGACCGCGTGAAATGAATTATTTTACCACTTATTTTCAACCTCACATTCCATTAAGTGCTGGAACAAATCCTTTGCTGCTGGATTGGGCTGCCTTACAGAGAGGAATTTTTAGTTCTGTAATGGACCGTAATATTACTTACTCGTATATTGCATGGTATGCAACACTACGGTGTCTAAGACATGTGTAGAAATAACAAAGATATTGATTTACGAGATATTTGTCGCTTGACGTGATTCTTATCGTGAATTAAATTCAGTACCTATCTTTTAAGAAAATACTTCAGTTTGTATAGTTTTGTAAAAAGGCATAGGAAACTTATAAATGTCACTTTGTCGCTACAGATTTATAATTTTTTGTTGTTTTAACAATCATTGGTCGTTTAAATTTCATTTCGAGAATTATTGCACTTTTCACGAAAACGACAGAACTCAACTACTTAAAATTTTCAGTGATGTTTTCATAATTGACGTCAACCAACTTATGTACATATTACTTATGCTTTCCTCGTAAATCATATCCACTCCATAACATTGGACGTCACTCGATGTATAAAATAACCTCAGAATTCAAAAATACATTATATTACGGTGTAATTTCGGTCTTGCATAAATTATTTCTCTGCCCATCTTAATAAAATTCTATCACTGACTGACAGACATATACCCTCAACGCTGTGGTCGAGAGCTAAATAAATTATGCATAGGAAATTTGTAGATAAAGTAGATTAGAATTAATTATTAAATATCTAAAATAGTCACATCTCATTAAAAAATATATATTTTTTATTATATTTTAAAATGTGGAATTAAATGTTGGAGTAAAATTTCTGATTGGGTTCAAAAGTTATATCCATCCGTAACAAAATGTACGCGTAGGTATTCCGTATAGAACTAAATTTTTGCCTTTTAAAAAGCCATACCGACTTTTAGTACTTTGAGAAAGCCTTGGTGCTAAGTACTGGAATAAATCCTAAAGCGCTGGATTTATTGAGCGGAAGTTCCTTACTGGTTGGTATTTCGACTACACATCTTTTAGCTGTGAATATTGTTGATACGAGAATTTTACAACACAAAAAGTACCTGCTTTCTATATATATTTATATGTATATATTTGCCTTTTATTTCTGCACATAATGTGAGATGCAAAAAAGATTTAATACATAAACAAAATGAATGAGATAAAGATAAAATTGATGATAAAAACGTAAAATATTGGAGACATTGAAATAAATACCCACTACTGGGTTAATTCACTAAAAGGCTGTCATATCTTAAAATATGAGCACTTGAGTAAACCAGCCGTTTTAGCTACACGCCATGAATATGGATTTGCGGATATTCGATAAGTAAGACACTCTTCTAGACAGCAATTTGTGAAGTGATTTTAATTTAAATAACAGAGCACCGTAACTTAAAATGTGACGTATCGAACGAACGATATAAGGTATAGAATACATTATTATTATTAATTTTGAATGGGTGGGTGAATACATTCAAATGTTGTGGTGTTGAACAACAGCAAAGAAGCAAATGCTCCCGGTGTCCCCGATTATATATAAACACAGCGAAAATCCGTTTCTTTTTGGGCCAAGCAGTGGCGTATCTTTCACATAAATATGGTGTGCGTCGGGGAATCAATATCTTTTGCTCGGCGGACAGTGTCAACACTAAACGGGCAAAGTCTCAAATGGGTACCGCGGTTATTGTAGTAATTAATAAAAAAAGGTTAGTAAAACAGACAGACACTTCGGATATTTATTATTATGTACTGGAACAGATTTACCCGGAGTACGGGCGAATTACGCGGTGTTATACTGCAGGTGATTTATGACAATTATCGTTAGCTCCGCCCCTTTGCCACAAATCTCCATTTATGACGGCCGGTTGTGACGTATACGTTGTACAAGTGGACAGATTAATGTTACACTATAAATAATATCGTCACAATTAATATTTAAATTTTAATAAATTACAAAAATATACGCACTTACATTGTTGAAGAAGAAGAACATAACCATGTTTATTCTATACTGTGTACTAGCAAACCGCACTTGTTTCGCTTCAGCAAAACTACGCATTGCGGTAAGAAATAGTACATTAGTGAAAACTAGAACGTAATCGGTTAAGCCGTCTCTGAGATTAGCGGGAACGAACGCACAGACAAACAGACAATAATTCTGACAACAAATATACGATGAAGAATCAAATCAGAATTACATTCGATGTTGCAGTCACAAGTAAGATAGAAAAAGTTGGCGTTAAAACGTGATATTTGAGCGTGGCCCGTGGTCCCGGGTATTTCATATCAGCGCTTCACTATATAAGTAACCAGCTGTACCCTGCGCGCGTTGCTACGCCACCAACTAAAATAAATTTGAAGGACATTACACATTACACAATTAGGACATTACACAAATATTCTATTCATTTTGAGTTCACGGCAGTATATGAAATTCATTGGACAGTGGCGCCATCTGTCTAAAATTTGTCGTACCAACTCAGAAACCTTCGTGGGTTCATGCACGACAATTTTGCTAAAGATCATCACATGATCAAATGCATAGTTTACGATTCTATAAAGGACATACTGACAAACATTCATTTTTATATATGTATAGATAATGAACTGCAGTAACAAATACTTGTTAGCATATGAATTGAATAATATTTATTAGAAGTGGTTTTTACAAACACTTTTCGAACGTCAAACTACGCCATCGCTTCAAAAAATCCCTACCGTGGGTGGAGCCGGAAGAAGAAGCGGCAAGACACTCCCCAGGAGTTTTTTTCCTACTATCAGATACAGAACGCACTTATGGCTACATATAAAACTTATGTCAAAGCAGTCTTATCCTAAAAGTAATCATCAAGATGGTGATAAACTTTCCCCATAACAATGCTTTTGACGTGAGTGTTTAATAAACAATCAAAATTGTCTTTATATAATCGAGTATACATTTTCCTGAAAAGAAATTAACAAAGCTTTAGTTCTCTCATCCGATTGCGCAACCCATTATTTACAGCATTCGCTAGCTAATTTAGGAATGCCAAAATATATTTTGACCAAGCTTACGTGATCCAAATAATACATTATTATATAAAACAGACCATTGTCCATATAATTATTGTGTCTATGAACTCACATATTCATGATCCTGGAACAAATCCAAGATGGAGATCCAATCCGAACCGATCCCATACAGCTGTCATTGCAACAAATCCAGGATCAGGTTCTTGTATGTGTGTGTTCTTGTTTATTCGTGTATCTTGTAACATAAAAACAATGTTCCATTGAATTGATGACCCCGTAACTGGCTACCGGGAGGATTTGATTTGGATCAATTCATTTCAGTGATATATGTTTGCTCTCAATTGTTCGTAGTTTCTAATCACAAATTTATCTTAATACAGTAGACTGCCCTGACTATGATCGACTTGAATACACACATACACACATATGTAGATATATACATACATCGTACCTATATCCATCCGGAATAATATACTATTCAATCAGGAAAACTTTGCCGAAAGACAGCGATGCTGCAATTTTGTTTTAGATAGTGTTTTTTCTTTTTCTATTTTTGTATTTATATATATATATGTCGGAGATGGTCATTAGTATAGACGTGAAACGAAACTCAGCACGATATCCGAGAGATGGCAGCACCGCCGCGGTGACGTCGATGCTCGGCTATCGTGCTACAACAGAGCCTAGCTAGTGGAGTGACGCCCGATGGAGCCACAGTTTACAAGCTGCGGTCAACGAGATCGGTTCCTCCGCACTGGGAACTGTTACTGGTTTCGTTTGCCCGGTGTGAAGTGTTTGTGAACAATTAATTAAAAGTCTTAAACGATTATACGCCCACGCTATGTTCGACAATGCTGCTAAAACTACTGGCATCGCCGACATATATATATATATATCTATATAATTTCTTAAGGAATTAAAAAATATTTTTTTTAATTCTATATAATATCATTATTGTCATTTAAGAACATGTAAATAAATATTAGCACCGTCAGTATAACAATTTTAAATTAGATACCGCTGTTCCAAAGATTACCTTGTATACGCAAAAACACAAAATTTGCACTCTTTATAATATAACTTTAAATGAAATAACTGCCTTAACGTAGGCATACATATACATATCTGTATTGTTTTTAAGAGGTGTATAATATACCAGGTGCATGGCCACTGGACGTAAACGTGAGCGGTCAGTTAAGTCAATCATTGAGGCATTCTGTAAATACGCTTATTCACGTAATTTTTTGCTTCTACTACCGTTTAGGTAAGGTTCTTTAATATTGAGGAGAAAAAACGGCGAAAAAAACTCCTCAGGACATCTTTTAAAACAACATAACGGTACGTTCGTTACCTAAGCTCAGTTGTGATAAAAAAATTTAAGTACAGCTCGATAGCTTAACGACAAAAGTTACCGAATAAGTACATCGTAAATCGTAGATCTTTGTGACTAGTTCATATGAGTAAGTAACTTTCTGCGCTAATGGAATTAACGTAAGAATGTTACGGGGTACTTTAGTGGATATAGTATGGCTTAAATTTATTAGCATCTTGCTGCAAGGCTACTACGGGCAACTACAAGGATACTATGTCTCTGCTCGTAATTGAAGAGATCTATAACTCAATTTGCTTAAAGGTCAATCTCAAGTGTCAGATGTCTATATGCTGGTAATATCTTCAAAATACTTAACAAATACTTTCGATTATAACAGTCGAAAACTATTTCTCAGCGTGTTGACTTCGAAGTATGGAGATACGAATCAATTTTTTCTTTTATACTAGTTACTACGTTAATTATTGCGACAACAATACTAGACTATTTGAGTGTTTAATGAGAAAATGAGATGACATGAGAAAACATCTTTGATATATGTTCGATTACTATAAATGAATAGTCCTGTTTGGATTGCTTCGTTCTTTGCAATTCCAAAGAAAATATTGTTTTATAAACATTCTACTCAACTCAGTATTTTACAACGGAATTTAAGTTGGTAACCAAATCCTGAGACGCAAGGAGTTTAATCCTTGGATAGTCTACTTAGGTAGATGACTTAGGAAGTTTGAAACAACGAACAACCTAATAAATTGCTAAATAGGATTTGATGCGGGTCATTCTACTGTTGACTGTTTATATTGAGGTATCCTGAATGTCGATTAATTGGTCACCACAACTGTCTTAAACGATGACGCATTCACTAAGACTCAATGACATTAAATGACTCCTTCAGTTAGAAATTGAACTTCTCGCAAGTAAACTTAGTAGGTCTGTCTACGCTATTAGGAAGATAAGACTGATTACTGATGTAGAGACAGCTAGACTTGTTTATATTGCCTATTTTCATAGTCTTATGTCTTACGGTATCCTAATGTGGATTAAATCAGCGGACATTGACTCAATATTTATATTACAGAAAAGAGCAATCAGAGCTATATACAGATTAAAGTCGCGTGAGTCATTAAGAGAAAAATTTAAAGAAATAGGTGTACTCACCGTAGCCAGTCGGTATATATATATAGTAATTTAGTATTTATTTTAAAAAAAATACATATAAGCAGAAAAGTGATACACACAATCACGAAATAAGAAATAGGCATAATTTGGTTAAAACTTCATGTCGTCTTCAAAAGGTTCAGCGTTCCTTTATGGGGCTTGGAGTTCGTTTTTACAATAAGATTCCTAAGTTGTTTCGCGAGTTGCCCATTGAAACTTTTAAGCGTCGCATTAAAACACAACTTATAGGCAAAGGATATTATAGTATAGATGAGTACCTTAATGACAAGGATGCCTGAAAAAATTATTGTCGAAACCAGTTCCGCACAGGTTTAAACTTTTGTAATTACCGTATGTTGTTTAAAAGATGTGCTGAAGAGTTTCTTTCGCCGTTTCTTCTCCTCATTGTTAAAGCACCTTTTCGAAGCAAAAAATTACGTTCATAAGTGTATTTACTGAATACCCATATGATTAAATGATTTTGAATTTGAATTTGAATTTGAATTTGAATCCGCATCCCTAGCTCAGCAGTCAGGGTCACTGTAAACTGGGCTCCTGGTGCGTTACATTAAGTTTCTACTTTGGATAACTAAATTAAAAGTTCACTTAATTTAGTAATAAACAAATGGAAATCAGAAAATTGTTTTTAATACGTGATAAATTAACAACTCGCCTTATATTTTGCCACCAAAATTGTCTGAAAATTACTGTTTAACATAAGTTCCTCCTACGGAAAGTTGCTAGACTACTTAATTACTATCAGGCTATCTACTGCTTCCCTAAAAGTCAATCGTAAAATGTATTTTGGCTTATTTTTTTTTATTGTAATGCCTTAAAAAATACCTTTTTTTATGTGAATAACCGACCAACGAACAGACGTGCCATCTGACGGTGAGTGGTCACCGTCACCCGTCGACATCAACAACACCAAAAGTGTCATTGAAGCGTTGTCGGCCAGGAAATGAGAAGGTTAGAAAGAAAGGCTGGATGGATTTTATGGAAAAAGACCCCAGCTGTGGTGGAAATGGAAAGGAATATTGCCAATGAGAGATTAAACGACAGGAGACGGATCGACTGTTCAGTATCAGGGTAGGGGGTGAGGCTACTGTATTCCGTGTGCAATTTAAATATTATATTACCCAACCTCAGCACAAAGGGCCTAGAATGCAACGCCACACATTTCACCATGTAGCTCAATTGGTTCTTGATAAGGGAATTTGTATATTGTGTGTAGGGAATATTTGCTCTTGAGTTTTGGTTGTTGGGTAAGGCTCCGTCCCCCGCGTCTTAAATGTTATTTCTTAGTGTTGTATTATTAGAAATTGTCCGTTATTTTATAGCGTCGTGTTGCATCTAATCACTGTTCTTTGGTTGCGTTATCGACAACAAGTAATGGCCCCATTTGATTAGTGGACACTGCTGCCCAAGTTCATCTATAATACGGGATTGTAAAGCGTTGCCGGTCAAGAAGAAATATAGCGTTACATAATAAATATCGCATTACAATCTCCATTATTAGTTTTTAGTTTTAATTTTTTATTGTGTAAAACTGACAAATATGTTTCAAACTACCCGAAATCTGAAAATGATTGAAGCAGTCTTTTAATGAGAGTCTAACTTTGGATAAATTATAAAATCGTGAATACCCATTGCAGTTCAAATGTGTAATGTCACTGATAAGCTAATATACATACCAGGGATGTTATGGATATGAAATTTCGGATCTGGATATGGATACGGATATAAAAATAATATTTTACAGTTAGAAATATAAAATTATCCGATTATCCGATTGTTTCAAATAATTTCGGTTACGGATATTAGATGATTTACTACTGTGAAAAAAAAACTTATAATAAAATATATTGAGAAGGTAACAGTTTGATTTTATTTCTAGTTATTATCTAGTATTATAAATATAGAAAAAAACAATAGCGATAAAATTTTAAAAAATAATAAAAACGTATTTTATTTACACACTGCTGCTATCCCCGATAAAAAATTATCAGATTCGTTTACGGTTTCGGATAAATTTTTATTCCGAATATCCGATAGTTTCGGTTACGGTTACGGAATTCCATAACATCCCTGACATATATTTAGAAATACCTAAATATTTAACCCTATCCAATAACACCACAATGCCACTCACGATTCCCGATACTTGTATAAGATAAGGCTTTTATAACAAATCAAATTCCTCGGGCCGCGGCCAGTTTATCGACGATCAATTTCGTGAGAAAATAAAGAAAATTTGAAGAACAATTTTTCGTAAGTAACAAAATTCGAGGAACAATCTCTCATATGAACTTGTTACATTGTGACAGTTAGATGACGAGCTATCGGGGTGGATTGGCGAAATATAAATGTTACACACACTTCCGGGGGCGCTATCAAATAGTACGGATACATAAATGAATCATCACTGATAACAAAGTATCGTAATCGAACACCTCTTTCATATTTCATTCTTCAACAAATCATCAGCTGAATAACAGTATAGATTAAAAGAAAAAGAAAATATTTTCAGAAACAACATGTGAAAGTTAATTCTGAATTTAGGACAATTTTAAATTCACCTTTTTTCGCTTAGCTCGTTACACGTTAATGGTCAGATACCGTTGCGTACGTTATATTTACTTTTGATCAGAAGTATACGTTTTTTTTGCCTTTTGCTGAAAATAACCAATATTTTTACACTTAATTAAAAAGCACCGTTGAAATTGTTTTCCAACAGTACTTGTTACAACACAATTTTTTTACGTTACATTCTATGAATTTTTCTTGTTGTTGTTGTTCACGTATACGTAACATATATAGTATAATAACCTACCACAACCTACGAAACAGTATCACATTCTAAGAAACTGGTAGTCGGTATTATCAAGCGTTTAATATTTTGTTTATGTCTGTCCCATACAAATATACCTTACATATAAATCATTATAACGGGGGTTCAAATGATAAAACATCGAGTAAACCTATAAAAGGAGGATAGTTGGACTTGCACATTCGCTTTCCTGGCAGTGCGCGGTGAGGACGGTTCGAATAAGTCGGTACACGTGAGTCATTTTCGATATCCCGTAATTGTGAAACTAATCAGTTCGTTTGTTATTCTGATTTAGGTGAACTAAATCTAGTCTAGTTTATTTTGCCTGTTTTTTTACATAAGTTTCGATTTATTTCGCTAAAATCATTGTATTTTCAAGCAATAACCACATTAAAATCGATTCAGTAATTTTTGTGATTGTCGCGTTCAGAGACACGAATAGAGATTTAGTTTTTTAGTACGAAATTAACTTACTTATAAGATAAGTTATCGATCCAGTTTTTATTTATCCATTTTATCGTTAGAAAAAATGCATTCATAAAGAAAATATAATTGAATAAATTAACTTAAAAATATCTGAAGTGCTATTCATATTTTAAACTGTTCCTTGACCTATCGCATGGGGTAAATACACTCAAATTAGTACGTAATGGGATTCTTGAAATGGTTACACGGCATGGTATTTCTGTTCAAACCGACATGCAATCTACATGGTGTTAAATGACAAAAACTATTCTTTCATATATACAAGCGTGTATTATATATACTTGTACACACATACAAACGTATTAATTTTCATTAAGTTATGTTAAGTCGTTTTTGAGTTATCTCGACACATACACGAAAATGTCAACAGATTTATAAAGTAATATGGATAAAGCGACCTAATAAACGAGGAGGGCTTCCTGTACGGTGCGCTACGAGTGGGGTAAGGTGAGTTAACGCAAAGATATACACAGGGGTACATAAAGGTAGATCCTATTATACCTAGATCAGCTTGCACGTAAAGTTCAGATTGTGTAAAGGAAACTAAGTTCGTTTGCGAATAATATTTAAATTTCGGCTTACACTGCCCGTAAGTTTTCCAGAGCCATACATGTACTTAAGTTATAGCGTTAGCTTCTGAATACGTATAGTGAGGCTTTATCTAACTGCGTCTAGAATATTCTAGCATGGCTTCAATATATTCGCAGTCCAGTATAGGGCACGGGTACAGGTAAGTTAAGGTCGTATATGTTTTTGACATTTATTGGATAACATTATAATATTTTAATAACCAAAGCATCCCGACTGAAAGCTATTTATATTGACAAATCTTGTTCACTATGTTTCGTCTATTATCAATATCATTAAAATAACTAATTCAGAGGAAGTTGCTCGGAGGTATATGATAATGTGGATCGTACCGTTCCACTTCCGAAGCGATGCCGTAATTTCATAAAGTTTACGTCGCGTTAATTTAATTATACCAAATAATCCATCCCTTAGTTAACTAACATTGTACTGATATACATAAATTACGAATTTCAATGTATTTATTACTACAGTCAATTAAGAGTTTTAATCTCTGTAATTTACATTATACTGTTTTTAATTTTTAAATTATGGCTAAATCGTATTTAAAGAATTTGCAATAGTTCACCGCCTTTGATGTCATCAAAAGGAGCGACACTGTCAAAATATAGGGTTGGTACATAAAATATATTGATATTATCAGAAAATAAATGACTATTAAATTGACGACCCCGTAGCCCAGTTGGTAATGATCTAGCTAGCGAGCGAGAAGTCCTAAGTTCGATTCTCGGTTAAAGCAGACATTTATATGACTGATAAATGTTTGTTTTATTTGTTATGTCAATGAAACCTACAAAACAGGGAAATCGAATGGCGGGGGTAAGAGTGTGTAAATGTTTTGAAAGCTGCTTCGTCTGAAGTTTGGAGGGCGATAATGGCTAAATTTTTGGAGCGGTTTCATGCTTCAGAAGATACATCACATCAATCCTGGTTGTCATCACAAAGCAGTAGTTAAACCTTATCTAAGGCTTATCGTAGGATTTCCGTTGGGTCTGGCCTCTTGTAAGTCGTCCACGACAGCCGCTGGAACTCCTGCGAACACTTCGCACAGTCAGCCACCCGACTGATAAGTACTGCGGGTGGCGCCCAATCGTCGGATACGTACAGAAGCATTCGCCGCCTTTGCATGGGAGTGGTATGGTCCATTGCTTTATATTTATTTATTTATTTATTTTATCAACAAAACCAAATTTACAATAGTGTAATGATCGTAAACAGTAGCGATAGTGTAAAACTGTGTCGCCACTATTTACGCCCACCTCGGAGTACTTTACAATATTCTTATTAAATTGGAACATTAAGTTATATGCACGTATGCATGTGTATGAATGTGTTGAGTGTAAGTGCGTGTTTGCAAGTGTGATTGTGCGTGTATGTATGTGTGTGTGCGCATGTATGTTAGTGAGTTGTGTGTGTGTGCTTGTGTGAGTGAGTTGTGATATTAAGATATGGGCCACCCGTTTGGGAGGATGCCTCGATAGAAAAATCCATTGCCTATTGAGGAAATCTCAGAGGGTGATGGTAGTCGGGGTTGTATGGAGGCACCATCTTCTTCGAGATGATCTCCACCTCGGGATCTCGAGACCGAGGCCCACGCGTCATTCTACATGTGACGCTCGGAGATCCGAAATCAGCAAGTCGTGCCTTCGCCAAGGATAGTGCAAAAAGGTAAGTGCCACGGTCGACAGTTGGGCATTGATAGGTCGAAACAGAGACTGATCCAATCATGGGCTCAAAGCTAAACTGTCGAGGCTGTCCGTCCGGTCCTAGAAGACTGGTTGAATAGGCGGCATGGATTGGTAACCTTTCGGCTTACACAAGTGCTCTTCGGACAGGGTTGTTTCGAAAAGTACCTGTGTCTGATAGCCGCAAGGGGTCTGACTACCAGGTGTCACCAATGAAGCTGCGGCAAGGACAAGACGCAACATACATTGTTGAAGTACCTTGCGTGGCCAGTGAGTGTCGTGAACTCGAACAATTGACGATGATCTCTCACTTACGATCATAATTAAAACGATGGCTCGAAGCAAGAGGTATTGGGACACCCACTGTTACTTCCGTGCGATATTATGTCATTAAGGAAATCTGTGGAAAAAAAGAGAGAGTCAAGACATAACACGGAGGAATAAACGGATAGTAGTAGGTCAGAGGAGGGCTCACCAGGCCCTCTTCTGTCTTCCGTGACTGTGGTGTAAGCGACAAATACGGGGTGTCGTGCAGTGTTCCCGCGCTCCTCTTCACACACACCTCCCCAATTACAGAGAGCTCTGGAGTGGGTTAAAATTAGCTAAAAGCCCAGTGAAGAATGATATCTTATATCCAAAAAAATCTCAATAATCTCCATAAAACATTGGTTACATTTTCTTGATTTAAAATCTGTATTTCAATGAACATTCCGAAGTCTGTAGATTTCCATGATTCCTAAAACGAACGGAGTATCCGGTAATCTGATGCACAACCAAATATGTACCAAAAACAGCAAAACATTCGCAGCTCCATCCGTTGCTCTATATTTCAGCGGGGCATTTGGAAAGCCAACACTACTCTAAGATTACTCTAAATTTTTGATAGAGTGCCCTGTACTGGTGCAACGATATTTTTGGTGGAGTTGCGAGAGTGCTGAAATTATGAACTCAGCGTCAAAGCCAGTAGTTTGCTCAAATGAATTTTATATGGGATGATAATGTGACTAGAAGTTTTCTTTTCTATTTTTGTAGTATCAAGTATAAAGGATTCTACAATGATAACTAATCCGACTCCTTTTACTAATGCCAGGATAAATGAAAATATGAAACCTGATAATGGTCGAGATTATGAAGAACTGTGAGTTAAATTTAATCGCGATGTTTTGCTTCTCTTAAAGGAAGTGACGATTAATTTCAAAATCGCTCACAATTTCAGAAGTACCAGTTTATGGAGCAATCGAATCCAGCTTCCTCATATCGAAGGTCGTATTTGAAAGAAAGAAATAAATTTAATATCGTAATTATTACCAACAGTTTAACAAATAACTTAAGAGGTATGTAACTATAGTAATGACGAAAAAGTATTACACTCAGTCTGTATTATGTGGAGGCAAAGAACAATGACTACTTATTTGACCAAGTCAGTCAATAATACTAATAATAAACAAAAAACAGACAAAAAAAAACGATAAAATGAGTGCGGGTAAAACAATAGTAATATAATAACAATAATAAAACAAAATAAGACACATTGTGTGCAACTGAAGTGAGAGCGCAGGGCTCTTATAACATAATAAAGATTGTATGATTTCAACCTATTAAGAGTCAGAAAATATTCAGTCTACTAGCTGTCAACTGTAGAACACGAATCTTTTTGCCGAGAAAACATTGAGTATTGATATATTGTTCCAATTTCAAAAATATAAGCGGTCATCATAGCTATCAGTAGTTTTCATGCCAAAGGCCTGCGATATACCGACTTTTCTTGGTCTAATATCTTCCCACAATCATTTGTTAAACATAAACTTTTCTCTTTCCGCTCCTACTGACACTTACCTACTAAAACTCCTATACCGTATTTAATGTAAAAATATGCAACTCCTTACTTCTTCTCTCCATCAACGCTGTGAAACTTTTAAATAATTCAACAGTCAATTTATAGTCAGATCTTATATTAATCTAAAATTTTGATTTGGCTTTCATCCTTAATCTCCCCGAATCCAGTTAATAATAACGAATATTATCAACATATAGTATTCTATATAAAATTTATATATTATCAAATTATTTATACGTTATTTATTTAGCTTAATTAATATAACTATGTGTATTCTTATATATGCATACATTCGTACATATGTATCTATCTAAATATTTCTTTGACTCTTAAGTTGCTTAGCGACAAGACCGCAGTGTAACGTAATGTGCATTTAACGATAATCGATCGACAGTTTAACATGCCCCAAAAAGCACGGAAGTGCTCAAAACAAATTGGCACTAACGGTAACTCATCCATCCAATACGAGTATCAACAGCGTCGCTATTACGTAACTCAGTCGATCGCCTACGTTCGACATATGTAAGTCATATGCAATGAACGCCATTAGCCATAAAATGCATTCTACTTCGCGCTACGGCGTGTTTAGTGAGCAACAAGACTACGGAACTCTCAGCCTAATAGCTGTAAGACACTGTTTTCTGAACTAATTTGTCTAATAGCTGGGTGCGGCTTAATGTGTTCCAATTAATTTACACGTTATGCCTTTATGTTCCGGAAACGTGGATATAAATAATTATGTTTACTGGAAATATTTGATTCGTCGATTGGGGTATAAAGCGGCAAGGAACCAAAGCCAAGCTATTCGGCCTCTTGTACGCATTCCCGATATCAATGAGGAAATGGTATCAGGCCTCTTCCATTATTATAAGCCACTAAGTTTTGCAGGTAGCACATACAGCGCCAACTATCACTCATTCGTGTGAGTAAATATCAATTTATTTTCGAACTTATTTTAACATTTTGACTACATTTGAATAGTTATGATTTGATTTCTGAAATGGAACAGTTGTCAATGAAATTTGAAAATCTGGTATACTAAGACTGTCAGGAAAACGTGTAAAAATTAAGAAATATTAATTAATTAATTAATACCAAGTAACAAACAAGAGAACAAGTTTTCTTCCGTTGTAAGCAGTGGCTACCCGGGAGATATAATTAGTGATAAGACCGATTTATTATCTATCTAGTTATCTATCATATCCGCTGATAATTAGCACTTTCCTTTGGTAAGCAATAATTTATATTTTATTTAATTATCTTATTTGAAGATTTATTTACGAATACTGAGTGATTTTTTTTACTGCAATTAAACATGACTAAAAACAATTCATATTTAATTTTCCCAACCATGCATGTATAAATCTCCACAATCACGAGAAAGGATTGAGACGAAAGCCGAGCATGGAAGGTTTGCTTCTAAGCTATGAATCCGTTACTACCCAAATAAATATATTTTAGCCCAATTACTTAACTTAATTTGGACTCCCAATTAATACAGTAGTACCTAAAATAAAGGTTTTTACAACTTATTAAGCTTGTCCAGCCTTACCAATTTTATATCGTTGTAACAATTCGTCATTTGTCCTTCACCAAGTGCAAATTAGGCGAATTGTTTTGTCTATTTATGTAAATGTTTAATTGTCCGGTTTTATCTGACAAGGGTTTCAAGTTAATTACATTGGAACTATGCCTTTACTGATATAGCACTACAAGTATGTTGACAGCCTGTCCTGTTGTTTAATTTTCTAAATTGTTTCTGCTTCACACAGTTTCTTAATGTAATTATTGAATGGTAATTTTAGAGCACATGGGACAGTTTCAGCACAGAATCAGTTCGGTATCATAGTTATTTTCAATAATTTACATTAAAGTCTAGAAATTCATTTAAATAAAGTAAAGGTCTACTTTATTCAGCCTATCCATTTGACCAACAGTCTAAGCTATGATATCATGTCCCTTCTTGATGGTTTCTTCGCCTCGTATAACTAAGTTTAATTCCAACAGTGCAGAGCAGCGGTAGATTTAACGGTCTCGCGTACGGCAGTTTTCAGTTCGAATCTACCTCTAATATATCAAATTATGTGAGTATTACAGATTAATTAACATTCACTTCGATTGTGAAAACTAATTATTCAAATTCAAAATAATTTCATCAAAGGCGCGTAATTTTTTGCTTCTACTACCGTTTTTAAAAGGTGCTTTAACATTGCAGAGAAGATACGGCGAAAGGAAAAAAAATAGTCTCGAAACCTGCATATTTGAGAAGTCGTTATTTTACTGAACCTATGTAATGTCTGCCAATAGGACAGCGTGATATATTAATACAGGCTTTCGTTTCAGTTCGGTTATTCTTCAAATACCTTTGTAATACATGGCATGAAAAAGTCAATGGGAAACCATTTCGTTATGTCCATTACTTTTCCATTACCCATACGGAAGCACTTTCGGAGATATAGTAATAACTGACCCATTTTCTATTTGAAAGCAAAAAATTGATTTGAGGGCGTCTCTGTCATACAACACAGTGCTGCTAATTGAGCACGAAATGTAAGTAAGTGTGTTGAATGGCTACATATAACAATTTGTGACGTTAATAATGAAATAAAATTAGACTCACACAGTATCGGAAGAAATTTCTAGTATGTACTTTAAAAAGTAATAAAAAAGACTTAATCTAAGAGCCTAAGTAGATAGGAGAAAACTGGCTCTATTACTTTTTGCTTTTTAATGCAGTAGGTAATAAAAACGTGTTTTTAGTATTTAATCTTATTTTATTTTCCAAAATGAGTTCCATTTTCCGAAGAAATTTCCACGTTCAAGAATCTTCATTTTAACCTTTGCGCCTATTTATAAAACGCTGAGCCTGAAATGTTAAACAGAAAGAAATTAGATAAAGAAGAACTAAAAGAATATCCGAGAAATAATCTGCTAGACCAGAAGCGAGGGCCCGCGAGCGTTTAGTGGAGTGATAATGGCGATATTACGCCGGTCCATCGTCGCGAGTGTGGGGAATGGTCCGCAGTTCAGATTAACGTGGTCCTAACGTACAAACAGTAAGAAATTCGGCCTAATTTATCAGCTTTAACAACATTAGAAATATCTAGTAACTCGACCTTATATGTTCCTTTCCAAACATAATATTTTATTAATAGTATTCGATATTTACATATATACTTACATATACATACTTATATATACTTACTTACATATATTGCGTTACTTGTTATCCACGATTTTTTCTCAGATATTCCTATACATCCGATCCAAAAGCATAGCTCTACGGAGTCACTCTCGTGTGTGTTTGTTTTTTTCAAACTCATTTTCTTTCTACTGAGCGGAACGTCAATATTTATTATGAATATAAAATTTGCGACTCCATGAGACCATACACATTCTTTGGTACTAACTAACAAATGAATATACGGAGTACGTGAAAAGTGATCGTTGTACCCAATGCATTGCTGGTTGACAAGTGGTAAATAAATCAGCTTGTTAACATCTTAATTAAATAATGTTTATAATAGAAGACTACTCATATTTCTTATTTGAATCTTCCCTTAAACACAGTTAACTGAAGTGGTTTGAGCACACTTTACTTAAGCAATATCAAAATGTTCTGAGGAAATCAGACCGTCGTATGCCTACCCTTAAGAGTTTTCTACGCTTGTACATTCACGTAATCTTAACAGGTTTTGTACGGTGACTACGAAGCGTTACTCAGAATAGACCAAACTTCTTTTAGCACAGTTCGAAGTGCAATAAAAATTAACTGACATTTTAGACTTTAACACAAAAAATGAATGGCACTTTTAATCCATAACAGTGAAATCAATAAGATAAGGCACATAATAAAAATAAGTTCTAAGTTGTTGGTCATTTTTGGTAATTAAACACATCGTTGCAAGTATACTAATAAAACATTTATATTAATAAATTATTTTTAATAAAAAAGTTTTAATTAATTAAATTTTTTAAAGAGGGTAGTAGATAGTAGTCGGTTAAAAAACCCATTAATATGACAATACTTTTAAGTCATCGCGTTGATACTTTTTGGTAAAGCTTCGCATAAGGATGATATTATTTAATAATGAAGTCATTATTATTATTACTAGTATTATTATCTTTCCGTGAAGCCTGCCTGTCTAGCTACCACCCTCCTGCTTGAATCAGCGGCCAAGGGACTCGTCATTTCCCGGCTGGAGGCTTGAGAGCCAGTACTTCCTTTATTACCTTTTTCTCTTTCTTTTTTCCTGGCCGATAACGCATCAGTGATACCTTTGATCTTAGTGATGTCCATGGGCTATGGTGACCAATAACCATCACGTCTGCCCGTTTGTCGGCTAGCAAAAAAAAACTCTTATATTAAAGGATCAGTAATATGAACGTCTATATAAGATTCAAGCATCAAATACGAGAGCCAAATGTCGTTATAAATCCCAGGAGGTCTCGTTATAAATTCTTCAGAGTCGCAATTTAGATGCGAAGATGAATCAATTATAACCGTCTTTCGTCCTTATCACTGAGCGGTTCTGTCTCATCAAAAGTGAAATTGTAGGCTTAAAATTTAATTTCTAAATAAAAATGTAACAGTAATTATGCATAAATTTAGCTAAAGTTTAATAAAATGTGAAAAATGCTTTTAACTTTCGTAACTTAATCGTCGTCCTTATATTTTCGTTATAGTTAATTAATTATATTAAATTAGTATTTATTTACTCTGCAACAATCCGCAAGCACAATGTATGATGGTAAATACTTCTATACATGCATGAAACCTCTCTCCCTTCCACAAAGGAAAACATGCAATTATGATAAAAGTATATACCAACACACATGCCGTCATCAACACGTGTTTTGCTCCCAAACAAAGCATCATCAGGGTAGTAGATTCTACGAGTGTTAACCGCAAAGTGATCGCCTGCTACTGAATCACTTATACTTTTGCTTCTGAATCACTTCCTAAACTTAAAATAAAATCTCAAAATAACAAAATTCTGATTGAAATACCTGTAATTTTCTCGCGTTGCACAACATAAAACCAACTCCTTAAGTTCAAAATTAGCACCGGCAATGCATTAAGAATGGTTCTTCCTAATTCTGTGAATAAGGAACTTATTAATTTCATACAATAGCTGCGCCAGACAATCTAAGTTTACCGCCGTCTTAATGAAATGTTCATTTTAACTCTTATTTCCTATTCCGCGGGAGGCCGTGTTTCGATAATCTTCATATTTTTGTTTAATTCAACAAATGTAAGTTGCAAATATTGAAAATAATTAGGCTATTTTTGACGTTGTTGGTACCTAGCCAATTTTTGTGATTTACAGTAAGATACAGCGAGCCACTTACATTCAATACACTTAATCAATGTCCAACCAAAAAGAAAAAGGAAACTGTTCATAGAAGATCGCTATTGCAAAATACTAGTGTTTGCGTCGCTGAGTTATTAAGAAGTCTAACGTGAGCAGATTAAGTCTTGACGGAAACTGTTTTTTTTTGGTATAGGAAATTAATAACCTCTCCGGGGGAAGGCTACACCAATCTTGGATCAGCAATCATTGCAATCTATAGTAAAAACACTTATGTCGTCTGTTCAATGAAGAAACAGGATATTAAGATGTCCTGAAAAAACATATTAGTTAATATTCATCACAATTCTAAGTTTAGAAATACATTTACTAATAAACACCAAAAGATCTTATTATGAGGTCGCTCAGGGTGTATTGAGTACGCGAAATCGAACCGTAATGATGACAATTTATAGATGTTCTCATTGCAAGGGGATTGTGACTCGTTAGAGCTAGGAGCACATGTCCATGGCGTTATTTAAATTTCTACTTATGTTAGCCTAATAGTTATGAGCTAAACTATTATTGAGTTGCTGAGGAAATACTGGGGAAAATATGTGCTGGCGGCGTGTTGGTGGTGTGTAGAAAAGGAGCGGCGTAATGGGAACAGATGACACTTAATATACGTTTATTACACGTGTACACAGTTTGGTTGAGTATGACTGACTGTCTTTAATTAGGATACAAACATATTAAAATATTATTGTGCATAAAGGATTATGGTACATACGGCACAAATACATCGAGTAACTGGAAGAAAACCAACACAAGCTGCACTGTTGAGGATTCATTGCAGCGGTGCGTCTCTTGAGATCTCGATAAGTATTAGATGGTTTCCGAGGGAGCAGATAAGGATTCAACGTAACCTAAAGGATTTCTTCACTGATAAAAGTGAATAATAATGAGTACAGTTACTAAATGGAACGTGACACGTAACCCGAGTGATGGCGGCACCATCGCAACATTCGGCAACCGAGCCTAGCTACGAGGTAGGCGGCGTGGCAGGCCTCATTTGTTTTTGAACCATGCGAGAGACTAGTGTCTCTCCCTTTGAAACTGTTACCACTTTCGTTAGTAATTATCGTTGACAGTGAATTCTTGTGAAAACGTCAATAATCTGTTCGAATTACCGAACTATCCGTCCGCGTAAATGTCTGACGTTGTCAATCTCCAAACCTGCACACGCACACACACACGCACACACACACACGTACACATGTAGGTTTATACGCAACGCAATCAGGTATGAATGTTATCTAGGAGACCGAAAAATTTCCGTATTATTTGCTTCCCACCCATATATCTATATTTTTACACAATACAAAATTATGGTGTTAACTTTCCAAGTCTGTTAAAATTTTAGTAATCCAGACATCTTGAAGTGAATGAAAGTAGAATAAGTTAATGATTTCGGTAGGTTTTTAATAATAAAACGTACAGTTTTTCTCCGTCGGCTTATGTCGTCCACAGAAATTGCAATACGGCTCCAGTGAGAATGTTGATTGGTTTCACTTTAATATCAATTCAATAATGGCGAAATATATTTTTACGGTGCTCTAGATACAAAAATGGACTTTAAAAGTATTACTTGCGGGCCTGTCTATCTCCTTTTCTCTGTTACACTTAAGTTTCTATACACAGTGTTAGGTAAGCTACACTTTTAGAAAATTACAGTAAATATTTTTTAAATAAAATAAATAAATAAGAAGGTATTTTATTTCTTAAAACACATGAAATATTTTAGAAACAAAATGATAGTTAGTCAGTCAGGCAAATTACCCAATCATCATGCAAGTACATTCGGGATTAAATTGGGTGGTACAGAAACCAGCGACCATCAACAGGAGGAACCGTTCGCCATAACCTCGCCCGCTGTCCAGCAGGGTGCACCACGAACAGAGAGGTTTGTTGGCCTCAAGGATGGAGAAAGAGGAAGGTTGTGATAAGACGGATGCTAACGTGGCAAGAAGACAAAGAATTCTACCGCCATTCGTCAATACCGTAGAGATTAAATTGTGTGGTATAGAACTCCGCTATCTCAATTACTTGGACTTATCGCTGACTGGTCCGTTGTTAAGTAGGATGCTTACAAGCAGATCTTAGCTTGAAGTCGAAGATTCATGGAGTCCCTTACATCGCGATGACAGAATATGTTTCTAAGGTGTGGTTGTTCGTAGTCTCACTTATGTTCCAGTATGAATGCCATGAATACCACCAACATTATATCACAAATATTATAACACAATATTTCAATATGCGACATATCGGTAATATTATTTCAAACAGTTCAATTTAAATTAAAAATAATTCCTTATTAAAAAATAATGGCCATATTTACATTTTAGTCCTTGTCATGAAGGCCTTTTAGCAAACACTCTATAAGCTTTTGAGTCGAGTGAGATAAAAGAAACTTCACAAGTCACTTGTCGCTCGCTATAAACCCCTTGAAGTCGTTGATTCATTTCAAATCCAACTCAAGTTTAAATAATTCTGAGTTAAAACGTTTGGTTTTACATTTCAAAAGCTTTCGTCAGTCTTCAAAAAGGAAATCGTCAGGTAGCAATTGAGATTTTAAAGCTTCTTATGGACGTTAAATAGTTCTCCTTACGCATCCTAATTTTAATACCTTATGCAGAGAATTGATAGTTACAAATAGTTACTGAAGTTTATTCATCGTCGAATACCCAAATTCCCAAACTATCTTAGGCAAGAGACCGCTTTTCCAAAATAAAGTGATACATCTGACCCCCACAGCAAAATTACTTTAAAAATCCACCACCATCCATTAACTTATGAAAGCCTAAAAACACAAAACACGTTTTTTTACTAGGGGTTGATTTTAAACCTCGTCGACCCCCAAAATCAGTTTTCGTTCATGTCGACCCTGGGAAACCGATTTCGACCTCCAGGGGTCGATAGTGACCACTTTGAGAATCCCTAATGTACACCATAATATCCTTCACGGATGATATTTTCTTCACGGAGATAAACATTATTTTAAATAAGACATACCTACAGTAACATTTCACTTATATACTGTATCATATAACATTTGCCGCATCCCACTTATTTAAGCGATTTTTAAGTAACTCAAGCATTTTAAATAAATCCTAACACTCAAGAATTTAATCTTCAATCTTATTTTGGACAGTCAAAAGACCCAACCTCCAACGCACTTTCAACCCTTTGGTAAACTTTGTCTATATTGAATTTTATTTACTGAGCAAAGTTAGAACTGCCAATAGATATTTGATTTGTTGAGCGTCTGTTTGCATATTTGAAGTTTCCACGATGAGGCGTTTTAGGACTTTACGTACTGCTTGTAAAGTTGATTTTACCTTACCTTGTAAGTACCGTAGATAACTTGAACAAAAGTTTGGTGGCACGAAGTGACTTTCGGACTTAAAGTTTTACAATAGATTTAAGCAAATTCCAACATTTTGTTAAAGGTAAAGGAATTTACCGAGATTTCGAGAAATATTCCGGTATCTGCTACATCTCTCAATTTTCGCCAAAACTTAGTGACTACATTTCAGTGTTTCGTCTCATGTCTGACAATGTGATTAAAAAGAATTATCTTTGGGTGGTAAATAATTATTTTTTCTTATTTGGGAAGCTCTGCCCATCTCAGAAGTCCAATGTAACCCTTCTATTTTCAGTCATCTGATTTCTTAGCCCCAAAGCCTGACACCCCTGTTGTTACAGGCATCCATGAATGGTGACTATTTAGGGGCAATAAATACCAAGAAAGATCCAATGAAATGAAATATTCATACATTCACACCCCGCTCGTGGATTCCTTGTGTAGCGAGTGGCATATACATACTTTGTATGTAAAAGGCTCCATCCATCCGTGAGTCCGAGCTAACCTTCCTTGCTCATGGTTCAGCCTACTAAAAAACGGACGAGGCTATGGCGAACAGTATCTCTTGTTGGAGGTCGATGAGCTCAGCACCAACCAGTTAAATTCCAACGATACCTGTGTGGTGGTAGAATATTTTATTCGGCTTGTTAGCTACCACTCTTCTTCTAAAATCGACCGTGAAACTGTACATACATGTATTGGTCGCCGTGTCAAAGAACAAGTAATAATGCGGGTCCGCCTCTTCCTTTTCGATTAGTACCACTTGGCTGATGCCTTCGTTGTTACTTAAGGCGACGGTGACCACTTACCACCAGGTGGATCGTCTGCTCGTTTGTCAACTAGTTACATAAAAATAGATACGAGAATAAATATTTATCTGTCACATTCATGTACATATCGGCCGTGCAACGAATCCGAAAAATTTCTCTCGGCTTGCAAGGCAGCAATTGAGATACAGTGTCATCTGATACCGATATAACATTGAATTCGCTAATAATATTTAAGCTTAATACTTAAGCTTTAAAGTAAAAATTTTAAAAACAGATAGTTAAAAGACCACGATGTCACAAACGCAGACGCAATGAAACCAGCTAGACAAAAATATCAAATGCTAGTTTTTAGTGCGTCTCGTTTTGACGAGTAGTAACTTAAAGCCAACGATTTCGTGCCCGTCAAGGTTCACTGCATGTCGTTGTGTTACGGCCGGTACTTTCCTAATAATTACTGTATAACACGCCCTGTCGTTTGTTCAAATAAAATACAATGATGATCCAAGAATATAAGGTTTATTGCGCGCTTTTAAACGTTTCTAATCCTACTAACGACAATAACGTTCTCCGAGTGATTGCTACGTCATAAACCCTTTTATGTAGGGTTGTACGTCACAAGAAAGAGCCGTTGTTGTTGATGAAAACGGTGTAAATTTAATATTTTACTTGGTTTGGATATCTGTTCACAATAGATTACAACTACAGGCAACGTAAAAGATAGATACATAAAGCGAACGTATTGAGCGTATTAGCGTGCATGAAGTTGGAGCCACGCACCTATTCGACACGCTTTTTTAATTTATATTATTTTATTTTTAGAATGTAACAAGTTATATTAAAATTATACATAAATACTTATATCCAACTTTAAATTTGCACCCTTTGTATACCGCACCGCCGCCGTCCACCTGCCTTCGATGACTCATTAGTTTTTATCGATAATGGCGTTGCGCCCGCCCAACATGCTCACGCCCTAGCCGGCTTATCTTTTATGACCCAAACTGTACGGAGAAAAAAATTATACTATAGCGTAATAGAGGAATACAGTGTGCGAGCGAGACGAGAAAGAAGACGAAAGAGACGCAAGAGAATTGGCCGTAGGACTATTTTCAAACTATTTACTCTCCATTAGTCTTCTGTCAAAAAATAGCTATTTGCTATTTTATTAATTTCTTTTCAATTTTACTGTATTTTATCGAACAAACAAAAGTAAACATGAGGATGTCGTGTTCTCTGTTAGACTGTATAGTTACTTATAACAACACTAACAAAGAGACATTGCACAGGTAAGTACAATATATATAAGTATAGTGCAATACTACTTTCACGATGCTTGTTTTCATAGAAGTTGATCTTAAAATTATATAAATTAAGTTTAATAACATGCCGTAAGTACTCCACTTTATGAATAATAAGCTATTTTTCATAATTATGTGTAAGATAAAAAGATATTGTATACGTGAAAATGATACCGTTTCGTGTAGGGTTTGCACAAAATCTATCGATAAGTGGATAATTTTTAAATAGGTATAAATTAGTATTTTTTGCTTTACCTAAATTTGTTCATATTTCACCTTTTTAGTTTCCGTTACAGCTTGTAAACATATTGGAGAGAAACTAGATTAGACTGTTATAAAGGTACATGTTTGGCTTTTGAATCGTATTAGTTCCTTAGATTAATCAAATTTGGCGAATTTTATATCTGTTAATATTATGATATGACAATATCCGGCGAATATGATATCATATTTATTGACTTAGTTTACTACTTCAAGGATTCTTGTAAATGCAGTTCAAAAAGAAAAATGGATTCGAATGTTGACCCAGATAGGTAGAACCCTACCTATACTCACAAAGTTTACTGTAGATATTTTAAAGGCGACTATTTCGTTCTACGAAATCACTGACATCTTGTTAATGAAGAATCTATATCTACAAAAATTGTTGCTTAGTTCCGAGGGCAATAATTATATCGATTTACATCAAAGAATTAATTAAAACCAATTAGTTTTAGTTTTGATTATTATTGTTTTCTTTAGTACCTTTTAAACACGTTTTGTTTTATTTCAATCAGTTTACAAATAAAAAAGATTTGTTATTATAAACAATCCCGTCCAATAAGGTTAAGTTTAGACGAAGACAAGTAAAGAGAAGTTACTTAAATTGGCATGATATTATTTATTTCAATATATAATAAATAATCAAGACAACGAATGAAATGTAGCAAAAAACCTGTGATTGAATAGTCGACATTCATATCGACAATGCATGGATGTGAATTCGACATCATTAAGAGTCACTCACACAAGTGTCGTTTTCACACACATGCACATTTATATTTTGGTGATGCGATGATGAGATGAGTGTTCGTCTATTACGTGAGTATATTATGTTTATGTGATAAACACAATATAAAAAATGCCTAATTAATTGTGTTATTATGACATGTAAACAATCATGGGTTGTTTGTGCACATTAACTAAAATCCTGGCGTGACATCAACATCAGTAAGATAGAAATGATACGTTCGGTTGTAAATAATAATACATGAACGTTTTTAATCATAACATGGATTCACAGCCTTATCCCAACGGAGTTCTCGTAACAGCTAGCATGAACCCGTTCATACGGGAGCGTACCTTTTACCAATCCTGAGCGATAAATCCCCAACGTTGCCATTTCATAAGCTTTACAAACCCTTATTTTTAAAAGCGACCCATTAAAATTCCCCCACCTTTTACCGGTAGTTCTGTGGTTTTTTTCCGGGTCAATTAAACCAGGTCGCCTTAATTTCCCAGATTACACGAATGGGTACCAAGTGAGATTGCTTTAGTACTCATTAATTACGAAGTGTGAGATTACATTCAAAACGTAATCATTTAAAGAAGTTTTGTGCACTGGATACTTAGCACGAACAACTATTAAAGATTTTTACCTAGTCTTAATTTTTTTTTTGGTATCCTTATCTTTCTGTCTATCAATCTATCTGAACAAGTATAACACTAAGCTAATATATTAACTTAGACTAAGCCTTTAGGTTGTTCTTGTCATGTTTACCTAGCAAGTATTGCTACTCACACATACATACATTTTATAATACTATACTATACACACAGTAAAACATAATATATTAGAATCCCAGAAAACTCACGGTACAACCTGTTAACTAACGGACCCAGCGATGGCGCTCCTTATATCAGAGGTTGTGAAGCTATATACCACTAAGTTTATTTCTGAGGGTTCATGATGGCACAGTTCTTTATATCGCTTCAGTTGTTGTATTAGAAAGCCAGTTAACTAGAAGTTCCACAGCTTCTTTTTAATAAGCATAGCGTCAGTATGTTGGCATTGTAGCAAATCGGCTGTCCCGTTTCAAAACCTAGTATGGGACATTTTTTACAAAAATCGTTTTATTGCATAATCTTGTTAACCTAGGAAGTCACTACCGAATACAAAAACACAAACATCTTAAACTAACATGAAAGAAGATATATTAAAAACCTAACCTAACCTAATTATCTTGTGTCAATTATTAAAGTTAGTAAGGGACGTAAAGTATGTAATATACACATATATTAAAATATTGTTAGTACTACGTTTTCATTATTTAGTATTTTATAAAACCAATAGCTATTTTTTTTACCTAAAATGAATACTTTTCATAGCTGATCTTTTTCACGTTTATGCGCTCTCCTGTAAAATTTCGCTTTATGTCCTTACTAGGTTTTGAAATGGGGCAGCCGAAATGTGTAGCAAAGCAGTGAACACTTACCATAGTCCAAAAATAACTTTTAACAATAATTATTATAATAAAATTAAGTGACAACCCTACGCAAGACACGTGTTATGGGTATCTTTTACCGTCGTGGAAACCTTATGAGACTCGTCATGTGAAAATTTATTGTTACCGTCTTACTTCCTTTTTATATCATGTCCGTGTGTATGTAACATACCTTGACGTACATTTTAGGATGTGACAGCAAAGTAAATAGTACAACTGCTGTTAAATATTTGGGACACATCGACGTCGCGCACATTCCAATCTGAGGCAACCTTATTTTAGGACACCCTGACCCCTGCGCTAATGATGCTGCGAGTAACTTGACACTTGACCACTTATGCTACAAGTTTCTTTATTCAAAATTAAATAAGTTCGTTATTGAATAAATATATTTTTTGTCACATTTTTTTTTCATTTATAAATTAATTTATTAAAAATTATTAAATAACCTGCCATTCATATAATTATAATAGTCTGAGAATTATAGTAATTATAACCAGTACTATCATTAAGTAGCACTTAGAGCAATCTTGAAGCGTTATCATTAGAACGTGTATTGTTAATTTAATGGTAAATAAAAAATAGTATGTTCTTTCATTAAAATGAATGATCATTATATTAAATTTCACAGGTACACGGTCATTAATCTGTATTATGTTTTCCCGTCCTGTATTATAAAGGATAATGGGACAAAGTTTTATTAAAATGCTGATTAATGAAGCTTTTAAGGGTATTTGTTTGCGTTAAAGAATTATTAGGACACGTATACCATTGTAACAGGTCAATTTTATACCAACCCTGAACTGTTGGTCAGGATGACGAGCGAAACTAATTCTTGGGTTATGATTATTGAGATGTCTCTTTTTTGGGTTGTTTTTTCACATAAAATACCCTTTTTTCTTCCTGCAGAGAAGTGTAAAAGGAGGTTATTGAGGGAGAATCGGGATATAAAAGGCGAGGGGGAGAAGGGAGCACTTCAGAAGGTTAACTGAGACTTGCTTCTGAAAACGCCTGCTGCAATAAATCGGCGTATTTGAACAAATCTTTGTATAAAAAGATGAATGGTGTTACATAAATTTTACTATATTTAGTGATGTTGTGGTAGTATAATTATAATATACATTTCGTTTATGCAACATTGCTTGACCGCAGTATAATGACACTCGTGTTATGTTACACGAATAAATTTAGAATGAAATCAAATCTCGTACGCATCATTCGTGCGTTTCCTTCATATTCAACATCTGAACTAGGGATGTTAGGGATATGAAATTTCGTGTCCGGACATTGATACGGATATATGAATCATATTTTACCGGTTTCGGTTACGGTTACCAATATGAAATTATTTCGGATTGTTTAGGTTACGGATATTAGATGATTATGTAAACAAAATATATAATGTATTACAAGGTAACATTTTGATTCTTTGTCTAGGTGTTATTTGGTTTTATAATAATGAAAAAAAAAACTTAAAAATTATTAATAATTAATTGCTTCAAGATGTTCAAGATTCAGACAACGAACTTATGTCATAACGTGTTTCATTTAGACTCTGCCCCTATCCGAAATTATTCGTAAAAAAAATTCGGATTCGGTTTTGGATATATTTTATTTCGGATATCCGATAGTTTCGGTTACGGTTACGGAGCTCCATAACATCCCTGATCTGAACACCATGTCTATATCAGCCACTTAGTCACACCGCAGCACGCCCGCCTTTTTATTGGTGACCCCTACAAGATCACACATTATTTATCACAGTGTAGGTAGGGTTAAATCGAACAACATCTAACTGATGTATATCTCTTTAAAATGGATTCTAGTACCCATTTTACAGTCCTATATACATCTCTGAGGATCAGTTTAACTTATCAGATTCTATTTGTAAGGAATGTTTCTTTAACAAGTGAATTTCGCATTCCAACATCTGTTACGTTTATACCAACAACATTTGCTAACATCATATGGGTATTGTCTTTTTTACACCAACCGTCGTCTGATGGCTGCGATCAAAAAGGTGCGTTAATATTGAGGAGAAGAACGGCGAAAGAAACTCCTCGGCACATTTTTTAAAACAACACATGGTAATTACAAAAGTTTGAACCTGTGCGGAAAACAAATCATTAATTAACGCCTCTTAAATACTAAAAAAGAAATCAATCGTAAATCGGACTAGTGGTTCTCTTTAATAAGGTCGGTAACGGACAGAGAAACAAGACCAAATTGTTGTATAAATCAACTGTGACCAATAGATTTTTTAAGTAATGAACCATTAGCCAAGATTGTACTATGTCGTAGTACTGAAGTCGTTTGTACTACGCGTACTACGAATATCGTACTTCCAGTACGATAATAAGACAAAAGAACTAAACTACAAAGCACACAGTGGCAAGTTATGGCATCATAAGTTGGCGCCGCTACATGTTGGCGAGACGATGGCAGCCGTGAGAGATGTGATGTCTTGGGCCCGTTCCAGGGCTATATGACTAGCTTATGCTAGAGAGGACAAACAACAAAGGAAGTGTTTAGTTCACAATATAAACAATTATTATTGATTAATGGCCAGCATGGCAGACTATGGTCTTAAACCCATCCGAGCCCGGCAGTGGGACAGTAATGATGAAATCCATCAAATTAATACCACAAGTTTAACATTAACCTAAATTATCAGCATTATTATTAAGGTATTAATATTATTATTAGTATTATTATCTTTCCGTGAAGCCTGCCGGGTAAGCTACAACCCTCCTGCTCGAGTCAGCCGCCAAACGACACGTCGTGTTCTGGCTGGGGGTTTCTTTCTTACCTTCTTCTCATTTCCTGACCGACAACGCATCGATGATACCTTTGGTCTTGCTGATGTCTATGAGCGACGATTACCACTTACCATCAGGTGGCTCATCTGTTTGTTTGTCGGCTATTAACATTAAATGATTTCGTCCTGAATAAAACTGCAACATCTTGATGCTTGATTTCATTAATATTGTTTTGTTACAACTGAGGAAGTCACTGTTAAGATCGTTTTATAATTCGAAGGGGAATTAATTGTTACTTCTAAATTTTACAAAGTGATGTAAGAAAGGCGGACGTAATGCTGTTAAGCTTTCTCCGTCAATTGATTTTCAGGTTGTAAAGGGAAGCAACGATGGCGGTGCAAAGATAAAGTTATAAAATTACCTGTAAAGTAAAAATACAAAAATTAATAATTAATATGTTAAATAATTAAATATGTCATGTATATTAGTATAAATACATATGATAAAATAATATATTATTATATAAATATTATTAAATAAATACAAAAGGAATATAATGACAAAAATGTAACTACAATGGCGAAGCTATTTGCAAAGTCCTAAAAATAATCTTATTGGATTGATTTCTTATTTCAGCTGTGAATGGTAATCATTATTAATATTGTGTCGTTGCTCTATTTTGCATGGAAATATCGTTTAGGTATTTTGTAAATACTTTTGCACAAACATTTTCAATATAAAAAGAGCGCCCCAATTATTTTTGCTTTAAGTGTAAAAACGCTCATTTTGACATATATGTACATTGCTTACGAAATAGTCTATAATCATTTCAATTTAAATTTTATTGGTATCCACTGTTTACACACAAAATACCCCATACATGAGACGCTTTGTCTCTTTGGATCCGTTCCAACCACATGAATATCGCAACGTGTACACTCGTGTAGACAAAACAATATTCCGGCCGATTGCTTGTATCACACATGATTGGAATTTATTTATTTGGGAAAAGGTTTATGAAAGCCAATTTTAGAATTTGTCGATAAACTAAATACAAGCATTGGTTTTATTCAATTCAAATATTAATTTTACTATCCCGCGCGTTTATCTGTTAAGATTGGGGCGTAAATTATTCCTGGATGAAATCTTTGCGTCCAAGTTAACCCTCGCTCGAGGTGTTGATCGACTGATGAGGTAGTTTTGAAGTTTAGATACATTTTTACTTGTGTTTCGTAATAAACTTTATATGCCTAGCTAGGTACCACCCTCCTTAATACCATCTTGATTCAATTTACAGCTATTCGGTGTTGTCACGGTTATGTATGACCTGTGGTAACCAGAAGTTAACTTATAGACCGTCGGCTAAGTTTTCTACAGGCCGTTTATTATTATGTTGTAATGAACACATATAATTAAGCACTAAGATGTCATAACATAATACCTATAAACAATTTTTAAGGTTTCTTTACCCGTCTGGCTAGCTATTAACCTCATTCTAGAAACAAATGTGAAATGTTGTTACATGTTTCGGGCACAGTGTCCGAGAGCTAGTGAGACGCGGGTCCAGAATACCTTTGGTGTTATGGACGTTCATGGGCGACGGTGACCACTTACAAGGTCGTCTACTCGTTTATCTGCTAATAACATAAAATCTTCACGCATTGAATTAAACTTTATTTTAACTGACATAAACAGACTTCTTCATCCCAATGATCAATCAATAGCATTAAAGAATTTTGTCCTCTGAAGAAGGAGAAGGAGGGGAAACAGAAGTTTGTGGAAAGATGACTTCAATCGTTCACCTACTCTTCATATTATTAACCGCTCTATTCTGGATCTACGGATACGTGACTGAAATATAACAAAAGTCAAAGTTCAGTCTTAATTATAACCGGGCAATACCCTAGTTTCGGACAGTGCAATCTCAAGTCTAGCAGAAACGAGGATGTAATTTACCAACAAGCCCTCCCACAAATAAGTTTATAGCTTCGAGAACTTTTGTTTCTGGCGTTGTTTTACTAATAGACCACTTTTATACCCGTTGTGAAGTTTAGATGTTAAATTTTAAAACTATGACTACGGAATCACAGCGTTTGTTCGCCGAAAATGTTTGTTCAAAGCTAAACCTGACATTTGCATATTGGTCTAAAGTTTACGGTAGAAAAATTATGTTCATTTTTGTGAGACGGATGTTACGTTTAATATAACAGAACAAATATTAAACAGTTGAAAAAACAATGGGAGCTGTGATAGTGGTTTGATCGGGCACCAAGATCAGCATGTTACAGAATGCCTTGTACGTCGGTCAGTAGGGTACACCACGAGCGGAAAAGTTAGCTTAGACTTAGGCATTTTTTTATGTGATAAACGCAGGCAAACGACCAGGCAGACCTCCGGATGATCACTGTCGCCCGTATACATCAATATCACCGAGGGGATCACCAATGCATTGTCACCCGAGAAGGAAGCGATAAACCTGCTTCTTGGAGAAGAGCGTCACGTATTGTTTGTGGAACTTGGTATTGCGGAATGTCTAACGGTGACGGAAATTCAACGCCGGTTTATAAATTAAATTATTCTTCAGAACATTCCCCTCCATACAGACGCTAAGACCAAGCCAAGCGATTCTAAGCTATCCGTGAGCATTCGTTTGAGATTATTCGTTGACAATATTACTTATGCCACTAGCTAGCTGTCAAACGTTATTAAAAATTCTGTCTGTTAATGAACCCTCTGCACTGTGACTTGTTAAAACATTGCGATGGATTACCCCTTGTACCGTTTCGTCTCTTGTTGTCACCTGTTGTCACCTTTCTAATAAAATATTATTATATATTTATATACATCCTAGATACTGGCGCATTTATGCTCTTATTTTTTTCTTTCTACATTTTATAGAAGATATAATTATGTATAATATATTGTACACAGAAACTATTGTAGATGACAATGTTACGTCTCTTTTAAAACTGTCATTTTGTTAAGCTTTAACGGCGTTGCTCATCTAACAACCTTTGTTGTCTGTTGTGAATGTGGTGTGCTTTGTGCTGACGTCATTAGGTAGATTGGGGTCTCTGAACTCTGTACTCATAGTATAAAAAGTACGAATGGCATTCTTTGATTGTACTGTTTAGTTTTACGAGGGTATTGTTCATTGTCATACATATGGCCGCATTATAGGCACATAATAATAGAAAAAATGTATTCCAAAAACGCTCGTAATCTGGACAAGTTTTGGTTTATTGCAGGTGGTGTAGAGACACAACTAGACATTACAATTAGCCAATATTCGAAAATAAAGTTATCTATGTATTATCTGTCCTGATCAGAAATCATACCGCTAAACTGCGTCTGACAGATAGGCTCAGCTACAGTTACAGGGTCTTCTAATTTGATTTAATAGTTTTTACTTAATGCAATTTTAACTTCAATTCATGTTAACAGATTTATTATTTCGGGTTCTTCGCTTCGGTTTCAATCGGCAGCGCGTCAAAAATGCCTTTAGTTTACTTATGTCCATGAGCGACGGCGACCATTTATCAACAGTTAGCTTGTCTGCTTGTGTGTCGACTAGTTACATAGAAAAAACCTACAACGTTGATTTTAAATGTATTTCTACAACGCATCAGTGTTTCGGTCGCCAAATAAAGATATACGGCAAAAAATTTTGGCGAAATCTTTCTATTGTAATTTACAAGCGTCGTTCAGTTAACGTATTCTATGCAATTTTATTGGACATCGGTTACACGTTCAAAATATTACGTGACACGTTTTTGAATATGGATACACAATAACACATTGTCAAGCGGCGTTCCAGACCGAAAAGACTCAGAATTCGCGTCGGTAGATTTTTCAAACAATGGCCGTAACTGAAAAATGTGTAGTCCATTCTAAATTTAATTTTTTGCTTTTGAATGAACAAAAAACTAATAGAGCATTGCAATAAAATGATATGGATTTAATGGAAATCCGCCATTCTGGTGCATTAACGAATGGAATTGTTATGTAGAATATGCTGTTATGGTATTATACCAGACTGGCTAGCTACAACATTCCTTCTAAAATCGACCGTGAAATGTTTTATAATGTTTCGCTCGCATTGTGGTAGATACAGTAATAATACGGGTCTTGTGCTTCCTTTTCGGTAGGCAACACTTCGTTGATACCTTTGGTGCTACAGAAGTGTATGGGCGACGGTGGCCACATACCATCAGGTAGCTCGTCTGCCTGTGTGTCGATTTGTTACATAAAAAACTTGTGGACATTATAAAAACGGAATTTTCTTTAGTATATTTTAAAACAGGCATTTTAAAATTATAAAGAATGTATATTGGTCTCCTCCATAGAAGACTATTAAGTTTTTTAATGGTTATTTCTAAGAATAACTTCTAAATCCAGTTTGAAACGTATAAAAGTATTTTTATTACTGTTTTTCTTCAAAGTTAGTAAAACTTAATTATTGTACTTATGTCTGGCGTTATTTTGCCATGTGACGCATTTCACATGGACATGCGTTAATGGTTTCATATCACCAAAAATTGTTTAACATAAAAAACATGTGTAACATTAAAAAAGAAAACAAATAATATCCCGACCTTAATTATCATTTAAAATTGAAAGACTTCTAAAATAATTTAAAGTACCTGCTGAAAATGAGATCCAGAGCTTTAAATTAAAGGTCAGGTTACACCACGGCCATATCGTAGCTAATCTGAAATTCTACTATTGGATTCCAGAGTAATCAAACACTAAAGCAAACTATTTGAATTGATTTAATATTTATGTGTAAGGAAACTCATTAATATTACTTGGTCAATAACCTCTGCACTATTCGACCGTTGAACCATTCGTAGAACTTGCACAGAGTAAGCACGTAGTGAATACTTTGGTATCGACAAAATTGTTGACGCTATTTCATTGGGTGAATTTAGCAGGGTTGTCGCAAAATCAATATTTGTTTTCGGCGTCGCAGCTACTCCTAACGTATCCGCGTTTAAAAAGGATTGTTCATCATCATTTTAGTTTTAGCACGACACCTATTGACCAATATGTAATAATTTAAGGAAAAATTATACTATAATACCATATTATATATTATTTTTAACGTTTACAGTGAAATAAACCCACTATTTACACACAAAATCATCAAGGTTTTTGACTAATGTCTTAAAAAGTCTGAAGAATCCGTCCGGTCCCAAGTCGTACCTCGTCAACTCTTTATGTTGATTACCTTTCATGGGCGGCGGATTACGTACCATCAGTGGAGCAGGTTTTTCTATTAGTGGTTATTAATTTAAATAACTTTCATTACAATAATTGAACTTTATATAAGAACATTTTTCTATGACTTGAAAAGTGTAAGTTAATGTCTCACACAAGCCGAGGAGGAGCCGCGGTCATGGCTCTGTCTTTCGGTGTACATTACTATTTATTTCCGCTCTTTGTAACAATTAACCTAATTCGTTATAAGTATTTATAAGTATTATACGTATATAAGTAAAAGATATTATATTAGAAAGTAGCGCCTCCTCCGCCTTCGTTCGAGTTGAACAATTAATTATATATAGGATTATTGATTTTTGCCTTGATTAGATGATTAGGTTCACTGATACCTTAGCCTATCATCCGTGCAATCACGTGTTTAACTTTTTTTTAAAAACTTTCTTTAACAAACTATTTTTTTTAAGTCAACCCCTCTCTTTGCATACAAATGTCTTGTCTTTATACTCGTAGTACATTCGTACTATGACAAAACAACAAAATTGCAAACCAAACCACGTAAATAATATGTAATTTAGTCAAGTCAAAAAAGAGATAAATTTACGAATGGGCAAGAAATAACATTGAAAAGCGAATATTTGCAATCACTGAACTGCGAAGATATGGCTCCTCTTATATTTATTCATATCTACCTCGATATTTAACTTATTTATTTATTTACTTCAGGAATAAAGCAATACTAGAGAAAGGTTTTTAAAAGCTAGTAATGTGTGTGAAATAGTGATGCAAGTCTCTTATAAAACCCTCTTAAGAATGGAGCTTGGTAACGAAATGCATATGTAGGTATAACCTATTTTGTTCCTGTAGCTCGGGACCAGAATACGAGCTATGGTATCCCCTGCCTGTCGTAAGAGGCGACTAAAAGGGGAGTTCTTGGGTTGCAGGTGGTAAGAGTGAGAGCTCGAACCGTCCGGCTAGCGACCCCGGGAAGGACGACAGCATGTGTGGCCGCGTACTGTCCATAATATCGGATGGTGCGGGACGGGACACGTTATCCCTCTTGGGTAGAGCCTGACAGAGCACCGCGCTCAGAGGACTCCGGTTGCGTTCCTATGGAAATCCTGGAGTCCTCTACATAGCGGTGAAGAAGGTCACCGGGGGGTTTTAATGCGGTAAAAATCCCACATACCCCGGCGTCGCTCCCACGGCACAGGGTACCTTTTGAAGGTTTCCCCTCAAAAAAAAAGGTATGACCTACTTAAAACCATTCTAGAACTCAATTTCAAAATTACTACCCTGAGAAGATATCCTGCACATATAACACTAAAATAACTGAACAATAGGTATAGCAAATTTTTGGAATATTTGGAAGTTATACTATGGGCCAAAATGAAGAATAGTTTTCAGCCTGGGAAATGAAATTGTTCCTGCAGATTTTTTCAACGTAAACGGAGGATGGGTTTTTTATCAGTTGCATGAAACAAATTATATGGATAAGGTAATTCGTGTTACAATTTCAGAATTTCATTTACCATATAACCATGAACCCTTAATAGTTGCTGCTGCTACCGCCTCGAACAGTGTTTTGCCGTGAGAACAAGGAATGACGAAGAAAATATAACATCGTGAGCAGAAAAACATTAAGAATAATGTAAAATGCGCCTGGGGGTTTGCTTCCAGTTTCCAATATTGCTCTCTCTTGAGTTATCTTCCGGCAACGTGTTGACATCCCTAAAGTTACGGATGACTGTGAATGTCAGTGACACCTTAATTTCAGATATTTTTTTGGGTATTATTCTCGTTTTTTGGGTATTAATAAAAATATTATGCACACAGATAAAAAAAATATTGAAAAGAAACTCATCAAAATATTACAAAACTAACATTCATGATATTCACAAACAAAATTTAGTACAAAGGGGAATCAAACTGACTCCTCAAACATTTCCGAGTATCCTATTGAAAGGCACCGAACTATAAAGATAGGTCCTTTCAAAAACCATTTCAACCCTTCCCACATCGGAAATTTATTATGCCAGTTCAGCACGTAGTTGTATGACTGGCGGGAATTTTCACTAATCGATTTTAAACTTATTCGAGCTTATGACGCTCTGATTCAAGTACCTGCATGAGTAGGTATTGTTACACCGCGCTGTATTACGCTGGTTTATTTAAAAATGCTTACTTAAATTTTACAGTAAAAGACAGAAATCATTTATCTCATTGCACAATTTTACAGCAAATAAATAAAATATTTTTATACGAATTTAGTCTTAAGAGGTTTCTTTGTTCTCTATCATCACAATAAGACCATGGAATTGTAAGTACTAATTATTTTGACATATTCATCTGATCATTAGACGCCGGACTATAATAATAATAATTTGTATTTAATAATGACACAAAACGGCTGAATTCATTGTGATATCATTTTAGAGTTCAATGGCGCGTAGTAAAACTTAAAAATTATTATTATATTTTAGTAAAATTTTAACACTGGTAACTTCATTGCCAAATTGCCATGGCATCAGATATATCGATGGATAGTAAAAGAACTTCAGACTTGTTCAGTATTTACTTATCATTCATTGACCTAATATTAGGGAGATAAAAAGGTCGAAATTCATTGAAATATTATTTTATTCTAATTTATGTGCTTCCAAGTAATCAAATCATATAATATAGTAAATAAAAAAATAAATACAAATAAATCTATTACAATTCTATTATTTCGACACCAATACAAAATATTATTTACACATATTTCGTAACAACAATCCAATTTCACAGTCTGAAAGATATGTAGCCAATGAAAATGTTTGTCTGATTCCACCAAAATAAGTATCGTCGTAAAACACAGAACATAGTTGAAATATCATAACGACAACGGAATCGCCAAATATTATCGTGATTCGTAGGTATATATGTCATTTAATTAAAAAGATTGGTAAGGAATACATGTACAATTCAGTGCGGTGTGAACAGCGTCCAATCTCCTCGCAGGCACTTACTTCCCGACAGGTTAACATCAATATTTTAACATAATTTTTGGAAGTCAGCTTCGCATTTAAAATTCAAATCCATGTAATTTCACGCACAAAGTTCTGAACTCAACCCAAGTTGTATTATATCCGTATAATTGTTTACAAGTAATGTCTACGAGCAAAATTAAGGTAAGGTTCGAAGTTTTTAGCCAGGTCACGAGCTGAATACATAAATTTACCTAACAACTTTGTTTAAAAGTAAACTCGTTTGTCTTTGAAACTTTGTTGAATTAATCGTTAATAGATGGCATTAGTAAGGATAATTTTGAATCACGGTATCGACTGCAGGGCTTAGTTTCTAAAAGATAAACGGGTTTTCTTATTTGAACTAGCGCCCCACTTTCCTAAGGGGGGTCGTCTCAGATGAAGGCTTAGAGGCCGTAAGGCTAAAGCCAACCTCGGGTGGTGTATAGTGGGTAAACCGCTAGGTTTATCGGGAGACCCACATAACCAGCGTAGTCGGTTGCGCTGATATACATGAGCATTCACCACCCCCTTGTCGCGCATCTCCGAAGGGTAGCCCTACTCTCTTTGCCTGGGCGCAAAAAAAATCGACCTTTTACTCCCCACTCTCGGTGACTATTTTAAATTAAATACCCTGGTAAGGAGGAATTCCTTGAACTCCGAAAATCCCATGCATGGGCCGCATGACACGTAGGATGTCTCCTATCGTATTTAGTCGTTGCATCCCCCGCTCACCAGCGGGGGTGTCGTAACCATGGTGGCCTTTGACTCCCTTGAGTAAAATTTCCGGGCAAGGAGGAACCCCCTTGAGTCCCGAATTCCCCACGCATGAGCCACGCTTCAGTGTAGGTCGCACGTCGCATAGGATGTCTGGCATCGTATCGTAATAAATCGTCATTCTTGGCTCTTAATGAACAATTTCTTAATATTTTTTTGGTGAGCGCGGTTAAAGCAAACCGTTACTTGGTTATCATTTCGTGGACCCTAATCAAATTTGTTTTAATTATTTTTCGTTGAATAATTTTCTTGCTGATTTTGTTCTAGCAATTCCTGAACGCACAGTTCTTTGATGGTAGATATACTGCTGCGCGGTATAAAAATCAGGTATAAAAAGCAGCAAAAGTAGCCGATGTAACGTGTTCATTTTTCAAAGGAGAGTTGTACCAAGATAGTATGACAGGCAGCTTGGTAAGTAGTGGTTCGTACATCGGTACCTCGTAAGGGAGATCCGAGATCAAATCCTGAATGCACATTCAATTTTCAAATTATGTGCGTATTCAAGAAAATAATTATTGTTGAATCGGTGAAGGATATTATGGTACAGACGACATATACATATACGATATATTAACGACAAGGACGCCTGGAAATAATAGTGTCGAAACCAATTTTGCTCAGGGTTCAACTTACTCTGTAATGTGCTGAGGGGGTTTTTTGCCGTTTTTCTGTTCAATGTTAAAGCACCTTTTCGAAACGGTAGTAGAAGCAAAACATGACGTGCGTAAGTGCATTTATAGAATACCTATATGATTAAATGATTTTGAATTTGAATTTGACAACATCGTGACTCATCATTATGTTCTATTGGCACTATGGGCTCCCTATAATTTAAATAGTAAAATAAATAGTAAACACTCAAATCACATGTACAATAAACGAATGTAAACAGTAAATACTTGTACCAAGTTATACAATTTTTTTTTATGTTAATAGCCGACAAAGGAGCAGACGAGCCCCTGATGGTAAATGGTCACCGTCGCCCATGGACATCAGCAAGACCAAAGGTATCACTGATGCATTGTCGGCCAGGAAATGAGAAGAAGGTAAGAAAGAATGTACTGGCTCTCAAGCCCCCAGCCAGAACACGACGAGTCGTTTGGCGGCTGACTCAGGCAGGAGGGTGGTAGCCATCCAGGGAAGCTTCACGCAAAGACACTTAATAATAATACTGATAATATAATCCATACGTGAAGCCCTACATTCAAGCAAGCTGGCTTCTGTCGCCTCTTACGACACCCTGTTCTGCCAGCATGGAATTGGGGAGAATATTCTAAGCCGCCCCAATACGGCTAAAACTTTATCAACTCACTTTTCTAAATCTGTATTACACACATTTGCTGCAGTTTCCATTTTTTAAAACTTAATTGCAACAATAAAACAATATTCACGTATGATCTAACACAAAAACACAAATAACAAATGCGTTTTCACAAAATTTCCATGCTTCTGTACAAACCTGTGTTGAGGTTATATGATAAAAAGGGACATGGATAGAGAGAGAGAGAGAGTTGTGCACCCGGCTGCGCAAAAAATTACGCGCCAAAGTTCGCTCACATTGAATTCAACTTACACATATACAAAGCAGTCTGAATTCAGACTACAATGTGAATGTCTCGTAATATGACATTGTATGTATATTATTAACGAAAAAAAGTTTATTTGTTTTTAGTTCAAAATCAGGAATTAACATGTAAATTATTAACGAATCTATCACCATAATAAGTCATGTATCTGAAAAGGCTTAGGTACATACACATAGATTAGCATAACTTTATTTCGTTACTAGTAACGGCTTACGTTTAAATATAGAATCGGCATTGTTTTAGGAATGGTTTTTATTGTTCTATGAATTAGAAACATGTTAATTGACAATAGTAGTTACAGCCAGGCAGTCATAATTTTGCTTACTGCCCTCATAAATCCGTACCAACTTTTATATTCTGTCCCTTAGGAGCAGATCCATTTTCCGGGGCGACAAGTATGCTAGATTATGACGTATAATATATGCCAAGAATCATTCAAAATTGCTAAGTGATTTTGGAGTGATCAGACATACAGAAAGACAAACATACAGACTGAATAAAATTCTGAAATCCAATGTTTTGAACGTTTTGATTCGGTCCCGTTAAAGTTTCATTATTGTACAGGATAAATATGTATAGATATACTTAGTTATATGTTATATTTTAGAGTAGAAACTGTTGAAGTGAATGACATATAAAAACATATATATGTATTAAAAATAAATATTCATTCTATTAAACGTTTCCAATAATAAAACTTTATCAGAATCTCGTCCGTTAATAAAAAAATATGTTGAAAAAATCTACAAATTCCAATTTTGTTTACCAAATATATTTAAGCCACATTATAATAAATAGAATTTAGAAGATAAAAATTGGATATTGCCGCTGAAAGTGCGAAATATAAATATAAAAAGGAGAAAAATATAATAAGCCGAGAGGTGTTATCCTAAAAAATAAGAGTGCGGGCGACGAGGTGATATACCTGAATTAAAATAAGCCTTTCAACATTATCACGACACAACATGTGCACCGGGCAACCGCCGTCGATTGAACGAGCCGTTGTCGGTGGTGGGGGTTTACCCCTTCCCCCCACTACTGACCAACACAGAAGCCGGTGAAACATGCAGTGCCGACAAATAAATACGTTTGTTTATCAATAGAGCAAAAGAAAACTACTCGCGGGCTGAGCGATTTATTGCATTTGTACAACTGAAGGCACTATTCCTATAATAAAATATATTTCGTTGTAAACTTGTTATTGTCGTAAACATGTACGATTTTGGTTGGTATGAGGATTCACTAAAAAGTATTTTTAAGATCGATATATTCGCAATCATTTCGTCTATAGTAAGAAAGACAGAGATATTTTAGAGTTACATGAGGTTCTATGCAATACATCACAAAAACCATCATGGCAGCATCTTTCTCTTACTTTTGTTATACTCAAATTTATTTTAACGCTAGCAAATGCCCTTGCTTCGCTTTGCATAAACTACCTTACTCTTAATTTCATAACTTTTTTATTTATGAATGGATTGCAATGAAACAAAATTCAAGTATTAAGTGACATTAGTGAAATCCTGAATGAAATCGGTTAAGCCGTTTCTGAGATTAGCGGGAACAAACGCACAGACAAACAGACAAAAATTCTAACAACTAATGTTTTAGGTGCTATTGCGTTAATAAAGGCCCGTAATAATTTTTTCCCATATATCGTTCTTGTACAGAAATCGATCGGTTACAATTTTTTTATTAGAATAGATAATTTTTATTTATTAAAATGTTAAATTTAATTCATCGGTACCTGTACATTGTTTGTAATCAGTACTCGCTTCACTTCGGAATAGATAATGTTTACGTTCAGAAACAGCAACGACACTCAAAGCAATTTTTAACTGTTCTAATCACGCTCTTTAAATTCTCTGTGTTAACTTAAACTGATCTTTCCCATGAATTATTGTAGTTATTGGTAAATAATTCTTGAGATTATCGCATTAAGACAAATAATGAATTCGTTTTAAACTGCAAACTAATATGTTTTAAACGTTTGTCCCCTTTTAAAACTGCGGAAAATAGGGTCGACACTAAAAACAGATAGAAATAAATGGTATTTGTTTCATTACAAAACTTATTTAATTATTTTCGTCTTTATTCGTACGGTATAAATATTGTAAAAGTAATTAAGTATTTAAGCCGCTGAATTTGATTTGATTCTTTGCTAAAATTATAACAGAAATCAACTGCGACATTTCTGAATTTCATTCTTCAGATATAAAGTAAGTTGTTTTTAGTTTAACATCCATTATTTTCTCAGCACAGAAAGAACACTGAAGTACTTTGTACTGTTTCGTACTTATTTGAACAAGGGGTTAGCTGAAGTATATTTTATTCGTGTTCTATAGAAGCCGTAAGTTTCAGCTCAACCCTGTTTTTGTTTTGAAGTTTCTTATTGATGGAATTACAGGGCTGTGCATTATGGTTTTATAATATTACATTTCAATTTTTTTTTTTATTGAAATATTTTTTTAAAACGGCACTAAAAATAGAGAAATGTTTATAGAGATACGTCTGCGAGAGAATGACATAGAATGAAAATATACAGTGTTTCCTATTCTCTTCGTCGCCTTTTAATGCAATCCTTCGTAGCCTTCCCACTCCTGAATACCAAATGCGTAATATACGCCTACGTATTGTCAAGCTGGACAGAGAGAAAAGGCGTGATATAGTGAGTATAGTCTCTATGTTGCAGGTCTAATACTTGTTTTGTTCCAAGCGGTCTACCTGTGTATATTTGTATGTATGCGCGCCTGCGTATTTTTTATGTTAATAGCCAACAAACGAGCAGATGAGCCCATATACATCAGCAAAACCAAAGGTAGGTTACCATTTTCGATATTTATCTTTGTGATCGGTCTATAATAACTCAAATCTACATTACTGTGCTATAGAGTAATTAGAATGTAAATGCCAAGAATTTCTCGATCGACTTCCTGATGGAGAATATAAATCAGCATAATAAAGCAAAAATGTTAGTAGAGAACAGGGATTTGCTTCATCCATCCATCCATCAATCAGCCATTGGAAGTCCACTGCTGGACATAGGCCTCCCCTAACTTGCGCCACTCTGATCGGTAGGATTTATTAATTTATTTTTACATTATTAGTACATTTTTAGTAGGGATTTGCTTACATATGGGTAAAAAGGTAAAAAAGTACTAATTTTCATAATTGTATAGATACAGAATTAAATACTAATAAAAATGCCTGATTTTAAGTATTATTATTATTAATTGCTAGTTTTGATAATATTATGATATTTTTGATATTGGTAACTCAATATTTGAGAACTTGTAATTAATTTTTGCGAAACATTTGCTCACTTGTATTTGAATAAATTAACCTGGTAATTTAGACGGTGAACTATTGGAACATTGTGTAGCGACGAGACTTTATTGTGTTCAAACTAAACACATAGTGGCAGCGAGCTAGCTGCCAAGCACAAGCACGAAATGAGTGGTATTCAAATGCAAAAGAGTTGCAGGTAATGTTAACCTGGAAAACACTGTATGAAATATAAATTGACCATGTGTACGGTTTGTATATGTAAACAGTTAGTTATAGTATAATTTTATGGATAAGTTTATTATTTTAACAACTCAGAATCAGAATAAGTTATCATTTATACTGACAACAGTGAATATTTAGAATAAAATTGATAATTTATTACTTTTAAACAAGTTAAATACATACGAATAAGAGACAAACAATAAGAATGGCTTGTTTCATAATATTTGCAAATTAGTTCCTAAAATGTTACGGTAAGGCAGTGCAATCCATATCCAATATGTGTTGCTGAAGGACCATTATTAGGACCACAACTTTTCAACGTATTCATAAAATTTATTATTATTTAATAATATATCCCCGTGTTTTATTAAATCTAAAATACTTTTATACGTAGATGATATGAATATCATAAGTTTATTTAATTCCAATTAAGATGCCTGCCTTCTCCAAGGCAATCTTTGTGGGTTCGTCTATCGTATAAAAAACTAACCAGATTTGAACGCGTTAAAGGATGATCATATGTAATCAAGTATATATTTTGTATATTGTACGTTATATATATTGTTTCCTCAGTAAAGACTTGGGTGTCATATTCCATTCAAATAGATCTTTAACGCACCGTAGTATTATTAATACAGTATTGATAACATATAATATGAAAAAAAAGCCTTTAATCGTTACATTTTCTCTAACGTACATGCTAAAACTTTTTATACTTTACTTTGATTATGAACCAGAATTGATAAAAATCTTAAACTTTCTAATCTATGTAATTCCATGTTTTTTTTCCAATTTAAAGCTATGGTTTGTTCAATTTAGGGTCTCCTAAGATCTGATAAAACTGTCAGAAGACATTATCTTGAGTTATAGATGGCGTGTATAGATGGGCTATTACCAGATCGTTTAACGCAATGATCGCCTTTACAGGATCGAGCGGCACAAGGGTTAATTAATTGAAAGGCCGAATTAACCCTTGTGGTTCGTATGTATTACAGATACATGGAACTAATCATGCCGGATTTGGTACATAGCATAAATAAGAAATATGAAGGATAATAATAATATTATATTCATATTTAATATTGCATTTTACAGCAGTGAAAATATTAAAGAATATAAAAATGATCAAGCTTAGATCAAGCAGTGGAATATACATAGTACTGTAAAAATCCTTTTCCTGAGATATTTCAAGATTTAAGATTTCCATTTAGGGTTGTCTGTACATTATTAGTAAAAATTTATCTTTTTTTTATTAATTCTTCTATTATTTTGATGATAAGGGGTTAAATATCGCGTAATGAAAAGATGCACATTGTTGCATATTACGATGAAAATATTTTCGACTTGCCAGTCTAGTAGCGCTTTCGCTTAGGAAAATTCCGCGAGAACAGATCCATTTTCCGCCATGATTTATCTATATCTAGATTATGACCCATGTTACAAATTTTAAATATGCCACCATTGTCTAAACCTGTTCAGTGGTTTTAGTGTAACACGTGAACAGACAGACAAAAATTCAAAAAATGTATATGTAGGCCTCTATATCATTACCGATAACAAAACGTATCTGCCTACAGTACAATTCCTAAAAAAATATTCGATTTAGAGTTTGGCCTCGTTACTCTAAAAAAGCGGCTTGACAATGTTTTGCGGTACGGAACACTAGAATTCGTATATTGCTCGCATCTCTTATTTTTCAAAATATGTTTATATTACAAATTATATCCCTCGCTTCGGTGACGGAAATCATTGGAACGAAACGTGCACATCTGAGAATTTTCCATAATGTTCTTAAAGGTGTGTTAAGTCTGCCAGCTTGGAGGACATGCCAGCAAAGCTTTCGGGCTGCTAATAAAACCCAACAGTCTCCTACCTCACGGGGCACTAAGGGTTATTCGCACAACTTTGGTACTTCGGTTAGTCTACCTACATCTAAATTCGAGACATAACCTATTCTACCTTACGTATTCTTAGATAATAAATAAGACAACACAGTAGCCAAACCGGCGACCTTCCTTGGCGTGTAATCTCCGTTGGAAAGGATATTTATAATATGTGAATAATGGCTGTGAATATTTGTTGTAACTGTATGTAACGGTTATGGCTCAGAAATCTAAAGTAAAACCCGGTCCAGATCTAATTTACAATATTTTATTTATGGTATTTTTTTTAATAATATAATTAATAATAAAATAACCTAATTTTGATTATTATCTTACTTTATACATCAATTTGTAGTGGGGTGAAAACTGCACGTGCTGCTAGTGTGTAAATATTTGTAATGGTTTTTCTTACTAAATTAATCTTAAAACCAAATAATCATGACGGTCACATATGAATCTATATTTTATCCACGACCCGTGACATCTTACCTCGAGGAATCAATATCTAAGCATGTTTTAATCCTAATTTTACAAACAAGGCGACTAGTTTCAAAACACCTTTAAATATTGCTCCTATTTATCATCCCTTTGTTTATATTTCATGCTTATATATAAGCACTATTATTATATGTCCATGTGTTTTGCATTTTTATAATTTTTTGAATTCGTCATGTGTTTTTAAATTCATTGCATTATATTGCTATGTATAAAGTCCGTTACTTCCTTCATCCTATGTCTTTGTTTTGCGTGTCTACTTACACTGGTAGAGAATGCGATTAGGCATTTAGTTCGTCTTTTTATCCCCTAATAAGCTGAATAAATCATATAATAATATAAGCTGCGTATGCGATATAGTTCTTCGTTTTGTATTTTCTGCTCTTTATCCATCCTAAAGTAAATAAAAAGATCCTTTAAGCAATGCTTCGTTAGAGCAGAAACGATAATGCTTTAGCTTATAGCTCGCTTGTTGTAATTAAATTAGAGCCGCTGTTAATAACGGCAGTTTAAGCTAATGAGCTTCCCTATCTTATAACGGTTATACAGGATACAGTTACACGAATAAACTATTAGTTATAATTATGATATTTTTATATAATACCGTTTTATAAGTATTACAAGAGCGTTCCGCCTTAATTTCATCTGGGTTTATTCGGAATATTGTACGTTTCAAATGCTAACAAAATTTTTCAAATAGGTGCCGAGGTTCTAGAGACACCCCGCATACACACAGTCATAAAATCCCCACTCTCTCTTTGTAATATCAGTTTAGATTAAAGCTGAGCTTGTAATGTACAAGATAAATTCAGAAAAACCTATTATTTATTTTTTTAATATTATTTTGTATTTTAATTTTAAAATATAAAATGAATAATTACATGTATGTTACTTGATGGCACTGAATATTTGGACTATATATTGTGATATATGTTTGGAATCTTTTTTCTTAAAAAAAAAACACTACGGATAAGAAGCCATTAAGAAGAAGTTTAAGAGCTAGACTAAGACCCTTTCTCAGTAAATTATGAGGTTTCCAAAAAAAAGAAAATACAGAAGATACAAAACTTTAACAGTATTGCCGACATTTCTTGAAAGTAGATAAATGAATTAAAAATAATTCCGCGCGGTCCAAGCCGCGGCCAATAGCTAGAACTATTATTACTGGTATTATTATCTTTCCGTGACGCTTGCCTGGTTAGCTACCACTCTCCTACTCGAGTCAGCCGCCAAACGACTCGTCGTGTTCCGGCTGGGGGCTTTGAGAGCCAGTACTTTCTTTCTTACCTTCTTCTCATTTCCTGGCCGACAACGCATCGGTGATAACTTTGGTTTTGTTGATGTCCATGGGCGACGGTGATCACTTACCATCAGGTCGCTCGTCTGCTCGTTTGTCGGTTATTAACATAAAAAAAGAAACTGTACAAAATGATTGTATATCATTAAATAAGTAGTCAAGATCAACTACTTTATATTTATGTGGGATTGTTATTTTGTTATATTATAAGTAAAATATGTAAAGTGCGTGAAAGGAAACGTAAGAGTTAGTATGAATATGGTAGTATGTTGAATGACGGTTTGCAATGACGGGTGGAATGGAACGTAGAATGACTCATTTGTGGCTAAGACGGTGTGCTAGATAATTGTGTAATACGAAGACGAATATTAACGGTTAAATTGGAATAACTTCAATTTAAAGAGAATAAAGCGGTGTGGCGTTGAAGACGTCGTTTAATTTGAAGATATCACCACATTTATATATGAAAATGGTGACATTTACAGAAAACTAAATGATACTATATTTAAGACAACCAACAGTGTTGATTTTAGCCAAGTTTGTCCAACTGTACGACACCTTCATCACTATGAAGCGTTTTTTGCCCACTGGGGAGAAAAAGCGTACATGCATCTCCTACAGAAGATCTTACGAAAATATTTTATGTAAGTAACAAAAATTAGTAATTAAATTTGAAGAGTAAGGGGCTCCATTTATATCTGTTCGCAGTGCACCTTGCTGAACATCAGACCAGGCTATGGTAAACGGTCCCTCCTGTTGGAGTTCGCTGGACTTTGTACCATTCAGTTTAATACCGAAGGTAGTTGCATGACGGAAAGGAATTTTTCCCGTCTGGATAACTACCACTCTCCTTCTAAAATCGACCATAAAATGTTTCGTATATGTCACATACATATATGCCTTTTTGGTCTGGAACGCTTCGGTGATACCTTCGGTGTTACTGAAGTCTATAAGCGACGGTGACAGTTTTATATCATTTGGCTCATTTGGTCGTTGGTACAAAAGTTGCATAAAAAAAAATCTGGATAGCGATCTATATCTATTTGCAATTGAACTCAACCAAATTAACAGATATTTAGTATTCTCTACTCTCTCTTGCTTAATTGTTTAAAAAACATGGAGATTGTAATTTATTAGTATTTCTCATTACTGAAGTTCGTGAGCTATGTACTATGGATTAGTTTCTGCTAGGTAATGTTTCTCCAATTATATAACAATGTTCGGTGCCCTGGATAGTTCGTGGATGTTGGAGGTGTGACTGGCCTGGCGGAGTGTTCAATCCAAAGAAAGATTCACATCCTTATAAGATTGGTCAAAATTAACAAATAATATACCAGTATATAAGTATTATGACGACACTTAAATGGTAAAAGCGACACTAAAATCCGGTAGAAATATGAGATGAACTCATTTTACAGTGAATACTTTCAAGTTTATTTTGAAATATGCTCTTTTAGTAAATGCGAAGCTGCAACGGAATTTTTAAGTGAACAAGGCGCATCTCGTGTACAAAATAAGAACATATCGAGGCAGCGTTTGAGGTTACGTTTACGGTGGCCAAGTTTCTTAACTTTGATAGGATATTGAATACTCAAGATCTTTTGTAACACATTCTAATGTTTTATAGCTTTATACACTCGGAGAATTTCACTCAGTTTTCTATATTTGGTATACTTGAATTTCATGGGTATTAAAGTCATATTTTTGTATAATTCCCACACAAACAGTCACACACAAATAACAACCAAATATAACTTATTCGCTTATGGACACAGGTTTTTTATATATTTACAATTTCATTTAGCATGAGAACATACAAATAAATTAAAGCTTACAAACATAACTCAGAATGCCATACGCATCTGTATTATTTTAAAATTACCACTCAATTCGTACGATCCGGCTCAAGCGTAGATGTCAAAGTATTTGTTCCAAAGATATTTAAAAAATGTGCAGTGGTTCCTAGAAATGACATCTTAAATATGTATCCAGTCTTTAGTTTACTAAAATTTTCTATAGTATATAAATATGGTAAATAAATGTAGCATTCAACAGAGTAAAATAGAATTAATATATTGTATGATTATATATTATTATATTATATGTGGACCGACGATCTGGTGAATGTCGCGGGTAGCCACTGGCCGAGGGCAGCGCAGGACCGATCGTTGTGGAGATCCTTGGGGGAGGCCTATGCCCAGCAGTGGGCGTTGTCCGGCTGAGATTATGATGATGATGATGATGATGATTCAAAATATTGTTTTATCAGTTTAACCTTCTGTCTGCTATTGTATTAATGAATAGCAAACGGCCCTCGGTTCGCTTCAGAAAAACTACGCCTTACACTAAAAATAGCACCTACCTAGTTTTAAATTAATTAATAACTTTTTTTAATTTATGAACAGATTGTAATGAAACGACCTTTAAATATTAACTGATGCTTCCTGCAATATATTAGTGAAAACCATAATGAAATCGGTTTAGCCGTTTCTGAGACAAATAACAAAACAATACAGACAACATTTCTAACAACTATTGTTTTTAGTTTTGTTGCTTTAATAAAGGCCCGTAATAATAGTTTTTCTCGTATATCCTTCATGTAAAGAAAGCGATCAGTTAGAATTTTATCATATGCATAGATAAAATAAATAATATGTATTTTAAGGGATGTTCATATATTACTTAATTTATTTTACTAGTAACATAAATGGTTTATGTTTGAATGTATATTGTATATGTATATATTTTGTATTCTCGGTTTGTGGGGTGTGGGTGTATGCAAGCCCGTGCATGTATGTGGGTGAGTCTGTGTGTGTCAGTTGTTTGTTAATGTTGTATTGACAAATCACATAAATTTTTGGGATAAGTTTGTCGCAGTTTATTAGTACATAATGTTGTAGAAGCTTTTTATTCGTGTGTATGGATTGTAAGGACTATATGTCTTTGTGAAGTATGTTATACACTTGAGTGTTTAATATGCTTCACATCATACATACTCGTACGATTATTTTTGCCGTAATCAGTCCTTGGAACACGTAAACTGAGTTGAGCTTCTAAAAGGTGTCATTTGTATTCAAAGTGAAACTAGTCGGTCTCTCTTTGTATTTTTTATTATTTTGAGGAATATTTAAAAACTTCTCTGATGTTTATTGTATTATGTCTGTGTAACAAGCTCATATGCTACTCCTATTTTAGTAATATTCCCATCTACTTATAGAAGCATCAGTACACAAAAGTATAATTTAAGAGTATCCCAAAAAACTATCTGTTGCTTAGTCACACTAGGCGTACTTGAAAACCGTACTTGAAAGAATATGACATATCTCGTCCCTGGACATTTTCGTTCGCTTTGACACCTAGAATGTCTTTTTGAAAATTTTATTGGTTTGCTGACTTTAGTTATTTCCTGTACATATTAGACGAGGTGGTACAGGCGCAGGCAATTATATTTATTTCAAGTGTTAAAGCTATGTACTTATTAGAGTTAAGTTATGCGCTTTGGTGAAAAAATCCTCATCAGATCACCAACTTACCTCAAGATTCTCCGAACTCTCTAATATTGCGAGAAGTCTGCTAACCTTAAAACAGTCAATGCAAATAAAGCTTTGACTCTCATAACATTAAGAAAATATACATATAAAAATACATACATACTAGGAATGTTATAAATACGAAATTCGATCTGGATATGGATACGGATATATGAATAATATTTTACCGGTTTCGGTATTTTACGGATATGGAATTATTTCGGATTATCCGATTGTTTCGGATAATTTCAGTTATGAATATTAGATGACTTAGGACTTGAAAAAAATGATGCATTTAAAAAAAGTTTGACTTTCTTCTTGGGTATTATTTGAATTACGGTACAATTACGGAACTCCCTGATACATACTCGAAGTAAACAATTAAATATGAGCAGGTATACGAGGAGAAATGACGCCACATATACCTATGATATACCTCAATATCAAAGTTTTCAAAATACCCTGCATATTCGTAACTGCGCACACCACTTACGCGTTCTGCCCGCGCGTGCTTACTGAAAAACAGCGACCTCCGCTGAGTGCGTCCTTTTCCGTCATTTGATGGGTATTGCAATACTGGTTAACCCTTAACCGGCTTAATATTATTATGTTTTAAGTTTCTTTTCTTTTTCTCTTTTTTATATATAATATCACACGGTTACACTATTCATGTTATAAGGCGAAATGAATGTTTTCTTTCTTTAAATGTTCTGTAATTAGAACTATCGGGGAACGAACTCTGTTGAGATATAGTTACTTAGTTAGGCGGAAGGCCTCCTTTTTCCAAAACGGTAACCTCCAATGTGACGAGAATCTGTCTTTACCAAAATTAAATTGATTTGTTTATAACGCAACATGCTGACCGAACAAACCATATTTCCCCCAACATTTTTTCATATCCACTACACCATTGAATCTACTGAGATAGAGTGGCGTGGTCGTGAATGGAGACGTTTTCCGAAGTTATCCACCTCAAAAATTAGTCTTTGAATATAATAATATAATATATAATAGCTGTGACAATAAGACGAGCTGACGAATGAGAAGTACAAGATAAGAGTTCCGTTAGTGCTATTTGTCTACAAAACCTCAAAAGGAGTAAATTTACGAAGATAAATAATTCATTTAAAGAAAAGATGCAGCGAATACTTACTTAATAAATTCATCTTACAATCAAAATAAATTATTCAGCAACCGATGCCAAGAAAAGGCATTGGTGTTGCCAAACTGTTAGTTTAATATTTGAGAACAGTGAAGATTTTGCTGGAAGTTTACCAGTCTCCGATAACACGGAGTAAACTATAATTTAGTGTTTCCGAAGAGTATCGATGTTAGTTTAGAAAGTTCTGAACTGTCATTTCCTACCCGTACTAGTATAAGCACGAATACCTATGCTAGTGCTACCTCTGTCTTAGTAATAAATAAAAATGGAGTGTTTGTCTGTGATTTCGAAACAGAGATATATTTTATTCTAGCAAACCGCCGTCGCTTCACTTCAGAAATAGCACCTGAACTGTTTTAGTACTGGAATTTTTCTCGTTCTGTGAATTAGAAATATATAGATTCATAACTTTTTTATTTATGGATGGATTGAAATGAAACTAACTTTAAATATTAAGTGATAATTACTGCAATACATTAGTGAAAATCATAACGAAATAGCTTTAGTCGCTTCTTAGATTAGCGTGCACAAACACACAGACAAATAGACAAACTGATAACTATTGTTTTGGAATCTATAACGTTAATAAAGGTAATATAATAATAATAGTTTTCCTCGTATATCCTTCATGTACAAAAAACGATTAGTTACAATTCCGTTTCAATTATAACACAACCAAAATAGGCGCTTCTACATTTTTTTAGCACCTTGAAGATGAATACACGAATTCATCAGCAAAATGATTGAAAAGTCACATTTTCGTAGATATACCACTACACTTTACAATTTTTTTTCTGGCTCCGAACATTCAGAAGAAGCTTATTTGATTTTTATTTCTAAGAGGAAATCGATAAGACGCAATTAATCAGTCGTGCATTACATAGATGTTAATTGGAAACTGTATTAAGATTAAGGAGAACAGGAACATCGATCACTTCCGTCTTTTGTACTACGTAACATAAGTCTATAACACATAGAAGACCACTGAAATTAAGATGGGTGTGTGTTATTTGTTTAACTAAAACTAAATTAAAGTACATATACATTATACCAAGTAGGAAAATAGCTGCGTTGTATCTTTTCAAGTTATGGCCTTAGACAAAAAGGTTATACATAATATTTATATACTTAAGCGAAAAGGTGGATATTATGATAAATGTGCTTATTATTCCATGTAATATAAGAACAGAAATACACTTTTTACTTGGCATAAAATTAATTAAATAAGCATTTGGCTATTCGCGTCTATTCAAGTAACGGCGTAGTGCTTTTTACAATTTACACACTGGTAATAGTAGTACCACTACTACAGTAGTAGTGGTGTCTTTTACAAATTACTAAAATGAAAAAAGTTTTTGTTACAATTTCTAATAAATTAATCATATATATCATTTTATTAATCGAAATGGAAAACGAATGATCGTGGCCGTTATATCCAAGTATCAACATGTAATTATTTTACCTTTACTTATGAACACCAAGCGATTATCCGTTTGATCGTTTAAACATATTTTTTTGCAGTTCCACTTCTTTAACATGCGCCTATTCAACTATTGGGATCAGCATTAATTTAATCATATACTAGTGAATGAGGAATTTTTGGTTTGATCCCGTTCGAGTAAAATGTTTATGTAACAGATAAATGACGTGGGAGTAGAAAGAATTGTGTGAACATTTATATATTAATTTAATTGATGCCACTCCGACAAATGCCTTTGCATATAGAAAAAAAAAATCTATAATATAAGTATACAGTTCCAGATCCTGGAGATGAAGTCGCCTTCGGTTCACTTATGCTACATATTCGTATTCCAGTAATAGATGTTTGTTCTATCGACACAATATCTATTTTCAAAAGTGGACGATTTAATCCGGGTCTCTTTCACTGTTGTTATATATCTATACTAATGATAAAATTCTAACTGATAACTTTCTGTACATTAGAAAAACTACTATTAGGGGCCTTTATTAACGCAACAGAACCCAAAGCAATAGTTGTTAGAATTTTTGTCTCTTTGTCTATATGTCTATTTGTGCGCGCTAATCTCCGAAGTGGCTTAACCGATTTCGTTATGGTTTTCACTAATGTACTGCAGTAATTATCACATAATACTTAAAATGTCATTTCATCACAATCCTTTCATAAACAAAATAGTTATAAATTAATCTAAAACAATGCAGTGTTATTTCTAAGCGTAAGGAAGTTTTTTTGAAGCGAAGCGCGGGTAGTTTGGTAGTACTAAAATAAATAATAATAATAAATAAACGTTAACACACTCACACCCCCGCGATAGGATTCCCTGTGTTGCGGGTGGCATGGACAAACACAAATATAACATCACCAATCATATCAATATAACATTAATATAACATCACAAACACCCGAGAACAAACATTTATCTGTCACATAAATGTCTGCCCCGGCCGGGAATCGGACCCAGGACTCCTCGCTCGGTAAGCAGGGGCACTACCAACTAGACTATGGGGTCGTAAAATAATAATGATAAGCGAAAGGATTCTTAATAACGCCACCGTCTGAACCCTTCCTTCAATTAATTGTGCTGCTGGTTTAATTTTAACGTCGGTTTCATTAGAATTAGAGACCCAATTCTCTGGAAAAAAATGATTTTGCATTCGTAGAGGTTTCTTCATTAATTTCAAGAGATTGTTTGAATAAATTATTTACCAATTACTTTCTTCACTCTCTGTATTTCTGAATGACTGTAATTACTTACAGTTTTTGTAAATTTTGCTTTATCTGTCTGCCTTTTGTCTGGCGATTACCTTCATAATTTAACCAAGCAATGGTTGGAGAACCATTATAAAAGAAAATTAAAATTAGAGGCAAGAATCTTATAAAATTTTATTTTAACCTTATATTATTTTGTTGAAGTTTTTAATTTTATGAAGATAATAAAAAATCTGGTTACAATTGATTGGTCAGAATCAGCAAGTATGCCTAGTTAAAATTGATTATCTCTTGCTATGACGAAGGTGTGAATCATGGTGATTTTTAAATTGGTGAGGATTTTTTATACGTTATGAAAGCTATATGAGGACTGTCAAATGGCTCCAGTCAGATTCTAGGAGCTCTATGAGCTTTAAGGAACGTTAGAATTGTAAATGAAAACCATTTAATCGCAATAAAATATTATTAATATAATATAAATTAACCGATATTCAATTTAAATGTTCCTTAATGGCCTTTTCACAAATCCGCAAACAAAAGATCCCTAATTCGATTTGTTACCAACAGTAAGATATATTTTATCGGCGACCTAAACGGGTCAGTAGATGCGAGGAGGGTTGGTACTAATTATTTAATCCTTCTACATAAATGATAAATCTTCTGTAATGATTCGAAATTGTTTAAGGAGTAGAACCAAAAATAGATTGCTTTGTAGAGATCACAATTCACTAAATGTTAGTTTTTCATTAAACATTGATCACTTCAAACAGACCGGTTTGAACACCATCATACATAGATTACTTTGGCTTCTAAAATAATTTTCTTGACGTGGTAGAAGAATCATTGTTGATTCATTCTTATTTGGTATAAGATTATTAATATCATGTAAACGAACAATATTCTTTTGGTTACTATGATAATAGGAATAAAGTAATACGCAGGTGCGCCTACTCATGTTACACGTTGACTACATGTCCTTGAGAGTTCTTAAGTTCTTGAAAGTTGTCAAGTAAACCATAGTACTCACGTAAAATACACACTAATATACTCGTATAATATTCTTGCGATTAAGATATTGTTAACTGATTATTGTACGAACTATATATATATTTTATACTAATAAAGTAACCTGTCCAAGGTTCAATATCATTACAGTTTTAGAGTTTGATTTGTCGATATAGATTTGTGTATTTTAAAATTTTTGTCTGTCTGTGCACTGAACACGTTAAGACAATACTTGATAATGTGACATATGTTGTATCATTATCTAGAATACTGTTCCCGCGGTATAGGAGATGAAAGTTAGAACCGAAATTCTTTCCATAACTAAAAATGAGGGTAGTAACAAAGTTTTGACTGCTTTTCTGCAGCTATCGCAATATATTAATATAATTTGACGAACTAGAAAAACTACTTTCGATAACTATAAAATGAGACAACATGAAATTTATTAACGCCTGATAAAAACGAATAATTTTGTTTTGAGACTGAGGACTACTTATAATTTAAAGGGTACTTTTTCTGTTATACAATGCTATCAGTGTAGTTACATATAAGTCCTTGGATTGCTTAAGTTTGCTTGACTTAGTGTATTTATATTTACCGATAAGCCAGTGGTATAAGCAATTTATGATTCGCAGAGCACATCCCTACGACCTAATTTATTACCTGTTCTTTGTGGGTGTGGGTGTTAAGATAATAACTACCGTTAATGAATCATCTGACAAAATTCATACGCGTTTTATTATATTATTAGTCTCAAAAAATCTTACGTTATCTACTTACGAACTTTTTTCAGAATTGGAAATCGAGTACATTTTATATGTATAGTATTATGTTAGTTAAAAATACTGTGTTTAGAAGACGAGAAAAATTCACATTACGAGGCTAAAGATAACTTGGCTAAACTGATTGAACCAAATTTCAGACTTAGGAAAATGTGTAGCGGTGCAAATATTTTAATGAAATTCTGTTAGAATTGAGGGAAATATCATATTATAAATTAAAAGGTCAAGTTAAAAGCATTCATATGAAGAAAGTTTATTACAAACTACACGATTACTTTAAAGACTAGATGCTTGGACTGGAGTTTAAAATACCTATAGCAATAAGAAGTAGTAGGTAAGTACCATCTGTAACTATGAGTGAGAACACTCACGGTGGGGATTTGTTGAAGCGATGGCGTAGCGTGACTTCTGAAGTGCTTATAAAAACCAAATTCGAATAGATTTTATTTTATTGCAGTTGGTAGAACACGTTAAAAATATCGCATGAGATTAAATTTACCGATGTTCTATGTATGTATGACTATGTTCCTCCAGAGCTTGTTTGTTGATATGGAAGTAATGTTAATAGGATATATAGGTCATCATATTCGGGTTACGGGCTACTAAATTCGATATCTGTCAGCATGTAGGATACGACGTGGATGACTAATGAGACAAGCAATAGATTTGAATTGGGGATCAGTTGTCGAATAAATCATACTAAAATGAGAGGTAAAATATTATCACACACTCATCACACGATAACTGACCGATCTATCTAACCCAAGAATGTCTGTAAATAACCTCAAATGGTTCGGATTGTAAGTGAAATCTTTGTAGATATATTCCTTCTGGTGACTGGATAAATCAAATTTGAAAATTCTTGTAGCATCCTGTTAGCTCCGAAGAAGTGAGTTACTTGAAGTTGGTGAATCACATCGCCGTCATATTAACTGCGATGGTGGCAATCGATACCTACCTTATAGTCTAGAGGTAGTAGATGAAGTGGCAAAATACTTTGACAATTCTATTCTTATTTCATTGTAAGAGGATGCGCTGCTAAGTTGAATTCTAATCACAGCAAAAATAAAGGGGCGTAATGAAAGCTAGGTACTGTTATCAAATGTGATTTTTTTGCATATAGACAGCTCAGCGCGGTGCATATATCGAAAGTATAATGTCGTGGGTGTACGGCTTCTCTGTTTTCACTCCGCAGCATAATACTCTTCTGGTCAACACGACCGAAAGAGAGATGTAGTCAAGAGTTGCACGGCACAGTGTAGACGACTCGACGTGTCCCTGGCAATACAACGCGCAGCGGGGAATCAGTGGCCAGCGTCGATATATCGTACATATCGCATATATATATAACATATGTGTTTTACATAAACTAATGTTGCCGATAAATAAAACTTACCGTGAGTACCCGTGACATAATAAAATACATATTAAACTGTATAAATTCCGCGATGACATCAGTTTACAAGTAAAAATAATTAATACGACGCCTTAAAGCTGATTTCAGCTACATAATTTCTTAAGGATTCTTTCCATCTTTATTACTGAGATCTGAGAACAACGGGGGGTGGTTACTGACCACTTACCATTACAAGAACGTTTGCACGTTTTTCAGATATTGACATAGAAAAAAATGTTTTCAAATACTAGTTAATTCATAGTGAAATTAAAGTTTCAAATGTCAAGTCAACATGTACGAGTATGTATATCCTGTTAAGTGTAAAAAAAGTATCCAATTTCATGTGTAAATTTGGTGGTATGAAAGATTTCTATTAAATTTGGACGATGGTATGAAACTGGTGTGAACGAGTGATTACTTATGATAGTTTCTTATTACGCGCATCTGCATTGGATGCATTCACTTTACCCTTAATACTAGACAGTGTTAAGTGATATACAGACAAAATAAAAGTAGATATATACTATGAATTTACTTGTCAATTAACTACGAGACACCTGGTCATGTTTTACAAAGCATAGGTCAAGCCTCACATGGAGTACTGCTCTCACCTTTGGGCAGGGGCGCCAAGTACCAGCTCAGTTAATTTGTCGCAGTGCAAAAACGCGCAGTCCGAATCGTCAACTACAGACAAATCATCCATACCACTCGAATGCTAAAGCTCTAGGAGAGATAGGTGCCCTTTGTCTATTCTAGCAGTATAATAAAGGTGAGTTCTTCCAGGGACTGTTCGGCCTAGTGCCTACTTCACCCTTCCATCACTGCACCACCCGCTGATGAATGAAGTTCCCTCAACACCTACTGGATTCGTGGCATTCCTCCACGGTCTGATTCTCACGATCTTTTTTGCCGCGCACATGCAAATTGTGGAATGAACCGGGCAGCTATTATATCTATTATATATTTGATCTTCAAATCAAAGAGCTCTCCTCCGGGGCCAGCGGTGCAACGATGACTCCTCTGGTGTTGCCTATGCCCATAGGCGATGGTGACCTTTACCATCAGGTGGCCCGTCTACCTTTACATCTGACTTTCTGGCTTTAAGAAAAATTACATATGACCGTCACTTGCAGTTACCACATAATTGTCATTTGTTCAACTAATAAGTCCTGCAATTACGTACGATCTATGTAATTACTAATTAAAGTAATTACTAATTATTTTATAATTTCAGATGTAATTGTAGTTATTATATATGTAAATTTTTGGATGTCAGAATAAAATAATACTCCAGAGTAATATTTAAAAGTTTTATTCATTATTACATCTGTTAATCCAATCCTTTGGTCCATCGTCCATGCTCTCTCCGTAAACCAGCGGTCACACCATTTAACACGAATAATCTGTATGTTATATACATTTTTACAAACAAAATATAAATAACTAGTCGATCGTTACGTCGCTTAAATTTATCAAATATTTTGTCTAACAATATCTTCTACGTACATTTACATTTACAGTAAGAAAAATTGGAAATACAACTATTTATACAGTAATTGTAACTATAAAGGCATGCCCACATTTATAACGTTATCGTATAATATATTTTACATTAAGATAACTTAGTCGTAATAACTACGATTAGGAGACGTCGAAAATGATTGTTTGTAAGTGTCGTATATGGCCATTTAGAAGAAATGCTTGTCAGGAATGCCATGATGGAGATTGTCATTATATTATATTGGCTGGAAAGTTAAATACGCTTTTCAATTAATATCCCAAAATAAGCTATAAACCAGGAATATTGTAGTAAGCAAACATAATGAATAATAAATAAGAGTTTCGTAGTTCAGATAAGTTATACCAAAATTTGCAATTAAATAAATGTTCGCACACACACAGCCCGCACTGGGATTTTTTGTTGCAGGTGGCTTGGATGTATGTATACTTAAATATCGCAAACAGCTGAGACCACAGTACAGCCGTATATTTTTCAAATTAATCTCCATTCAGGAATGGAGCCCGGGACCTTTCGCTTCACATCTAGTATAACAATATTGACATTTACAAAAATCACGATTTCTCTTTACGTTCACTTTTAGCTATAAAAAAAAGCTGCGCCAATATTTTTCGGACCGAAATTAGTGCTTCGGAATCAGTTTACTTCAGTCCCTTACAAATTTAGTTAAACACACAGCAACAGTTGTCCAGATTCAAATGTTTGTCTACACCTTTTTTTATCTTAAAATCAACACTCAAGTAAAGTTTCAGTGGATGTCATTAAAACTTCATCTTAAATGGACTATCGATATTTTGCTGGAATATAATATTAAATTTCAAATTTTCCTCAATCGAAAATCTATTTTGTAAATAAAGAAATGTTTGGGAATACGTCTATGTAGCCACTACTTATATATTAAAAAAAATAAAAGTATGCGGGAGTATAATTATTTACTTACATCGTTCTTTATTGCAACCCGTAACTGTCCCACTGCTGGGATCGGGTCTCCTATAATAATGAGAGGGATTAAGGCCATAGCCCCCCACGCTGGTCGAGTGCGGGTTAGCAGACTTCATAGACCTTTGAGAACATTATGGATAACTCACTGGTTTCCTCACGATGATAAGTAACTTGCAATACGTGCATAATTTAAAAAATTAGAGATGTGTGCAGGATTCGAACTCGACTTTTCCGTGCGGCAAATCCATGTTCAAACCACCATACTGTCATTGTTAATTACTTAATTGCTGTTGTTTACTTTCAATGTTCAGTGGTTTAACTTGTACGCCAATTAAAATCCTGAATCCACTCAATTTACAGCACTCGAAATCTCAAATTTATTTATTAAAAAATAGTATTGTAATAAATAGGACAAATACAATTTAACTAATTTTCATTTCCAAGCTACCCTAGCACACAGTGTCCGATAACACAAATATACAGACTATATTAATTAATTGAATATTGACTAAATTTAATTTATTAACAATCGCATAGGCTCATAACGACATCATTAAACGAAGCGCTTCGGAATATTACAATTGCTTACAATATTATACTTTACAATTATTACATTAACGCAATTAATTATTATACTCATAAGCACCAATATTGGAATCATTAATGATTATTTTACAATTGTATTAGACTGATGCATTGACCTTTTTATGGTGACTAATCTCTTTAGTAATTTCGTTAATAACCACTGGATTCAGTAACAGTATTATAGCCTGGAGAAACAGATACCGGTCACAGGTCACCAGTCACAAATATCGGTAATATCTAGACAGATAAATGAGACATAAAACTCTCCTAAGGAACCTCAGGAATTTTGGTAATAAAGTCGAGATTGAACGCAATGTATCAAATAACACACACCACCCACATATACTTAATTATTTTTTATAATAATATTTTGTGTATGTATTATAACAAACTGCCAACGTAATAGTAAAATATCGTTGACTTAAATAATTTTCTTTTCTTTATCTAAGAAACATTTCAACATCTCACAAAAGACAGATTCAATGTAAATAACTATGAAAGGAAATAATGTGGTTTAACAGATTGATGGAGACTTTTTGTAAGTATTACATTTACGTAACATTTTAATGACCTTAAAAGAGCTTAAATTCAATTACTGTTGGATTTGAGAAAATACGAAGATGTAGTTACAAATGTGATTTTCGGAACACTTTCGGCAAAACTAGAAATCATACTGAAACGCGAATTATTTTGAATTGGACAGTTATCTATTTCATTAAATATTACGTAAGAGTAATCCATACTAAACATTATTAAACAAAGTGAATATATATTGTATATAAGCCTATGTCTATTTGAAATAATGTACCTTTTAAATGATAAAATATAAAATAAAAATTGTACAAATCTCATAAAAACAATAACATAAATCTCATAAAGTTCTCACTCCGTTTATAATATTAGTATAAATACTGGTGATTATTCAAATCTCGAAATGTAAATCACAGCTGATTCCAAGACCTATAATGATAAGTGTAACGATTATGTCATTAAACGTATTGAACTATAGTCCGTAATAATTGTAAATATGTATAATAAAATGATTAGTCATTGATAAATGGACCATAATTAAGTATGTATATACAACACACCTATTTATAACACTTACTAATGATGACATAAATGCAGAATCAAGAGTAATTTAATCCTAATGCAGGTGAATGCTTTACTTATAAAATATTCTTAAAATATGTATTGTCAAATACATTTTATTTAAAATTATTCCAGATAACCCTTCAATGGATTAATTGAGCCATCATTCATCAATGCACACGTTGAAATTGAATATACCAGCGCCTCGATTAAAATGATAATTTTGATATCATTAACACTTTGCTCGCTATTAACGGATTACTCTTGTGTTTGTTTGTCGAATTGAACTGATTGATTATACCAATGAAACTGCAACATACCCATGTTAATTAATGAATAGGTTAAAACATTCAAACATAATTTTGGCTGTACATTACTTTCTAAATACCAAATATAATTAAGTTGGAACACTAATAAATAACTATCGAATATTTTAAGTGCCGTATCATTTTACGTTTCATCTACGTCAAGAAAGCTATTTAGATTACAAAATAGACATACTAAAGCAAAGAGCAATATTTTAAAACGTAATTTGATAAAAAGAAAAACAAATGTAATTAAAGTTTAATAAAATAAAATACAAATACCCTTTATTGTACACATATACAGTACAAAAATAAATAGGAATACAATGAAGCAATTGGCGATGTTAGTGATAAAAAGAAATTTCATACTGAAAACTTTAAAAGATTAATTTAGCAAAGAATACAATTAATTAGGAAAATGTACGATATCCGCTAAAGATTTAATAGTGATATTTACCTAACGACTAATTAAGTATGCAGTAAGGACAGAAATAGCAAAAACAGAAAGTTATAACACTAAAAGTCCTATCCGAAAATCTTATGATAATAATGAAAAGATTCGACAAATGTACTACGCCGTTAAGCAGGTGAACTCGTGGGTTGGTTCACACTGATCAGATTTATCTCTTGCTGTCGAAAGTCAAATACGGCACTTGTAATTCAAACTCACTTGAAACTCGATTTGACGAAACTTCGCGACTCCTTCAGCACGTCGTTAATTTCGATTGCTTCGTCTGAGTATTTAATTGACTCATTGTCGTTTAAAATATTGGCGATAATGTTCCTTGAGAACTGTATGCCTTTTGATTTTACAAAGTGGGCTAAAGTTGCTACACTACTATGAGCATGTAATTTATTATTAAGTAGCTGTTGAAGCTGTGGATATGTATAATCAATCTCAAGGTGAGCTTAATTTATACTAATATTATAAAGAATGTGAATTTTGTTTGTATGCGAAAAGTAATCTCTAGAACCACGACACAAATTTGAAAAAATCTTTTACAATTTGAAAGATATATTTATCCGGATGGCGATAGGATATATGTATAATTATTTAATCCGTATAAAGTCAGAGCTGACCGCTAGTTTGTGGTAGAAGTTCGGAAATAGTCTGTGTTGCGATTACGAAAACATATTATGACAGTGAGAGGTCATTAATTGTCAGTAATATTTTATTCGTCACAAAACAATTTGTAATCTAATTTTCTTTTCAATTATTAAAAGTTAGTGCTTGCACACAATGATATTAAGCAGATAATGGTAATTATATTCGAGGGTGTTACTATGCACTAAATTTATCAGAACCTATATATACTCTTGCTTTGAAAACAGGTCAAATTATAGTTGGACAGGAACACATCCCAGGACGAGTACCTAATCAAAAAGCAATTTTCATTCGTTACCTAACGATTGCTACCAAGTGTGTTACTTTAACTAATAACTTTAGTTATTAGAGAATAAATCACGAAGCTGCTTCTCAATTTGAAGAAAAGTAGCGATGAAATGCTTTTTCAGTGGAACGGTTGAGATCGGATACGGCGATCAGTTAAGATATCAAAATAAAATACCACAGACCTATAAATAAAGTAAAATTAACATATGATGAATTGTTTTACCGACCTAACAATTTTAAAACACCTTTGATTCGAAGATTACAGGATATAGTTATTACAATTACAATGAACCAATATCATTAAATATCTGATGCACAGTTAAATAGGAATCATTAAAGGAAAGTTTTGAAAGTAAAATTTATGCATAATATGTTAGTTTTCATATATTGTATGAACAAATGCTATTAGCACGGTCTTAATTTTTCTATCCATCTTTTTTGTAATAATTATCACATTACTATAAATATAAAAGTAATTAAGGATTGTAACTTTCAAATCCTGTCCTATCCTATTCAATCCTTGCTTATTACCGTAATCGAGTCGGTAATCTTCCTTGTCAGTAAAAAAGATGGTTGAATGGATTGGTTAGATAATGAAGAGTTTTCTTTGTTGTTTTCCTAAATTTGTTCAGTAATATATTAAATGTTTTCCATGTTTTAGAAATTGCTTAGGCATGTATACGTATGTAGGGCTTTACGTTGTGTGCCATTCATTCATTCGTTCATTGTACTTTGTAAGTTAAACATGAAGTGGAATCCTCACTCCCACAAACACAATAAAAATATACTGCCTAACAAGTTGTTAGCCCTGATATGGAATACAATTAAAATGAATAACGTTTCGATACAAAATTATGTATATATGTATGTATTTTCAAAAATATGTATTGTATTTTTTATATACTCAATTACTACAAAGAACAGATCGCTATCTTAGTAGCAAAACGTTTTGTATACTATAGAAAATAACACCATGGGAGTTTCATAGCACTTCTTCCGGCACTATTCAAGGATTTGTTGAAGCTATTCGAAGTTTGACTTTCGATAAATATTTTAAAAAAGAATATTTAATAAGTTAAATTTAATGAAATAAATAAATTATTTATAAAAAATTAATTCAATAAAAATATTTGTATTAATATTTGCAGTTATATACAGTGCTAATTACACTACTAAAATAATAAAGTATAATACACGGTAATCTTTCTTAATAGTTTCTTTGAATAAATAATAATCCTTTAACATAATTCAATAAGTAATTCACACAAGAGAAACTTATATAAAACAGCGTGTTGTAAGGTAACAATAGGAGATATGGATAAGCTTTTACGGGATATCTTTATTAATAGGCATGGCATTTGTAATTTATGCAATAAAGGAGACAATATTTTATCAAAAGGTTTTTGTTCAACCAAACCGGCATCAACTGATACTGTCACCATCTGTCTGAAATTAATAAAAGAGGTACTTAAATTTAAAGCAATATTCTTTATTCACCCCTGATCCATAAGCCGAGTTATTATTAAAAATATTCCCATTATTCTCTACGAAAAAGCAATCTTTATTGCATAGGCCTTCAGTTTCATATCTTTTGTTCAAATTTTTCATTTCTCATCTGAACGCTGTATTAAATTATTTGCCAACAGATCAAAGGTCCCGAAAGAAACTGATAACAATGCAAAAGATTATGCATTTTAAAATATTATAAGGTAGTGCCCAGTATTGTCCCTTTTTCCGTGAAAAGATGATTCATTATTGTATATTATAATGGAAAATAAATAGATGACAGAAGCTGTTTTCTAACAACATGCGTTCTTATTAACTCGCTATTTAAGCAGACGTACTTCTTCATTGTTTTATTACGAACAAATTAGGTTTGTAATCGTTTAAAATTTGTTAACAACTTGACTACATTGCCATCTATCGGATCTTACTATAAACATAATCATTGTTTCAACATTATACACATTATGAACATTATGTATTAATACCACCGTGGTCAAATCGTTCAGAAGTTATACGATCACTAACACATCACCGTGAAATAAAAAAACTTCAAATGATTCCTTCATTTAGATTTGTGAAACGATATTAGATCAAAATCTAATTCAACATTGTTCATTAATTTTATACTAACCAAATTTCACCATTTAAACTTGAGTAGCATTTTCAGTGGTATTTAGAAAGGGTTCTTTGATGTCCATAGAATTTAGTTTCCTCGGTTTCGGTGGGTTTGGTACCGTCCGTGTCCTACCTAAAGTACCACTAACTACATTTACACTGTATCCACATGAATCGCGCACAGAGTTCTTCAAAAGGCTTTCATTCTCAGCTAATGTCACCTTCAGTGGTCTTGTTTCTGATGACCTTAAAGACCTCGATGCTGCATTGATAGACATAGCTTGTAAGGCTAATAACTGGTTGTGGATATTTGGAGAGCTTAAACTGCTTCTCGGAATAGTAGCGTGTGGTGTACCAGGGGCTGGTGAAGGAGCTGGCTCTATATCTTCTGACGCATCGCTAAAATTTATTGATTTATTTACTGGACCTAAGTCCATTTCACTTTTGTTAAGGCTGTAGTAAGTTCCACCATGTCCGAATAATTTCATGTTAAAATTGTCGTAATATGGTATGACTCCATTTATTGTTGAAAAAGCTTGCGGACGATTGGAGTTATCAGGTACATTATTTCGGGGTCTTCTTGGCAATGTGACGTAGCCTTTGGGATTCATAAGAGGCACTATACCTTGGAAAGTAGTCGGGTATTGTAATCTGCTGTATAATGCTGGATTGATAGGCGAGACGTCGTATGTTGGGGATTTTATTGGGCTTTCCACAGATGTTGTTGTTCTATCTTGTGTAGATGTACCAGTGGCTGGTGACACTTGTTGAGTGCTTCCTCTTAGCGGAAACGACAAAAGATCAGGAGGGTATGCTTGGTGTTCTTGTGATAATCGATCAATCAGAATTTCTTTGGATATCTTAGGAAATTCCAGCTCTGGATGTCTGCTATTGTCCTCAGTTGATGCTGCAACAAATTATTCATATAAATAAAGGAAGATTGTATATTTGCCAACTCTCATTTGGGGAGCGTGGTGGATAGTGTGAGTAGAGGGCACGGCCTGTAGTGGGCTAGTAATGGACTGCGAAGCCATGTAGTTCAATGCTACAAGGAAAATGTTGGCACTTTATAACATGTATTGTTTTTGTATAGACTGAACAACTTTATTGTCAACTTGAATGATGCACGAACTATGTAAACACGTCTTGCTATACATAAATTTGTAATCAATATTTAATTGGCAAACGCAAAGTAAAAATTATATATATAATAATCATATATTGCGATTAGTTTTATACATATTTTTAACTAACCTGTTAATGCTATTATTATCATTAATTAACATTAAATAAGACAAACAGATAAAAGTTTGTCAGAAGGAAATACGATTTATAGACGTCAGCAGCCGCTTTTTAATTAACTTTAAAAACATCGCTACCAACAAAGACGAATTTAAACGGCATCTCAAAACGTATTCCACAGCGATAAATTCTCTCGCAATTAGTTGTCGTTTTGGACTTTTTTTTGTTTTTAAAGTGAACGAAATTTCCCAGTGGTACAACTAATTGCAATTCTTTGACATTTCGAAATCTTAGCACGCTATTTCTAATTTCAATCGAGTTTTCGAATAAACGTCGACCTCATTAAATTTCGTGATGACCCTTTATGCGTGCTCATATTTAATTAAAAATAGTTGAGCATTATAAATTATCAAAAGTTATCCAACAGGTGCAGACACTGCGAATGTTTCTATGGCTTCGAAACTACCCCACTGAATTAAGTTGGTTTTAAAACATAAATCAATTTCAAAGTTTTTGTTAAATTCCAAGGTTCGTTAACTATCAATGGTGGGTCAATCTAAGAATTGTAACTGGATTATTCTCAAATGGTGTGAACTGAAAGAGAATTTATATAAGAGACGGAAAAATTTAATGAAGCCTTATTATTTCAACGTGCCTTATCTTAATTGAAAGGTGGAATATAATAGGAAAAGTTTTAATTTTTTTACAGAAATACGGACATCGTGTATATTTTTCGCGCTTAATATATGAAACTTGATTCTAAGCTTCGATTAGTTGGTAATGTCATTTAAAATTCATTATTAATTATATTTCACCAGCTATTACTGACATTGCTATATTTTCATATTTATATATAAACTTATAAAATCAACAATGGTTTCGCATTAGCGCAGCATTTTTTTTTTTTTTTTTTT
>PDGT01000064.1:530926-550014 GCA_003671415.1 Megathymus violae | reverse complement strand
CGCTTTGCGGGCGGCATGGCCGCTCTGCAGACAGCAGTGAATGCGTCGCAGAGCCGACTAGCCGCCTCATCCAACCCAAACTCCGACAGCGGCGGGAGGCTCCAGCGGCCGACGATACCGGCCTCCTCTGCCAGTTCCCGGTCGAGCTTGGACAGTGCCCAACGCAGAAACTGGCTTCGCCCCCTGGACGACGTTGAAGACAACGCCGGACGGACGGGAGCTGGAGACACCTCGAACCTTATGTACCGATGGTCCGAGAGAGTCTCCACTTCCGTCTCCACTCTCCACCCCTCCACTCTGCGCGCGATGGCCGGCGTGGCGAAGGTGACGTCCACCACGGAACCTCCCGACCAGCGCACACACGTCTGGACTGCCCCCACATTGAGTAGGGACAGTCCGGCAGCTAGCACCCACTCCTCCACGTCCCTCCCTTAGCGCAGCATATTTTACTCTTTTCAGATTATAATTTATTAATTTATGAATTTCAACTTTATTATACCCAGAGAACTGGTATTGGGATTTTACACTAAGAACATTCTGAAATCATGAAATGAAATTATAAAAGACAACAAGAAAAATAACTAAAATTAAGGTAAAGATAGTAATAAGTATATAAAATTTGTAATACATAATTCAATAGTTATTAACAATAAAAGATAATAAATAGACTTTATTTCATATTATAGTATATACGTCCAATATTAATTCACGACCCCTGGCCTAATAGAATTGGTGCTACGGAAGAAACAAAAGTTTACTTAACGGTCACTTTCCCAATGGGCAATGAAAGGAAAAATATTATGACGATGGGAAAATAAAAAACAATGAACCGTGTGTTGTGCCAGCGCAAATCGAGCGAATAGAGGGAACGGTTTCCAAGTACACGTCGCTAGTTCACTACTTTCATGTGCCAAATAAAATATTGCAAACACAATTCATACGATATGGAATAAAACTTCTTGTAACTTCATATGGAAGCCGTAAGCCAGTACGCTTGTCCATTTATTTGCGAAAGTTATTCATCTGAAATTCATATTTTTCATGTCTTTTCAATAGATATTACAGAAAATCTTTATATTTATAGGATATGAATGTTACGCTGGAAATTTGGGCCGACTAACAAATAACTGGATTTTTAGGATAGTCGTTTTAGTCAGCTCATAATATATTATATGAATCACGACACTTTTATGAATATAAAATTTCCTTGAATACGGAATACATGTATTCAGGAGAAATGGTGTAGATTTTTACTTTTACTTAGTAAATCGGCTGTCCAGTGAAACTTAACATGTAGGGGTCTTAAATTTCCTTTATTCAATGTTTGTGTTAAAATGTAATTATGCCGAGTGAGATAATAAACAATCTCCAGAATGTTTTGCTTCAAATTTCATCGTGTTAATTCACTACAATAATGTTTTTTGAGGCGTACGAACGAACACGAGCATACGAGTTTGCTGAACTAACGTAAAAATGAATAGAATATAGAAATGTGACAGTTTCTTTAGCCCATTCATTTTTCGTTAGCTTAATAATTACTATGACTATTTATTTACTACTACGAACGAATTTATTACTACGAACACATTTTTCTTCTCGAGTCAACTTTAAAAATCCGTTAATAATATTTTTTAAAAAAAGGTTAACCACTTAATTAATATTCATCACATCATATCACATCATTATACATTCAGTTAACAAAGAAAGTACCTAGTTTTAACGTTAATACAATTAAATAATAACATATACTTATATATAATACTTACTAAGTACGGAATCATTATCGAGTAGGGTTCTGTTAAGTTCCGACATCTCAGTAGCTTCGCTAGTTATGGACGGTGCTTCATACTTCCTCGGAGGTTTTGACACAGGATTTATTTCAGGCTTCGATCCTCTATCTACTTCTGAAGCCACTGAACCCTCTATCAAAGCTTCTCCGTTGGAAGATCTGGTGTCAGTTTTGATCAGTCTTTTTAATTCCCCATTCTGTGATGTGAAGTAACAAACTGCTAATATTCCTCCAAATATAATAAATATGGCTGTTAAGCATCCTATTAGAATAGCAAAAGAATCTGTATCCATCCCGGCTATAGTACCAGGCCCTCCATATTTCGAAAGAATTAAAGTTATCGTCTTTTCATCTTTACCTCCTGGATTTTCTGCTACACATGTATAATTTCCTCTATCGCTATATCTTGAATTAATAATAGTTAAATTCATCCACCGTATTAGATCCATAGTATTTTCTAATACTGAATATCGAATTTCCCCGAAAGATCTCATTTCAATGTTCTTTCCATTGAATCGCCATAATACTTCGGGTGTAGGATTCCCTACTACTTTACAAATCAAAGTAATATTTTCATCGTAACTTTTGATAGTAGCATCTGGTAATGGCTCAAGAATCGTAGGTCGACAGGCAAAGTCAGATGAATCTAGTTCATTCCAAAGTTTATCCCGTATCGATGCTGGCTCGGCACATGAAGTGGGCGGGGTATATAAATTATGACTGATCACCCAGTCTCTAAAGGTTTGCAAATTGCAGTCACAACGCCACGGATTGTTATGCAAATCCAAACCGGATAAATTTCGTAACGTCATTAAAGTTTCCGGCTTCATATGACTAAGGTTATTCCCATCGATTCTGAGAATTTTCAGTTGCGGCAAGTTGACAAATGTCTTAGTCCCGATTCGATGTATCCGGTTATTGCTCACCTCGACTTTCTGAAGGAACTTTAAATTGCGGAATAGTCCATCCTCTAACTTATCTATGAAGTTATTGCTTAAGTTTATTAATCTTAGTTTCTCTGTGCCTTTAAATGTGTCCGGGTGGAGGTAACGTATTCGATTCTTAGATAAATCTAATTCTATCATAATTGCTAAATTCGTGAATGCTGCTTTGTGAACGACTTCTATACTACTGTCCTTAAGGAACAATTTCTTAAGGTTACTTAAACCTACCCTTTTGAACGCTTCTTGGTGTAATTGCTGTAAATTATTGTTTGAAAGATCTAGTATCTGTATATCACTGCTAAGGTTAGCAGGTACAACTTTTAAACTTGAATTTGAGCAAATTGCAGCCTTGTTGCCGGACTGCCACCTACAATCACATGGTCTTTGGCATTCTGTAGTGAAGTCAGCTATTGTAGTCGTCGTAAAAAACAGAGTGCAAGCGATTTTCAGCCATGTTTTCCAACATTTGTGAGCCATTTTGCTACGATGCTGGTCATTTCTTTATGTCGGCGCATTCCTGAGTTTTCTTGTACGCTGGATGCATATGTGATCTGTAACAAGAAAAGGAAAAGTTTAAAAAGTGGACATTAAAGACGAAACCCAAGACGATGTACCACTGTTTTATACATTGTTTGTATTAAGAATTTAAGTTGCCTTAATATAATTTTAACTCTTAAGTATTTTTTAAAGAAGCTATGAGCATTAATAAAGTAAAATTAAAGATTAAATAACGACAGTCAATTAAGCAGCATGGCATTGTCCAATCTGCGCTTAAATCCACCTTAAACAATTTTTAGATCAAGTACCTTTACTCTTATAAAATAAAAATATGTATAGTTTTTTACTTTTAATATTGTATCTTTTAATAATTAGCTCAAATATCACCTATACTTGAAAGTTTAAAAACCAAGTTTTCATAAGCCTACTAAGTCTTACGGTTATGATGAATGTCGTCTACATAAAACTTAAATAAAAAAATTAAAGTACGGAAAATCTTTAAGTTAATTCTTTTACTCAGATCAAATCACGCTATAAATACATTGTAAGGCTATAAAAGGTTTTACGTACATATTTAGCAACATCAAAAATCTTTGACGGTATTAAGTACGAAAATATTAAAAACTCTAGAATTTTAGCTTCTAAATTTTTTTTACCCGTAATATAATGTGATGGTTAGGAACGTCGGGTCGTGATTTCATATTGAAATTTTCCACCAGCCAAGTTTTCAGGAGAAATGTTTCGGCCATAAATTACCTTTGTATCCCGTGAAATGGTACGCTACGTGCCGCTTAAGTTCCTAATGGGAGTTATGACTTCATTCTGAGGATATTGAAACTAGTACAACATCGTGACATCAGAGAAAATAACTTATTTTGTAACTAAGTTTATATTATTTTGTTTCAATTTGGGATGTAGTTATTCATCTTTGAGTTCTATTAACCTTTTCTGCTGGTAATGTAATAGAGGAGGCACTTTCATCGAAACTCTCCTGAATGTCACTAGGCTTGGTATGATCTAGTTTCCTCCCGATAGTATTCGTGCATTTTACCTTGTAAAACTATCGTGATTGTCTTTAAGTGGTCTTCCTTTTTCGATTACAGTCCCGAAGAGTGAAAAATTTAGAAGGTTCCCTTGTTAATTTTCGGCCAGCAATCTTGTATTATTGTATGCAAATTATCCCTGATCTTATGGATGTGCGTGGTAAATAGTGAAAACTTACAATGATATGTCCTGTCCGTCCCTTTTACAGGCTATTAAGGTGATTGCATGGTAATGAAATAATGTATGATTTGTATGCTTTAAATGCACCTTAATGTAATAAAAGATTCATGTTTACAAGAACATCGGATAAGTAGTTTAAATGTCATATTATTATTTATACTACGATTATTTTTTATCTTTTGAATTATTATTTTTTATTAATTCTTCCTACTGTGTTATTATTTAATTACACATAAATAAACTTTCATATAAGTTAGTACGAAAGACATTCGGATACTCGATGAGTTAGGATAAAAGAAACTATATAGTAATGAAAGAAACACCAAATTGTACCGTTCCTGCGAATAAATTGAATTGAATTAATTCTTCTCAAATGTGTCTTTTAAATATTACATTTATTTTTAATTTCGTTCTTCAACCGTATCACAAACTTATTCCACCAGTAAATGCTTGGTGATATTCCTATTATACTTTTAATCATCATTTTGAAATATTTTATATCTAAATCTTTAGTCCACGGTACAAAAGGGAAAGAAAGCCTTTGTTGTATTTCAATATTGTGTTTGTTATATTTAACTTGAGCTTAGCGAAGAGCTTTTAAAAGTTTATTTTCAGAAACTAACTATTATATAGTGGGAAGCTATGTTTGATTTGATTACGTTTTTTTATACAAACACTTATATGCACTCCTGGACTATCTCTTTCTTTTAAGGTGGTGGCTTTAACACATACAATTGAGAAAATATCATCAAAAACATCCAAGATCCGAAACAACAACAACAACCAGATCTTCCATCGCCACCGCCCCATCGGCGTATGTGACGAGGAACTACGTGCCTCAAAAGTCATCCTTTTTACCGGAGCTTGGAACTCGGGGAAACAAGGGTCTCCCGGTGAGATGGGTGGGCCCCCGCATTTTAGCAGGGTTGCAGTCAGTCATGCTCCAAACAGGCGGGGAACCATCCTGATTCTAAGAGCTACCGCTGACGCAGTAGCCCTCCGGAGATCGAGCATGTAGGGGCACGATTCCTCTCAGGGATCACGTGACCCTCCGTCGGCGTGGTCGAACATCGACCGCGTCAAATGGACCACATATTCCTTGAGCGTCACCACCTTGAGATCGCGCGCCACCACATCGTTCCTGACGTAGCGCCCCGCTCCCAGGACCGTTTGAAGAACCAGGTTCAGCTGTTGTTGCATGAGTTTGCGTTGCCACATAGAAACCAACTCGTACCATGCCGGCACCGCGTAGGCTTATCGTGTCCGAACGTAGGCATAGTACACAATTCGTTTTGCTTTAAGCGGTAAACTGGATGAAAGTACTGGCTGGAGTATAGCTCCGGTGGCATTCGTCTGTTGAATGACGTTGTCGGCTTGTTGCGACATCCGCATCGAGTTATTGATAATACATCCCAGGTACACCACAGAGGCGAAGCGGCACTAGCAGTTTACGCGACTGGTGAAACAGAATGCCTTCTTACCGCGTTGACGGCTATCTGCCACTTGCCCAGCAGCCATTGCATGCGAGTTACCGCTAACTCAACGTTTCGGGACGAGAGTTACAAATATGGTGGATCACCCGCGTCAGCTGAAGCGTAGTCGAACGGCCGGACCAAAACTCCATACTTCACTTATATTAAGTGATGGCATGATGCACTAGCTGTCCGAAGAGCTTCGCCAGCGTTGGCAGCAGCGTGATGGGATGGTAACTGGCCGGATAACGACGATCTACCTCAACTCTCAGGTGTTTGGGGAGTGGACCGTGCGAAGAATACCGTTGTAGAGCCGAGTCAGAGGGACTGCGGCCCCCTTGGGCAGCATACCTATCGCCAGGTTGGTATTCCCATCAAGACCTAGGGTCTTGTGCTTTGGAAATTGCAAGGCTGTCTTCCATGTCTCAAAGGGGGCGATGAATCGCACTCCCTCGAATGACGGTGTCGGACCGCAAGACTCGAAAACAAATATTTATTTATCTCATCTTATTTTTATCCATTGGTATTATATTAGTGCTTATCTAATTTGCAACAATCCGCGATGGTATATTTTATACATGCTAATATTAAGTGTCCATTAATCAAGCTACAGCATTTCCTTGAGTAGATTTTGAACTGTATATAATTTATAAATTATATAAATAATTTGCCGACATTCAAGACGAATCTTTTTTATTTTCGTATTCCTTTGGTGACAGACGGCCAGACAACACACACGAATGATCTTGTAAGGGTTAATTGGCTTTACTGGATGTGACGGAATGGTAAGAATTATTATTATATCGAATCAAATACCCTTGTTACATTCAAAGTAATAAAAAAAAACTTTTATAAAAGTGTTATTCTATGATGAACAAAAAACTATTTTTCAGACATTCACGCTATAAATATAATACTTTATCTACGAGCGTGCATGTCATTTAAACCACGCTAACAATAATTTACACGGTAAAAGCACGCAAGAACATTTACTTTAGTATTGAACTACAGAATCAAATAGTAGTTGTTGATGGCTGGAAATAAATCGATATATAATACGTACAATTTTAAATGATCAGTGCATCCCATCTGTTAACAGGAGTAACAAAAGAATCAATTTGTCCCACGGAGGATACGGGTCGTTTCCCGGTGGGTGTCTAATTAATTCAAGCTATTTCAACGAAGCAGAGCTATACAGGTTTGTGCCAACCGTAGGTGATCAGGCGAGTTAAGTAACTTCGGATGCAGTCGGACGTTGCATGGGTGAACGGTAGAGATTTTCTGAGAGCTTTCCCGCTTCGGAAAGCATTTTATACTCTCGTATTATTGTTATTGTGAGATAGCATTCAGGAAACGAAGGTCCGACTTAGACGTTTTATAAATCAAGAGCAACTAAGTCCCCAGAACAAATATTTAACATGAGTCGCTGTGTTAACAGGGACGATTTCTACATACTGGGCAAGGGCCTTTCTGTTTAAAAAAAACATGTTCAATTTTTGTTTTCGTTTAACGTCGTAATTCATTTCTATTTCAGAAACATATTTAAATACCGCGCACCATCAAACTTTTCAGTCCATCAAATTGCTAACTTCGTTCATCGAAGACAATACTGTTTGACAATGTTGAGTAAATTTGGACAAAATTACCGGTATCGTTGCTTTGACACTCGTTTAAATAAATGAACGTTCTATAAAGATATCATCAGTTTCAAAACGTTCTGGATACCGATGGAGTGTATTAAGTTTAATGATCTAGAAAACTCGGCACAATCAAAATTCAAACGTTATTTGATGTAGTCCTCTGTTTTTTTTTCCTCGAGGCATTGTTATTTACGTCCTTTGTGTTAGTACACGTTTACATATTTTTATACGTCTCCATATTGGGTATAATTTAATCGCACGGCGAAATATTTTTGACGAATACAGTATGTGTAGATGTTTGACGCAGTCATTAGCTTAATTAGCCCATCGATTCTTAGAGCATAAGTTGTTGATAATGACGTTAGTTGTATGGTTTTGTGAGGTTATTAATATAAACAAATAACCGTGTACATTACCAACAGCTGGTGCTGATTTTGATAATTGTATTTTTTCAACGTCCAATATTTGTCCTGTGAGTTGTGTTAACAATTTTACGAAAATAATAAGTTCAGAAAATCGTGTTTTGTGTTTACGATTTCACGATAAATTTTGCCAATAGGTAGAACTTAAGAGGTTATAACCAAAATGTGTGGCAGAATTTTGGTAACTATGAGTTCTGGATAGCGCAGGACAGACGGACTATTGAAATGGATATTACTAGATGAGAAAATACATTACAGCTTCAAGTGGAAGATGATTAAAATTTGAAAGATCAAACGAGATTTTTTGATATACTATGAGATGTTCTTGTGGACATGTAAAGTGAGTTGAAATATTGTATACCATAAAAAAGATAGGTACTATTTTCAATAGAAATCAATGAAAATTCATGTGTTTCTTTGCCTTACGTGTCAAACACAAATCAGAATCCTAAGAAAATAAAACGCATTGTAACAAAACCAATCGTGTCACAAGATATATACTATTATTATTATAAACGCGAAAGTAACTCTGTCTGTATGTTTGTCAATCACGCTTAAACCACTGAACCTATTTAAACGAAATTTGGTACAGAGATTAGACTAGACCGTGAGAAAGGACATAGGCTACTTTTTATTGCGAACATAGGTGTTGAAATAGGGGATGAAAGTTTGTATGGAAGTTCGTCAGAAGTTAAAGTCATAAAAATTGGTGGTAAGCACTTTGGTTAAATACTAATTAACATGTATTACAGGATATTGAAAAATTTCAACCTTTAGTAATCGAAAAAGAGGATGAAAGTTTGTATGGCGACTTGGTTAAAACCTAATTTGCGTAAATACTGTTAAAATAAAATAAAGATTCACGTGTTTTTGCTTTTTTTGATATTCATCCCCAGAGGGTGTAAAAGAGGGGATGAATGTTTTCTAACAAACGCATACCCAGTGGAAACTGCTACACTTAGAAACTTGAAATTTTGACTGTAGATTTCAATTGTAACGTTAACTTCAAATAAAAAAGGAAACGTCAAATATGAAAACAGGCAGTAAGGAACAACGGGAAAAAAACCCTTGCTAGTAGAAATAGGGGATGAAAGTTTGTATGGTGACTTATTTAAAACTTAATTAATTTGCGTAAAACTTTATACAACCTACCTACAGACCAGGGATCTTATCGTAACCGTAACCGAAACTATCAAATATTCGAAATGTATCCGTAACCGAATCCGTTAAAACAGTTTCGGATAATTTCGGATGGCGGCAGTCTAAATAAAATACGCCATGACAGATTTCCGCCAGCCGAGCCGACACGCTAGCCGCGTCGTTACAATTTTAGACAGTTTTCATTATTCAATTTTTTAGGCTATTGTTTTTTCAGTGACTGTAATACTGCATTATAACTAGAAATAAAGTCAAACTGTTACTGTTGTGTGTTTACTGTTACTGCTGTGTTGTTGTTTTTTTTTTTACAAATATCCGTAACCGAAACTATCCGAAACAATCGGATAATCCTACTAATATTATAAATGCGAAAGATTGTGTAGATGGATGAATGTATGTTTGTTACTTTTTCACGCAAAAACAACTTACATTAAAATAACACATGGGCTACAAATTACAAAGATTTTGTGTAATTTGGCCATAATATAATCATAAATATCAATTAGGTCGGAAAAAATCCTACTCTCTGAGAGCTATCCTGGCGTGCGCTTCGTAAACCTTTGGAGTTACACGAAGATAATGTATCGTAAGATTGTTTGTCTTAAATAGTTCTGAATAAAAGTCCGCGACAGCATATATCTACCTTTTAATTGGAAGCCACTATATCCAAATTAGTGAGCCATAAATATAATACAATTGGATACTTTTTTTACAATGCACATTTTACAATAATATTCAAATTCTTATCAAAATTGATACATTTATCGCTTTTAGTATTTAAAGTAGATCAATTTTGTCTTTTACACAAATTAATTTGGAGGAATAGTTTAAAAGTTATCACGATAAGATTGACCTGAATGGAGCGCTATTAAGAGTCCACTATACATAAGTCGGCGCGGGACGCAAAGCGCGACATCATTGACGGTTGGGTTTATTTTGTGGTTTTTTTCAGCTAATTCGATTCTCGAAGCGATTTATTACTTCGTACATACAGTACAGTACAGTTACTTTGTGTGACAGAGCAAATTCCACGCGGGCAAAACCTAGTGTTTAATATACGACAAAGAGAACAAGCCAACTTAATCGATTTTTAGCCTAATTTATCAAGATCCAAATAAAGTTTAAAATGTTCGCCCATTTAAAACAAAAAGAAAAGGTTAGTTGTTTCCGAGCTCATGAATTTTTTTAATATTAGGGCCATCCTATATTTTACAATCACTGAGAGCATCGTCAAATATAATAAAAACAAAATAGTGGCAGTGCCGTAAGTAGATCATGGAAAAAAAGAAAAAAACGAAACATAAATAATATACCCTAACATAAAACTTATGACAAATATTAAAATACTAAAAAACCGTAAATAATAAATTAGAAAACTTAAACATAAACGAAGAAAAAAAATACCTTTACAAATGATATTCATAAATAACTAGTGTCTTTTGTATTGTCTGTGTTACATTTCCGATTAAATGGTTTCCCCTCGGCGTTATTCGTAGCTGTCAGCCACAATACCGATTTTCAGCTGGGCCAGAAAGGGTATTTCTACGTCAGCTATGACAATTCTACTCTCATCATGTTTGGAAGTCTCCGTCGTATTTAAAACCAAAACTGTGTCTATAAAGTGACCAAGATATCAAAAATTAAGCCCGGTTGAATGAAAAGAAATTAGTTTACAGACAGCTTCTTCGTACAATATTTTAAACATGCTTCATTCCATCAAAGACCGGAAGACCTCTATGCTCTAATCTGAATTTCATATCATGGCTTCTACATTTTCAATCCTGGAAGTGTAGAAAAAATTAAAAACTTTTACAAAATAAAAATGCATTCAGCTATATCCAGAACGAACAACACTGATAATATTAATAATTCGCCATAATCGTAACAGAGAACATTGAAAATTTAGAGACAAATATCACGAATGCAGTATGCCACAATGACATCACTGTTGTGCACAAATGTGAGTTCGCAAATAGTGTTGTGCACGTAATATGTGAAGAAGGTCATGGTTTTAAGGTTTTATGTTTCATATCTAAGGTTGAACAGAATATCGAGAGAGATTGAGCACACAAAGGTGTTAAGCGTGCAGCTGAAAAGAGTTTTGACACTACTGTTAAATTGCCTTATTTAGAAATTAGAATAATAAGCGTACTTACAATATATCGCGAAGATCTGAATGTGAAGAATATTGAAGGAAAAATTTTATGAGTTCATAAATTTGGAAATAGGAATTGTTCTTAAAAGAAGTTCTAAAACTAAATTATATTTCTTTTTGTGGAATGGAACATGTCCATAGGCGACAGCGACTGCTTAAAATCAAGTAGTCTTCAAACCGATGACTGAAATAAAATAAATAAGCCTTTTATTCTATGCAATATTTGATTTCGACACAAAATAAATTCATTCATCAATTTTTTTGTTAATACATATGCTTTTCATTATTTTTTTTTATTATAGATTCTTGTTTAAATATTTATTTAGTTTTATCTTATTACAATTATTTATTCTCTAATGTTTTGCTTATTCTCAGATATATGATGGATGCAAATAGTTCATATAGAGATGATAAGAGGCTTATAGGTCTATAATTACCTATGTCCTTCGAATTACCTTTTTTATACAGTAAAATTATATCTGTATAGGTTCTTATAATAGTTTGTCATTGCTACAATGATTATATCTATGCGACTATGCGTCGTTTTTCCTAGCTCATTAAGGCTTTCTATCCAGGTTTTATTTGTCTTACTCGTGAGTTCGTTGTTTGCTTTCTTGAAGCATCAAGATCAAGAGTGCCTTGATTTAGATAAAAAAGGCAGTCTATAAAAAATATAGACTGATGATTGAAACATGATTAGATACAATTAATGGTAATTTCAGAGAAGCAGTTTCAATGATTTAGTTTGTACTCATTTGCTTGGGGGCTATTCACGAACTTTAGTTAATTCAATATAAAATATTGGATCCAGAACGTTATGTACCCTAGGCAACAACTAATATCTAATTAAACTATTATAAATGCTACGTACCTTAATATTATATAAAGGATAATCAAATTTTTAACACTTAAAATTGTTAATTATTAAATTTATCCAAGTAAATCAATAAACATAAAATTTTACTTAGAAAATATTAATAATTCATGAAATATGTTTATTTTATTATGAACAATGTTAGATTCTTCATGATTTTTCTTCAATATTACATTATTTTACGAACGGTGCATTCATCGGCCCGCTTGTTAATTAAGTTTTGTATATCTACACTTTGGTTCAACATCTTTCAGGCCACTGGTTGAACCAAAATCTGTTTTAATTGACAGACTAATAATCCAATTTGAATATACATACAATACATTGTTATAAGATATATTAAGTTATGCTGAATGTATATATGCTCATCAAATTCACAAGGTAATATTTTGATGGGTTAAATGTACGAAGTAAGACGCTTTGATGATTTCATTACTTAAACATTGTGTAAACATGTTTTTCGATTTAATTCGAGCATTTCATATGTAAAACGAAACTAACGGTGAAATACTTGTCATTTCCTTGATATCCAAATTATTATATTTAGCTTAGGTATATTTACCAGATGAAGACTTTAAAAGTAAGTGACATTTCAAAATATCTTAAGGTTCATAATCACCCATATCTGTCCTGGTACTGGGAACTTGAGTGCTTGAGTATTACCATAGCGACCTCCAGCTACTTCAGTGCGAAAAGAAAGGATTAATGACCAACCTTATAACACCTTCACGTAATGAACGAACCAACTTGCTATTAAATCTAGAACAGGCAATCTAAATGCAAATTACATGTTACTTATTATGCTTGACTTTGTCTCGAATGTCCGGAGAAGTCGTGGGCAGCTGAATCAGGTGACATGTCATGCGAATAATTTTTTCAAGAAACCTTGACCTAAAAATAAAATTTTAAAATGTTATATCAAGCTGAGCTTTGCGGTCACTGGGAAGCGACAAGTTTATATGGACTCAGCTAGATAATATTTCTATGCTTAAGGATTCATTTATTTTATGTTAAAAGAATGCTAGTAACTGGCTGACGAGCACACAGGCTACTAGATGTGTGAACACCGTTTTGAATTCGAAGGAAGTAGCGGTTCATTCGCCATTAAACTGGATCTTCAGCCTAGCACCCAGTCTTTTTAAGCGATCATCAATGTTCATGGATAGATGTTACCCTAGAAGGAAGCGGTAAAACCACCCGACAATTGATTCTTCATTGATTTCGCAACAGTATTATGTTAAAAATATTTCAACATTAATTTCAGCACCGCTCACCTTTGAAAACATAATGATGTACTCACAGGTAAGTCAAACAAGCACAATTTGCAAATTTTTAATGTAACCGAAAAATAGTGGTGCATGCAGAATTACAACCCAGGGTTACAAGTGTAAGAGGCTTCCTTGAATTAATTCTGTAAGATTATCCTTTGAATAGAAAGCTAGAATTAACCGTTAAATTAACCGAAATGTTTTTAATGTAAATAATTGCAGTATCGTATTTCTGCTATAAGTCCGGCTCCCAGCTTCTTTCTTGACTGATAGAGCGACCGTGACCACTAATGTACAGGTATCTTTCTTTTTAAGTTTGAAAATCTAACGAAGCAGGAGACGGGCCACCTGATGTTAGGCAGTCATCGTGGCCTATGGACATGTGCTATCCTAGAAGAGTCGCCAATGCATTGCCGGCTCTGAAGGAGAGCTTTTTAGGACTTTTTTAATGAACCCCATATAATTGCGCTCCGGGATTTCACATGGAATTCCATTTGCACGTATATGGTAAAAACGATCTCGAAAATCAGACGGGAGAAAGGATGGAAGATCGCCACGGATCCAATTTACTCTTTTATCAGTCATTGACATAAATAGTTCCCTTGGGCAAAAGTCTATCGTTCAAGCCACCTACTTCTTTATTCATGATTATTAGAACACAATAAACGTGAAATATGATAAAATGAAGAGTTATGATAAGTAGAATCTTGTGAACAAAAAAGGAGGTGTGAGGTGTCGGGTTCGAAATCAAAGATGCATTAAAATAATACATGTTTATTGGTTAACTTAAAAATACTGCCTCCTCGTAACTAAGTATAGGGGATTTATATTGAGGTGTTTCATACTCTACAAAAAGGCTTATTGTGTCACTCCGTGTTGTTAGTCGAAACAAAGAATGAAGTGAATACTTAGACAGTACTAGTGATAGGAGGCCCAATTGTATTTTGATTCTTATCCCCGCTTTTGAATATAAAGCACATTAATCATTTCACTTCAAACGAGTTTTATTTGTTAGGCATAATGAGGTTTGCTATAATTCTGTCAAATTATTTGGCGTCTTTTATAGCTTGTGTCAAGTATAAAAGATTAACATAAATTCGATGACTTTCAAAACATATTCGACTGGAAAAGTAGTTCTGGAATCAGAGCTTCTGTTCCTAGTTATGTCAATTTTGGTATTTTGGAAACCATATTAAATCATAAAAGTTTAAAACATGTCAATTTAAAATTCTTTTGTATTTTATTTTTTTATATCAACAACTGATAAACGAGCAGACGGTTCACTAACGAATGTATCTACCCATACAATATCTGTATGACCAAAGGCCATCACATCACATTATCACAACATACACACATTTTCGAATTTATTACTAGCCTTCGATGCTACAACAGAAATATGTAAATTAAAAAAGAAACCCACCTGTCATCCTCCAGGAAGGTCGATAGCTAGTGTTATGTTTCAATTTATTGTAGTCATTATACGGTTATATTAAATGTATTTAAAACCAATTTTACTTTTTTATTAACAGACCATTTTGATAAACCAAACGAAACAAAAGATAGGAAATTTTACTGAAGTTGCTTTTTACTGACACTTTTCGAAAGTGAAACTGCGTCATCGCTTTAACAAATCCCTCCCGTGAGTGGTCTCGAAAGATTAAATTAATTATCGTTGAACTTGGCAGAATACATTTGACTGAAAAAGTTTTATAAAAATAATGCTGGGACATTATGGCAATAATTATTTCGGTGCGGACAGATTAAATACAAAAAAGGATCGATGGCGAAACCTTGACGGAGTGGTACGCCTTATGACCGAGAAAAAAATTATGGATGAATAATATGATTATTGAAGATTCCTGAAATTCTGAGAATTTCATTAAACACAGAAGTTATAATTGAGTTTGAATTATAAGGAGAGATAAAAGATGTTCCTTTAGGTTCAGCTAGACTAATTAGCGTGGTAACAAAATTCTACAGAAATGGAAGAGAACCGTAAAGATTAAAAAATATGTTACTGAGCTCAACAACCTACAAGATACCTGAGCAAACTCAAACACACTGAATCTAGTGCCGTTTTTTATCCATTATCATCAGGATGCACTGTGAGTAAGGAGAAATGACCTAGACAGACTGAAGAAGTACTGCATGCATTAAAAAATAATGTGCATCTGAGCAGGAAGTGAAAGACAGATTTTTAACAACATTGCCCTAATAGGATTTTTGCTCTACTATATAAATTGTTTTTGGGCATAACTTTATTAGCATTGTTAAATTCTATAACCTAAATTATGATGTCAACTATACCACATTATACATATCGGGGTTTATAATTATAATTTTCATTACAAACTGGTGTAAAATTGCCATTACGATTTATCAATGTCAATAATTACGATTTTATAACGAAGTTGTTCAGTAGAAAATTATCTCACATAACACGTAATCTCAACCAGAGAGATGAGGATGTTTCGAATATTACTTCTTTGCCAAAAAACAGTACTATATTAAACTGAGAGTTACAGATTGGTGACATGAAAAAAAATCAAAACGCAACGAAAATATGGCGTCATTGTCCTGTCCACTGCTCAACAGAGTCACAGGGAAGGGGCGGTTGAGCACACTTATGTAAATATATGTATAGTTCCTTTTATGATAACAGAAGCCACTTCTAAGCAGAATATTAAAATGCAACTATGAATTCTATCTAGAAGTAATAACTTAGATACTGTCTGTATAATCAATATTCGGTTAAGGGTATAATTATAAACTTTAACAGTCTATAGTAATACTGTAAAGAGAGAGTGCGAAATTTGTGAATTTTTGTGTATGCGAAAGTTAATCTTCGGGACTGTGCCGTGCCTATTAAAAATATTCTTCTACCACTTGAAAGGTATATTTCAAAAACGCGATTTAATTAATTTTTGAACCTGAACGAAGTGACCCGACTTCGTATAGATGACGCTGCTAGTATAAAACAAGTGAAACATTACGAACTACATATGTTTCCATAATCAGTGTTTATAAATATTAAGGCGCGTCGGTAGCACCATCTACTTAAAAATATTAGATTCTAATTTTCACAACATTATACTATAAACAATAACTACTTGGATGGGAGTGGCCTATTTGAAGCAACTGTAGCAAAACATCTGAGCTGGCCGGCGGCGATCGAGACTCGGCTGGTTTATGGTTGGTGAAAAAGGCGAAGGTGCCGCGACCGAGGTAACTAATGGATTACATATGTTCGTAAATCAAATTCAAGACGATGAAAATGATGACAAAGGCTCCTACGTGCGTTTAAATGTGTAGTATAGATATTTAATATGTCAATGTCATATGTTATATGAGCGAAACACGTGTGGGGGACGGTATGTGTGTTGGTATATACTTTTATCATATTTGCATGTTTTCCTTACAGGAACGGAGGGAGGTTTCATACATGTATGGCATCATGCATTGTGCTTGCGAATTGTTGCGAAGTAAATTAATACTAATTTAATAACAATGAATTCCCGCAAAGTAACGCCTGACACTATCAACTATAACAGAGTTATGGTTGTACATACATAAAAAGACACATATGAACATAAAATCTCCTCTTTGTTTTAAGTCGGGTAAAAAATGTGCATGACAATGATCGTACAATTATTGCATGATTTGACTTGTTAATAAATGTCATTCCACAATGTAATTGCTTTGTTGGGACAAGGTTTTAATAAATGCTAGGTGGGTGCAGGTTTTGAATCTGCGACATTGTGCAGGGCTCAACGCTCTAACTGGGCTATCGTTTCCCACTCTTTTTAAATTGTTTTTTAACATTACCTGCATACAATTCATTGTTATCTATATTCGTGCACGTCATAGTAAATATACCTGCCTGTCTAGACACCGCTGGGAACACCGCTGAATTAGAATTCTACACGCGATCGTTATCTGCTACTGAATTGGAAACGACATACCTGGGCAACCGGATTAATACATAAACTAAATTAAATACACTCGTATGGTTGTCAACTTGAATGTACCGTTGCGGTCATTTTACGTATTAACTGCTATTATGTAACGGGTACCCACTATTTTAGTATTTAATATAAATATTTTGACCCAGTTACATGGATTACGGTAATAGCAAGACTGCGGTAACAGGTATCTTACATGTTAACACATTAAATTTTGGGATCTTTATGATTAGACGAAAGCCTATTAGAAAATATTTTGAGGGTCCAGGAATGAAAGGAACTTGGCCATCATCCATTGTTGTCTGTATGTAAGATTCATCAGTGTAACTTTATGACTGATCCTGGAGAGTGGTAAGTAGCCGGACAGGTAAAAACTTTACTAATATCCTAAAGTACCTACCTGTAGAAATAAGCCGATTGTTCTTTATTTCTTTTTAACAATGGCTACTACTTTGATAGTAGAAGCAAAAGATTTAATGTAAAAGCGGTAAGGTTTGAGTGTGAAAAGTGAATTTCGGCTATGTATTATACAAGGGAATCTGTATCTATAAGGTTTCTCCATCGAACAACTGGACGTACGACGGGTATCCATCCTTACGTAATGAACGTACCACGTATGTATACGAACGGCGCGGTTTGCGTCGTCACTCATTGTGCGCACTGCTAAGGACTGGAGTAACTTGCCCGCGCCGGTGTTCCCGCCGTCTTTCAATGTGGGAGTCTTTAAAAGGGGAGTGAATAGAGTCTTATAAGTTAGTGCGTTCAACGTATTAGACTTCATCACCACTTTCCAAGAGGTGGGATTGTTGTCAAGCATTAACTTATTCTATGTAAAAAAAAATATAGATTCCCTGTTTCCGTTTAGCCAAGAGATTGGTGATAGCTTTGATATTACGTGCAGATATGTATAAATGGTGATGACTTACCATCAGGTGGTCTGTCTCCTCGTTTTTCGGCTATTTATAGTATAAGACTCGATCACATTCATACATATATGTGCAATTTTTAACACTCACAGGTTAACTTCCCTGCCATAACATGCTCATAGGTAGGAATATACACCCTATCAGGACCTATGCTAACTATCTATTTAAGTTATTTGAAAATCAATATAGTTATGTATGGAGGTTTTTATACACAGTACCAAAGTGTGTGTTAACCTACCCTGACGGTACCCACGACTCACGATGGCATTATCATTGAGAACCCCCACAACAAATATTTATATCATCAAAAGAAGTTAACTGACATCTAAGAGAAAGCATCTGATTTCATCGTTTTATTTAAGAATCCTTTAGAGTTTTTAGTATTTTTTAGATATCAATTTGATTTAAAAATAAATTAATTTATTATATTGATAACGGTTTAAATAGATTATTTAATCTTTCTTAAGTCCGTCAAGGTTAATTATTTTAAATCATGAAATTTATTAGCTTCTAATTAATGTTTCAAACACTTGAAAGTATTTCAAAGTTTCGTTACTAAGTTCGTACTAATATAATTAGCTGATATAAAATTACTTAATTATTGAGAATCTTGAAATATTTTGTTTAAAACTTGGATTATCGTGAGTATCACAAACAGCTTCTGAACTATTTTTGACCTCTTTAATCTACTCAGGGGTTGAGACTAGATAAAATGAACCCAGATCTTCTGAGCGAAAACAGGTTTTTTTTTCT
>PDGT01000064.1:508642-530705 GCA_003671415.1 Megathymus violae | reverse complement strand
GAATGCCCCGGTCGGCAATAGAACCTGGGACCCATCACTTGCCAGTATCACTACCAACTGGGCTACGGGCTCGTTGAGTGGTAACCTCGTTAGCACCACACATAATTTATAGATTTCTTAAATAATCAATCTGAACGTTTACGTCAATTTCAATGACGCTGACAGGTGTTATACTCCGAAAGGATTTACACACTCGCATTACTACCTTTATGTAGGCGCCGAACAAAACACTGAAAGGTTGTTTTGTGGTCCATAAATATACAGCTTAATTTGCTTTCTAAAGACAGTCTACTGCAATGCTTCAACTCAGGGAACTTCCGTGCAACGAATTGCAATAAAAACACAAACTCTCTGTTTTATTGTGTAAGATTAGCATGGCGCATGTAATTTGAATTTTCAGGCAAACGATTTTTCATTTCATTGTACCTACAATTTAAATTCAAATGACCCGTTTTCTTTTCACTAAACAGGTATGCCATGATACTGTGCAATTACAGGAAATGCAGAAGGTTAACACTACGTGTAATGTATTTTCGTCCAAGGGCACACTTTTTATGTTGCAAAAAAAGTTGCAGAAAACTGCTTTTTTATAGTTGCTTAATAAAGGCGTGGTCCAATGATTACACATGAACGTGTTTATTTTACAAAATATAATATTAAATTACTAAAGGTTTATACATAGATCAATAATCTCTGTGCACCGTACACGTTTATGCTTAGGTCGCATTTTGTTGTGTGATTTCTATTCGAAATGCATGATTATATCGTCTTTAGTTATTCGGCAATAAAACCAAAAATGCGGTGGCCAATCTTTACGCTCGCGCTTGCGAGATAATCTCGGCCTGATTGTGCCCAGTAATTTACGCATATTAATGAACAATGCACGGGTAACCGCGGTGGTTTTTCGGCGCGTTTTTTCCGTACACGTAAATTTACGTAAATTAATGAACGACTCATAGTGATGGTTAAACCACGTGAATATAAAAATACTGAACTTTATTGAGAAAAGTTACGATATTTTTTGTATTTTGATAAATTTTTGGTATTATGTGCAACATTTGAGTATTATAAACATCTCAAAGAAAATTGAATCCAAAACTACGAGTATTACACTCATTCCAAAAAAATCATACTGAAAAACAAACGTCAATTCAGAAAATTCATCACTGTTCTACAAAATTCCTAAATAAAATTGTAAACTGAAACCAAGTTCCACTGCAATTTAAGCAGTATAAACAGCAGAATGGATTCCTCTGAAACGTTTAGATCGCATCGAGCTGAAATGTAATTGCATCAACCGTTATCGTTCTTATAACCGGTTTCCGGCAACGAACTAAACGTCTTTTAAACTCACGTTCCTTTGTTTTCTCTGATACAGATAGCCAGGAAACTAGATGAAACAACTCAAAGAACGGTCATCGCTCTACATGGACCTCAATAACTCCGTTATGCGATGGCGTTATGCGTTGTTGGCTGAGAAATAAACAGTGAAAAAATAAATGACATTCAAATATTCAAATTTGGAATCCAATTTTCTTTATGTCAGCGCACAAACGAGCACACAAGTCCACTGATGGTAATTGGTTAGAACCATGGACATACGAGTATCTATGACAGTAACAAAAGGCATCTCTCCCAATCTGCATTAAAGTAGTACAGTAAAGCACATTTTAGGCCTACGTAAGGCTTAGGACATACCCATATCCTATAATATGTGTTACTAAGGCTAAATAGTTGAAGACATGTTACGTGTCAACTTTATGACAGTCTATTCCAAGAAAATGACAGATAACACGTGATAAATAATTACAATAGGACATTCAATTACCAGAGACATCGTTCTTTCGTTTCCCGCTACTCTTCTGACAACGTGAGGAATGTTTTTCTTCTAACGCCAACAAATGACTCCCGGGTGATATATAGCGCTGATATTACCTCCACTGCACCCGGCTTTTGTACGATATCGGACCTCTTTTAACATAAGTGATAGCTCCTAGAATATATTGCACCATTTTCAGTGTTAAGCACAATATTCTTGCAATCAGTGTCAGTTATTGTGTAGTTATCTTTATTTATAACTATTTAATCGTCTTCGTTTTGAAAAATCAATTCAAACCTATCGTTCGCAGATAGTAACCGAAACCGAATCTATGGTTACTCGCGTTCTTTAGTCGTTTTTAAATTATTCATGTTTGACCTATACATGTAAACCTTTCACATTTCTTTTATCTTTCTGTTACAGCAGCATACGGGCAAATTTTTTTGACCTATTGTGTTGAGACGGATTTTGTTTTTCTGTATAGGCATAGTAAATGCGTACGCAAGGCCTCCCTTCGCCCTTGAGTGGTAGTCGACCACGATGTTATATGAATGTCATACAATTATGTGCACATAAATGATAAGGTCGCCTGTAAATAATTACGTCACAGCTGATTACGCAGAGGTTAAAAACTTACCTTATAATTGTTACATTTGCCTGCAAATGTGCAAAGTGTTCGTCATAATAACATAATAACTGATGTTATTATTATCTACCACAATACGTATATTTTTTTTTAATAAAGGAAAGGAAAGTAAAAAACAGATATAGTAGGTACGACTATGTATTTGATGGTATTAATATACTCAAGAAACACCCATGACCCGTGAATAACACATGTGTTTGTACTTCATTCACTTGCGAATATTACTTTATAACGGACTTACTGAAAACCAGCGCCGTAGGTAATACCATGGCATTGCGCTGAATTCTCTTCATTCGTGAATGATATTTAATATTTTAATAACTTTTATCCCCTGAAATATGTCAATGTATTTTAAGCGTATCCTAGCGAAACTATGTGAAATTACCGCATACCAAAGAATGCTTAGCAAATATAAGAAAGAAAAAATTATCTCAGTCAATTTTTAAAGTAGAAACAAGGAAAGTGAATACTAATTGTAGTTTAGTTATAGTTAAATTGTAACATAATAAAATAACAAAGAATTATTTTATAGATACAGTCAGCATTAAAAAGGGGGCTGCACTTGGCAATTAGCTTTTTGCTGAGCCTACCACTGATATTCTGTGCGAACATAATTGTCGCGTACTTAGCCGAACAACACTTCTACCGCTAGGTACAACGGTTGGGCCATTATAGTAAAACAGTTTAATATGGAAACCTTTAACATTGCGTTGGATTTAATAAAATCTACTTTTTCTCATTTAAGTGAAGAACGCGAGGAAATGGGGGCGAACGTCGTTTCATCATGATGTACGGTCTAGATATTACCCTCGCGGTTATCTCTAGGAAGAAGTATTGCTCAAAATGCATTGACAATAATACCAAAGTAATATAAAAGACCAACGAATGATATATGTTATCAAATGGAAATAAAAGGAATCATCGGAAATTCGGATAACATAGTGAAGTATAAACAAAACGAACATAAATATAATTACGGTTATATTTTAACAAAACCGACTTCAGTTTGAAGAATTTGAACTCCTTGGTTTAATCTACCTTTAAGGGTGATATTTTTAAATGGCATCAAACGGGAACGAGAAAACCCTCTCAAACAAAAAAGGAATTATCCAAATCGGTTAATAAATGACCAAGTTCTGAAGTAACAACCACAAAAGAATACAAACGAAATGAGAGTCTCCCCCCGTATTGGAATCGGTTACTACCAAATAGACTTGTGATATTAGAAATGTAACCAAATAAAACCCTGGGTATTGTATACCAAGTCAGTGTTCGAATATAACACAAATGTCTGTTTGCACATGATGTCTCTTATTTGAGATGCCCGCATCACCCTTGGGAGGTGGATTGTTAATGGAGAACATGCCGTTAAGCAACTCGGCATCAAAGTCCATAAGAACAGAAAGAAACGGGTATGTACACATGTTATTATTAATGTGGTAATAAAAAAAAAGATGTTATTTATTTATCTAAATCAAGCAATCAAAAGCGGATAATAAATATACTAAATATTTTTTTAAATGAAAACTTAAAAAAAACCCGTGGATTCGGGAAAAATACAAATTTGAGTATACATTGTATTGATTTATAATGTTATCAGTTATGTTTATTGGATTATTTTTTTCTGTTATCAGTAATAATATTAATGACTTAATAATAATTGTGATAATATAATCCTTACACGAGGGCCTAACATCTAGCAGGCTGGCTTCTGTCGCCTCCTATGACACCCTGCTCTGCCAGCGTGGACTTTGGGGGAGTAGGTCTAGGTCGTTCCTATTTGTCGACTTTCAAAATTACGTCTCACTTAATATTTTGTGTTCAAAATATTAATAGTGAATCATCAGCTGTCACTTCAGTCAATCCGTTCTAAGTCTAAAACCCATCAGTAATTACCATTGGTGTTATGTACGTGTATAGACTGCACTAAGCACATACCATTGCCCTAACATATCCTAACTGGTTATTATTAAAAATGTTATTGTTGTGTAGCGGCGTGTTAAAGTATGACTTGTAGGTAAAAGATACTATGGTATGTAACTGATGAATGTATATTTGACAAGGACGCCTGGAAATAATAGTGTCGCAATCGTTTTTGCAAGTAAAAACTTACTTTACAATTGTATGTGGATTCAAAAGATGTGCTTAAGAGTGTTTCTTCTACCTCAATGTTAAGTACCTTTCCGAAATGGTAGTATTAGCAAAAAATGACCTCCATAAGTGTATTTACAAAATACTTAAATGATGGTTTAGAGTTTGATTTTCGACACCAAGAGCTTAAAAGTTTATTACGTAAACGTTTACAACAAAATACGCTAAAAAGGAGTGTAACATATTTCTAAAAAATCATTAATCTATCATACTGTACTGCAAGTGAGGGCGTGAAAGGACGCATCATTTGTAAGTGTCGTTGGCACTCAACCCTTTGCCAACATATAAAATTTCCCCGAGTAACTTGCTTCACAAAAGAATTAGTCGTAATCAAGTCTAGATATTTTTGATGGTCTCGCCCCAGACGAAAAAGGGCTTGCACAGGACTCTTCGTATCTTTGTCTCCAAGCCAATGTCCCTCCCACTGAACGACTAACAAGGCCCCCTCTTGTTGGAGTTTGCTGGACTCTGTGCCACTGAGTTTAATTCCAACAATACTCGTTCATGGTACTAAGGCTTCTAACCTGTCTGGCTTGCTACTACCCTCCTTTTAGAATCAACTGTAAAATGATTTTATGTATTTTTGTGGTATGAGCCAGTTAAAAATCGGGGTTACTATTTCTTTCTTGGCTGTCATTACTTTAGTACGCCTTATAATTTGTCCATGGAAGATGATGACCATTTGCCATTAGGTTTAAGTGTTGCATCTACTATTTAATTGACAATAAATTGACGCAAGACATAAAATAGCTAACAAAAATAAAAAAAATAAAAACAGAAAAACAAATACAAAACTTTAAAGAGAAATAAACAGAAAAATAAAGCAAAATGTACAAAATGACAGGCTAAATATTATTGTACAACATTTATCAAAATCAGGAGTGATCAGGGAAGTATATAAAAGATTAAGTTTATCCAAACACCTTATATGTCAACTACAATCATGTACAACAACAAATAGAAATGATATGGTAGCAATAGAAACTTAATTCTACAGAAACTTATATTCTTGTCAATATCATCACAACAATACAGCTATTGCAACAACCTGTGATGACGACCTCGTTCCTCTTTTCATGGAAAACGAAGTCAATACTCTATAAATAAGCTTAAATTAGGAAAGAGTACTGGGGCTGACAGAATCAGTAATGAAATGATAATCGCTGGAAAAGAAGCACTTATTAAAGCACTAACTTCACTTTTTAACCTCATAATGATTACGAAGAAAATTCCTACCCAGTGGACTAATTCTGAAATCGTTCTTCTTTACAAAAAAGGAGATCCTAAACTAATATCAAACTATAAACCGATAAGCCTAATTGCGTGCATCTATAGAGTTTTTTCAACAACTCTCTTGACAAGAATTACTCCAGTGATAGACGAATGCCAACAGGTAGAGCAAGCTGGATTTCGGAAGAACTACTCCATTACAGATCACATACACGCTATGAAATTGATTAACGAAAAATTTAGTTTATACCATGCCTTTATATATTGTATTTGTAGACTACTCCAAGGCATTTGACTCTATATTTCACAAATCAATATGGGAGGCTCTGTCTGTACAAGGAGTTAATAACCACTATATCGAAATTTTAAACTAAATGTATTATAATAGTAAAGCGAGAATCAAATTAGATTACGTCGGAAGACAGTTTAATTTAGAACGCGGAGTAAGGCAAGCAGACCCACTATCGCCAAAACTCTTCATTTCAGTACAGGAGAATACATTCAAAAACTTAAATTGGAATAACATTGGTTTAAAAATTCAAGGAACATACCTTACACATTTGAGATTTGCAGACGACCTCGTTCTCAGGAAGCAGCATGGAAATTCAATATATGCTAGACTGCCTAAGTACATTCAGTAAAAAGCTGGTTTAGAGATAAATATAAACAAAAGTAAAATTATGACCAATACGCACAGAGTACCGATAAAACTACAGTCTTTAATTCTTGAGTACGTTGACGATTATATATACCTTGGCAGTTCAATATCATTCGATAGAGGAACAGAAAAAGAGATATATAGAAGAATAGCAAATTCGTGGAAAAAATATTGGAGAATCAAAGAAATATTTAAAAGTAAATTACCACCAAAAATCTGAAGACTAAAGCGATGGAAATGTGCACTACGCCATGTTTGACATATGCCTGCCAAACTTGGTGGACAACTAAAACACATATCAATAAAATTGGAACAATACAAAGAAACATGAAAAGAAATTACCTAGGAATTAGACTTAAAGACAAAATTAAAAACTATAAAATCAGACAGACAACCAAAGTTAAGGATATTACAAAATATATAATAAATGGAATATATACAAACTGTAACAAACCGGGTTCCTATGGAATATAAAAGAAAACGAGGCCGACTATATAAACGTTGGGATGATGACATTACCAAAGTGGTTCGTAGGTTTGGGCTAGAACAGCTAGAACCAGAGATAACTGGCCAGACATGAAGGAGGCTTTTACTGCTTTACGCGGTCCTTATGGCGAAGACTAGCAGATGTATATATAATAATTTTAAATGAAATAATTTTAAAATGTATGTAAATTCCAATTCAATTAAATTATGCGACTAAATAACAACGGAAATTTTGCTAAATTAAAATGAATAGTAATTTTATAGTAACTAAAATAACAACAGATATAAAATTTGATATTTCAATAATATCATCATCATCCATCCATCAGCCTTTGGAGGTCGACTGCTGGACATAGGCCTCCCCTAAGTTGCGCCATTCTGACCGGTCCTGAGCCCTCTGGATCAATCAGATGCCCGCTGTCTTTTTCAGGTCGTCAGTCCACCTGGTCGGGGGCAATAATATACTTGAAGTAAAAATGTATAAATATTCCAACTTGACTAATATATAAGTTACTGTGCGATAAGAAATAATAATAACGATAATAATATTAAAATATTGGAATTGTAACAATAAATCTAATATATAGTAATTAAAAATTTAAAACTTGGCAAAATTTAATCGAATCATGACATGGATATGAAAATACGATATGAACTTTTATATGAATATTACGTTATAAGGAATAATAAAAGATTATTTATTTATTTATCCCATCTACTCGTTCAGCAAATGTTGACCGAAAATTGTTTTGTTCTTTTGACTGCGTAGCGTGTAACATTTCCTTGGACAAAAGAATTAAGTACGATGTGAGTTTTGAATGTAGTGCAAAGCTAGAAACAGAATTAAATATGTAGCAATGAATCAAGACGAAAAAACTCAAAATGCGGTTACATCTCGTACGTCTTATACCCGATCTAAACGATCCCGAATTATCCAATTGGCTACCTTAGCGTTGTAAGTCAATTCCGTAGCAAAATCTGTCCCCCGCATAATCTATACTAATAATAAAAGTGTGAAGGGAGGGTTCTTTCCGCACGTTATATAATTGTTCATTTTGATTTTTTAAATATTCACACTGATCATATTCAACCGTAGACAATGAATAATATATACGAGTTGTAATATTCTCTTACATTCATACATCAAATTAACTACGATATGCTTCCTCAAAAGTGACACAGGTCAACATAATTTTTGTCAGTTGACATGGCCGTTTTTCATCAATGTTAATTAAGCCGTTTTGACTATAAATCTTAAAGACGATAGTAAAAATTGCTGAGACAAGACATATTAATATTATTGGATTCAGAGGGCTCAGGACCGATCAGAGTGACGCAAGTTAGGGGAGGCCTATGTCCAGCAGTGGACCTCCAAAGGCTGATGGATGGATGGATGGATGAAGCTTATTGTAAAATTATTCCACAACACTATTATTTTGTACTAGCAAACCACCTTTATACCTTCGCTTCGCTTCAGAAAAATTACGGATAGGGATATCACCACTAATATATAATACATTGTTTTTATTTATGACCGGATTGAAATGAAACGAATTTTAAATATTATGTTATGCTTCTTGCAATACATTAGTGATAACCATAACGAAATCGATTAAGCCATTTCTGAGATTAGCGCGAACAAACGCACAGCAAACAGACAATAATTCTAACAACCAGTGTTTTGGGTTCTATTGCGCTGATAAATGCCCCTAGTAATAGTTATTCTCATATATCCTTCATGTACAGAAAGCGATCACTTAAAATTATATTGATTATGTGACTACCCTGCCGGACAGCGGCGTGCACAGGATTATGACACTGGGTATTCGGCGGAGTACTCGGTCACAAAACCTTTTATTAAATTACGAATGTTTTATTAAAATATCTGTGAATGGCAAGTAAAGCACTGCATTTCTGCCTACAAGGAGCGCACGCCCCTGCTGCCGGAATATCGTAATGTCTAGCAAATTTCGGCTTTTCAAATCAAAAACGATGTGGGCTCTACTCTTTTCTGTAACCCTAACTAAGGACAAATTCCTCTAACCAAATACTGTAAGGGAATTCACGAACAATTTTGCTCTGTCGTTTAACAAAAAATCTACCCGGACCCAACCAATATCGCATAAATCACCCGGCCGTGGATTCGAAATCGGGTGCACCCGGGGACCGTAAATACTTCACCTGACAATTACTCGTGTAACCAAGGGGTCGTCGTGAGTCCTGAGTCTTAGGAGAATTTCATGCACTTCTGATTTATTCCCCCGGAATCTGTTGATTTGTGTTCGGAGACTATTAATATTGATTTTAATATTTCTAACGTTTAAATAAGAAAGTTACGAATTACTACGTGTATTTCTAACTAACAGAACGAGAAAAACCCAGTTCTATAACAATGCAGGTGCTTTTTCTAAGGCTAACGAAGTTTTTCTGAAGCGAAGCGAGGGCATTTGCTAGTATCTTAATAAAATTGTGTACGTATGTTAAGCCCTCTTCTACTTCTGCTAAACCGAGTTATCTGACTACGAATACTCGAATAGTTGATATATTTGAATGTGGAAATGCTACCAACAAAAATTCTTGAGCGCTTCAAACGCTTGAACTCGTTCAGCCGTGTGTTGTTACGGTTAGATAGCATTCATTGTCTGAGGCCTCCGACGACAAAGACACATTAAGTTTTAACTTGTTTGTCAGAAATCATTAATTCTTGGAAGCGTCAAGCTATAAAACAATCTTCCAACACTTGGGTTAGTCACTAACCGGGAGAGGTTATCCAAATCACAGTAGGGCTGAATGGGACTGTTCAATTACTAGAGGGGACCCGTGCCCCTAGAACACTATGTATGTACGTGGGTTTCACCATCCTGTTGTAAAATGATCGTTCCAGCTGATAAACATCCAATCTCAAATGGGAAATTAGTTCCATTTAAAACCCAACGCACACATTGTAAACATAATCATACTGTATATTCCGCGTAACTCATATATTTTCACAGTTCAAAAGCAGTGTATTAATTACTTTTTACCGCCACCGTGGTTTTACGCGACTTTTCACCATTTTTCATATAAATACTGAAGCCGCTCTCCGAGCGGAAATGTTAATGTGCGTGAATGTACAGCTTTATAACTCTTTAAATTGTGATTAATATATTTATATTAAGTTTGTAATTTATGAAAGGCATATGAATTTGTGAGGCTGGATGTTAAGCTCGGTTCAAATCCTGGCATTGTTGTTTCTGTGGTCTAGATGCAGTAATGCATGAGTGCTTTGAAAGTCGAGATGCCTGGGTTCGAATCTCGTTCCACCAGTTTGGAATTAACGTACATCCTGTAACAAGTTCTTTTATTAATAAAACTCCGCATTACGTTTGTAAGTACCAACCGGATCTATTTTAAATAAATCAAAAATTACATTCAATTACTCTTCTGTTTTTCTCGTTTTATTGTTCTAGGAATTATTATTTCTAGTATACTAATTAAAAACACCATAATTCAATTCCACAGTTATAGTAGAGAATCAATATTTTTACTTAGTAGAACTTAACTTATTAGACTTAACATATTATGTAGACCATTATACAGAAATCACGAAAACGCAGTATATCTTGCTATATTTCACTTCACCCAAGAAAATAATTAATTTTGTATACATAACTCTGAAAAATATGAGGTGCCTGGAAAACCCACGTCTTCCGATCAATCCACTAGTCTATCACAGATCAATAACCAAATCAATCAAATATCAGTCTGAATCTAAAACAATAAAATGGGGTACATATAAGTTCTAACTGTGAACATAAGATATTTTGAAGACAAAAAAGATGTTTCCAAAACTCAGAATACAGTTTGTATAGTAAAATTTTAAATCAAGTGTGCCAAGTGCACTAAACACGAACAACACCTTCAAATGAACAGCCGGATAATTAACAAAATGAGTGCTCACAAATTTGTCATAATTTTAATTAACTGCAGCAATTTATACAACAGAGAGACACCGTACAGGGTACTGTACATTTAGAAAATTTTCTTCTTCAAATATTTATAGAAGAGGAAACAATTAAGTTGTAAATTTATGCAAGAAATAATCTCTGTATGATAATGTTATTTTTTTGAGTTGTTAATGAGTACATTCTTAAAGAACTATAACCTTCAAGGCAACCTCCCTTATACACGATCCTTCTGGTATCTTTCCTACTGATGCATGGTCAAGGCAAGGTCAATGGACCAAGCAATGGTGTTATGTATCACTTGCTGGTCTCTTGCTTCTGTATCATCCAATCGAATGGCAGTATAATGGATAGTATATATAATATATACAATCTTTTATAGGATACATTCTGGAGAGTGTGCGCAAGAATTGTTCAAAATAATTTCCGCATCCCCGTTTCTCCATCAAACAACTCGACGTACGGCCGGTATCTATTCTTACGTAGTAAACGTACCACCTGTACAGACGGCGCAGTTTGCGTCGTCATTCATTGTGCGCACTGCAAAGAACTGGAATAACTTGCCGGCGTCGACGTTCCCGCCTTCTTACAATCTGGGAGTTCTCAAGAGGAGAGTAAATAGGCTCTTAAGTTAGTGCGTTCAACATCTTAGACTTCATCACCACTTTCCATAAGGTGGGATTGTTGTCAAGCATTAATTTATTCTATGTAATAAAACAGTAAGGTTTAAAGTCTCTCTAACTAACACCCTCCTAAAATCAATTATGAAATTAAAAACAATTTCTTAAGTGCTATTGTATTGTCATAAATTATTACCTTGTATACAACTTAACTTTATTAACCAACAAATTAATGGCTTTTAATTGGTTCACGTGGGGCCAGACCACCTGCGTGCTAGTCATGCTGTGATGATAATTCCCTCAAACAACTGTGTTTCAGCGAAAAAATTTATTCACGCAAAAGAACAAATAGACCTCTTTGAGCTGCAAGGACTTGTTCTATTATCAGCTAGTCACACAACTTTGAAATTTCAAGGTCAAAATATAACATATCATGTAACAAAAAATTGTTTTTTCTTATAAAATTTCAGCGTTAAAATCCCTAAACTATGGTAAATATTACCGAAAATTGTATTACACAAAAAATTCTATTAAAGAAAAGGGTCCTAAGAGGGCAGCCTATTATGTTAATTTCGCCTCCCATTTATGATTGTGGCAAATAAAAACCTACCGCGACGAAAAAAACTACCAAAAACTAGAAGAAAAGTTGCTATTCAAATCAAAGTATAAAAAGGCCAGGCTTACAAAGGCATGATGCTAAACTTGAAAGCCTTGACGTAAATTATAATATATTGTGCCCCCTGTTGTGCGTGTACATTCAAAACAGGGGTGTTGTGGAGCTCCGTAACCATAACCGAAATAAAATATATCCGAAGTCGTAACCGAATCCGATGAAAATGTTTCGAATAATTTCGAATTGGGGAATAACAGTCTAAATGAAACACGTTATGACAGGTTTTCGCTGTCTGAAACACTTGCAGCGTCGTTTTCATTCGACACTTTTAATTATTTATTTTTAAGATGTTGTTTTCCATGATTATAATAACAAATAATAGCTGGACAGAAACTCAAAATGTTGCCTTGTAGATTATATATTTTTTACAATTCCAAAATCTTCTAATAGGCGTAACCGAAATTATCCGAAACAATCTGATAATCCTAAATAATTTCATATCCGTAACCGTAACCGAAACCGGTAAAATAATATTCGTATATCCGTATCCATATCCAGATCCGAATTTCATATCTATAATATCATAATTCAAATCATGTTTAAAATCAATAAAAACGTGCTTAAAGGAGAAGGAACGGCGCAAGAAACTCCTCAGCACATCTTACAAATCAACACATGACAATTACAAAGTAAGTTTAAACTACCGCGGAATCAGTTGCGGCATTATTATAATTTCCAGGCGTCTTAGTATTTATATATTAATAACAGTTTAGTAATGTTCAAATACTATTAACTCATCAATCGAACTCACGAGTATTGTATTTCAATTCGACATTTCAACCCAGTAACACGAAGTCATGGCAACAGTACGTACATAAATTTTAATAGAGATTTGACGACTATGTTTTTGTGGTGACCATGTTATTGCATATCTAAAACTGCTCCTGTCGAATAATACTATATTATATTATAATAAATACTAATATTTACTACCTCGATCTCTATCTGGGTATTAATATTGTAAAATCAAATGCCACGCCCTAATATTTTATTCCACAATAACAAATATTTATAATGAGTATAATCCGTTGACAGTCAACTTCAAACCACTGCCATTGGAGCCATTCAAAAATTTATGACATAAATAAATAAACGTACTCGCAAATTTGGGGTTATTCGAGAAATAATGAGAGATATTTATTCGTGCATTACGCTCCGACTCAGTTGTGGTCGGAATTAACAAAATGGAATTAATGTGGGTCGCAGCTTTTGAGTAAGTAAAGGTACGGTGGGTTTTACAGCGTTTATTTTAAAACGCTTCTTGTAATGAACCTGGTGGCTTTTATCGGCATTGAAATCGACTGTCGAGCTAACGTGATCACTTATACTAATTGTTATTATATTTTCTAATTATTATATTTCTGCTTAGAATGGTAGCTTACCAGGCTAGTTAAAGACCCTACCAAAAAGCATCGAGATCGAATTGGACGATGTAGAGCACAGTGATCTCCAACAAAAGACACCATTACCTAGTCCGTTGTTCAGCAGGAGGCATCATTAAGAGATATAAGACACTTTTGGCTTCACGTCAAGGATAGATGGAGCGCTTTACATCGTAACATCGTAAACTATGTACGTTTACGTCTTAGTATTTCGAATAAATTAGCTACTTAGTTCATCCACATTATAAATATTATAAAAATATATTATATTATAAAAAAATTTGGCAACACCTCCAGCTAATTAACATTTAAACTGTATATTATTGATTTTGTATGTTTTAGAAATTATAATTCTGTACAGATTATATGAATTGAACGTAGTAGCTTGTCGCTCATATGAGATTTTAACTCTGTGAATTCTACACTTTGTTATAACCAGAGTATTGTAGTTACCGTTATTACTTGCAATCTGTTAAAATAGAAAATTGAGAAACTTGAAATAAAAACGGGAGATTTACATTGTAAAATCATTTTAATTTCAGCTATATTGTGTTAATATACGTGACACCTGCGGTCGTGTTGGTGTCACAGCAAGGCCAATTCATTTTCGTGTTATAAAAGAGTAAAAGAATTTAAAGTTTGTCTATTATTTTATTTCAATTTGTATTAAAAACCTACTATGAGTATAATGCTTAAGTTAAATCTTTACAAGTGATATTTAGAAGCTGCTACAAGACATTCTTTTAGCTTTCCTAAATCCTAAACAGAGTAAACTAGAACTATTTCATCGATAATCCAATTTCGGAAAAAAATTAGGTCAAACGTTTAATCTTCTACAAATATTTTGCTATATTCAACAAGCCAAGTCATTTCATTAAAACGTGACACGATAACGTGTATCGTTTTCTTGTAATCAAATCGTCAATAATTTGATCTTCGGAGTTATGTAACAATCAGAATTTTCGATGAGCGATCTTACCACTAATATATTGTACATATTATTATTGAATTTACGATTTAATTTTGATTATGTTTGTAGGATGGCAAATGTGAAGTGTATCGGAACGTATGGAGAGAGTGAGAGGTCGAGAGTAACAGGAAAGAGGGTGACAAGTGACAGATATGACGTATGGAAGAGCATAGAAGGCGATATGTATGGTAAGACTTATTTTAGAGATTTCTTATTGTTTAAAATAGAATTAAAAGTGAAAAATAAAAGCAAAAGTATAGTGAAAACATTTATTTTAATGTTATGTAACTTATACATCTATTAAAGACTAAAGATAACACTTAAGGAAGTAATAAATTAATTCACATATACATGAATAAAATGTAAATTGAAATTCCAATCCTTTTCACGAGACTTTGAATTACTGTTATGCTTTGAATGTTCTAATTTTCTGTATATTTTCTATTTGAAACTTTTGTAATAATTATGTTTATTACAATTTTAATAATGGTTCTTTAGACAATAAATACATGTCTATAAAAGAGATAAGCTTGAAGTGTTGACTTTTTAATGATTAGAAATATAGCACAGATAACAAAAATAATTGATTGTTGGCGCCTCAGGTGAGCCAAAATGGAACTAAGTTTTTTTTTTTGTGTCTGGATGTATTTATATTCACCCTACACATTTCTATTCAAATATTACTGTAGAAATCTTCTATGAATAATCGTTTTTATATTTATTTTTGTAGTGTAGACAATACACCCTTCTTTATAATCTTAATCTTTTATAGTATCTGAATATATGAATACATTTTTCAATGATATTGTACACAAACTAATAATATATTTTTCGTTTAAGTAGCAACACGTAATCGCTCGCGCTCATCGCTTGCACCCAACTTTAATCCTCTCCAAATACTGAACCATGTTATAACGAGCGAGGAAAACTTAATTCATCGCGCGCTAACTTGTTCCGTTTCGTGCTAGTAATAATCGAGATATCGGTAGTTTCGACCTCAGCTGCGGAAGTATTACTTTGGTTCAATACACTCCGTAAATTAAATGTCGAGCTCTAAGTGGACTGGGAGCAACTTGCTCCAGGGTATTACTTATATGACTATGTACCTTTTTTATATGGGTGCTGCTTGTGTTTTCGTAAGCAACTGAGCGAGTTTAGCAACTTTGAGCACGGTCAGTTGTTGGATGGCTGACTGACTTGTCTGAAGGTTAAAATAGCGGTCTGTTCCGATACTAAGACATGGCTTGACCCGAATCGTACGAGACAGGAACTTTAGACATTTGATCGGCCAGTGACCCTATCAATCCGCACAGAAGCAACATAGTGCATCGAGCTTTGAGCTTCTTTAAACATGAAGCCATCTACTATACACATATGTACATATAAATATCACCCTTTTTCCAATAGATTCTTAGGACATCTAGGTACAGAAACGTGATGAAACAGACACGCGAATGACGTTATTTCTTTCTGTCCCATCGATGTAAAAGACCTTAGTATAATCGATAGTTAATAAATTGTTCCTTTTAAAGTAATCTCGTACAAGAATCGATTCCACGTTTTTATTTAAGTACACTGTTGCCAATATAATCACGTAAATACCGTTTCAGCTATTAAGCTCACGATAAGTTAATACAGAATTATTAATAATATGTAGAATTCGTGTTGTGATTGCCACTTGATTTTATTAAGTACCACCCATTAATATTGCCGAGTTTATTACTCAATTGTGCATCGGTAGACGTGAAGTAGGTAATTGAAATCTAGAAACCAGTCATGGAATAGTTATACGGTATGATTTCACCTCATTCGTGCTATTTTGCAGGACATATAATTTCTCATTTTCCATGCCTCTCGCTATATAAGGTATCCTAGTGCGCAGGTGGAAACGTATCAGCGTTGATTAATTTCATCACTCAATGAATCCGATTCAAAAGATATATTTAAGTCCCGGAGCCGAAGAAGCTACTGACTGAAAATTGATCATACTTTCTTCTTTCGAAAAGCAGAAGATTTGAAATGAAAAAATTCACCGCGTGGGCCATTTGAAGATTCTTCAAACACCTTGAAGAGCAATAAAGAGCACTCTCAAGTATGAGGGTTTTCACACGAAGTTTTATTTCGGAGATAATTTATTCGTAATCTGCACAGAGCTTTGTAATATTAGGGGTACGTTCGTCGATGATTTCTTTTTAATTTGTGCTTTGTAAGGTTAGGTAGTAGGTGAAATTCGAATACGAATTTTGCTTGCAGGAAACTGTCGTTAAAACCAGCAGACTGCAACTGTTTTGAATTAAAAATTTTAATATGATATTGTAGCATATTCGAATCCATTTGATATTGAAGGTCCACTTGTTGGCTCTTCGAATTTTTTTGTCACTAAGTAACTGCGCTAAAAACTATTCCCAAAAACTTAACGGTATTTTTATCAACGCTGTCACACCTACACTGGAACACATAAATGATACTTACCAAGAATAAAATCTATAAGTCGAACTAATACTTTTTTCCAATTGTGCAAAGCTGTGGCTATCTGCAAAGTATAATTAAACGAACCGAACAAATATGATTAAGTACATTATTCGTTTGTGTCCTAGTTGGTGCAATATCTAATCTTCTAATATATAAAATTCTCGTGTCACAGTCTTAGTTACCATACTCCTTCGAAACGGCTTGACCGATTTTGATGAAATTTTATATGTATATTCTGTAGGTCTAAGAATAGATTGTTATTTATTTTTTATGCTCCTAAGCGGGAAGGTTGGTCCAAATTTTTTTATTTTATTTTTTGACAAAATTTTTAATTTTAATTTTTTATGATGTGGCATTAAAAATACATACAACCCTAAATTTTCACCCGTCTACCATCAACCCCTATTTTTAATATGGATATTAGTAATTCAATAATTTTCAACCCAGGTCGATAACTATTTAATTATCATTTGATCAGTTATCCCCGCCAGGCGTCTACCGGTGTCACTTCTGACCCAGTAAACAGCACGGGGTAGATATGAAATCTCTTTTCTCACCACCTACAGTTTTCGGTTTTATATAGTCCTTTTATATACTATAACATACAAAAACTTATAAAATGACTAATAACCACATATTGGATAATAATCCAAATATTGGATGATATTATAACTGATAGAATGCAAAAGTGTGGATGGATGATTACTAATTATACAATTTCATTAGCGTTTTTCAAATCCACTGGACGATATTGTCATTAGTAGAAAACGATCATCAGGTGTTGCCTTCTAGTGGTTTAAAAAACTTCTGATACTTCCTTAGGAGCTTATACGTCGGCCTTCTTTGTTAAGAGATTTATAAGCCTATACATAACAATATTATCAATATGACAACGTTGTTAAAAACGTTATAGACGTAAATTTGACAGGCTCACTATTGACAGATTTGTCTGTCAAGTGTCAACTGTCAGTTGCACTCCGCCAGCGCAGTCTCGCCACGATCATGGTACTTGTAATTAGGTGGAAATATCGGTAAAAAACACAAATATCGAGACTACACGATACAGTTAAAATGTTGTTAAATAAACCATAGTAAATGCGTACCATCAGACAAATATAAACTCAAAGCGAAATACCGAGTGCAAGAGATTTGCTTGAAAACCAGTTTGGCGGTAATTTAAAATAGAATACCTTGGAGACGTGACATATCTTTGCGGCTGGGCGTTCACCGAAATGAAAATTTCGTTATTGTCGCGGGAATTATATTTTATGTACTTTTATTTTGTATCAAAGGCAGGGAGCTGTCGGTAATGTAGGCCAGATGAAATAGTATTTTTATTCTTTAGGTTTTACAAGATAATAAAAATAAAGTTATCTTCGTGCTTGGTTAAACTGGGTTCAGTTATTACATTTTTAATGATTGTGTATGATTAAATGAATAAATGTAAGCATAAGTCCTTAAAGATGAAAATCAAAAGCCTAAATAAAGAATGGTTACATTGTTTAACACAATGGCACACAAAATACTTTCCACTTAAATGAAACAAATCATTGAGTTCTCACAGGCTTGTGAAGCTTACCGATCGGTATTTGTACAGCGTTAAGAAAGACCAAAACTTAGCAGAGGGCAATTGTGTGGGTTGTCACGATAATGATAATGTTTCATCGAAGTTGTATCCACTCCTGCCATCGACCAATACGATTTGTTTCTTAAATTTAAATAATCACATGTTCGGTTTGTTGTGATGAATTCTGTCTTCATAATTCTTTCGTTTTGTAATGGTAATGTTCGTTTGGTATTTTATTTCGTTTGTATCGTTTGGTAATGTTACCAATATATATACCTGTAGGAAATTCACAATCGTCGTATCCAGTAGATTTGAAGAAAATAGGGCGCGTGAGCTGGATAGAGTCAACGAATAATTTTATAAGAGTTAAGAATATTCATCAAATCTCGAAAACTGGTAAATTGTATTATCGGTATAATCACCGACTAACGTTTTATGTTAAAAAAGTAAAACCATGTTTGTTAATTTGTTTAGTTGATGCAATCGAGAAATAAACAGAGAAGACACTCACTGACATGCATAACACCGAAGGCAGCACTGACAAATTGCTGGCGAAAATGGAAGCTTTTTAACTACAATCAAAACTAGACTACGACGACGCAGGTCACCAGATGGTTACTGATCACAGGTGCTTACAGATAATCCGAACTATCGCGCGCTACCAACATGTGGCTAGACGACCGCAACGAACCCGCATCTTGAAGGATCCATGTCGTAGCACTGTGGGAACGTTGAATATTCTGTTCCATAATTTTACATGTTGTACAAATACCAGGTATCCTGAGCGCACGTTTTCAGTACAACAGTAGAGATACCGGCTGATAAACTCTACTTGTTGATGTCAGAGGTAAAAAGTGCATGAAGCGCGGTATTTTGGTTCACAAATCCTCATCATCGTGGCATTAGCTTCTCGATAGTCTTGGATAATACGCAGTGAATTTACCTGAGATGGGTTTGTATCCAGACTTGAGTTTTATGTAAAACGGATATTCAATTTATCGGCTTTCCCTTTTGCGGTGTTGGCCAGGAAAGTATCTGCTTTGCGAGATAATGGAATAGAAAATATACAGATGTGGCCTTGAATGGCTTTCCAAAAAATGAGTTAATGAATGAAATATTTTTTATTCCAAGTTTGTAATAGCACAAACTACTTTTTGAAACTCAAACTACACCATCGCTTCAACAAATCCCTAATATGAATTGTCCCGGAAGAAGAAGCGGCAAAAAATACCAATATTCTGCTTGAAAATTGCCTTAGTAGTACGCTTTTTGAGAAACTTAACGTTTCCAAACTCATGCGACTTTATTTAATCCTGATAAACAGTTTGTTTCAACCTACATGCCTTAACACAGTTTCTATCGAGCCAGGGTATTATTTTCGTACAAACGGCGTATGTAATAAATTTGCGGCCTAATTTATATCCCGCATAATGGAGGTAGGATGTTTTATCTCCAGCAGATATTTGTGTCGGTCAGAAAGTAAAAGGCTGGCAGCGTCATTTCCAGATTACAGAGTAAGCTTCTGATGTTACAAAAATCCAGAAGATATGAGGAAAGGGATGCTACAATTATTTTTGTATTTATCCTTTCTTGACTTCACTTTTATTTTTACGAAGAAAACAAAGAAAGAGTGGGAGCAATACCTAGAACCGGTGTCAAAGTATTCGAACGTATACGAGCGTCATCGGGGTTCGGCTGGATTGTACCGAAATCAGCGGAGAGCAAGAGCCATTGTCTCGTCTATCATTTAGCAGGCACTTCGAAAAGGGGGATTGGCTTTGACTTAAGAATAATGCAGCCTTTTGCAGCCCACATTAGTATTTACTACTACCGCTTCACTTATTAAAAGTACGAGATAATGTAAGCTAATATAATAAGGTCCATAAACATTCCAAGTTAATCTGTCAACGCCTTAATGTTATAATGTGAAAGATGGACTCATCTTAATGGAATTACTCCATGTTATTGATATTGTACGTAATACTCTATTTAATACTAAATGAGTAAGAGGGCTTCACAACGGTGTTATAATTTACAGGGATCCATGGTCTTTGATATCGGAAGATATAGTATACCAAGGCAGTATTGTATACTCATGTATGTATATGTATATACCTTTATATATTTCATTTTCATCATGAAACTAATTTGCTCATCTTCTAAATATTATTATAGTTAATACAGCACCTTATAACCATTTTGATTTTCCCCTTTGTTCTCTTAATGATTATCTGGAGGAAACGGCTGTTTAGCGCTAAGAACGCCATTTAAGCACTAATTATACATTTTGAGGCATGCTTTTCTTGACTAGATCGTGGAGTTTATAATAAAGTGCAATTAATAATAACCCTGAAAACTCTTCCCCGAACGCTGCTAGTACCGGGAACTTGTCACAGCCCGCGGGTCCCACAAGATTCACGTGTCTATGTCCTCATCGGACGTATGAAGGACAACGTTGGGCTGTGGATAAAATAATAATATTAGCGGGTTTCGCTTCCAATTACTTAGTGGTTGTTAGTCGTGCGGCTCGTGTCATATTATGTCGTAATGTAATATGGCCAACAGCCTTATACAATTACATACGAATTATATACCGTCATCGTTGCGCTCGTTGTTGTTGCCATTTGGATTATTACTAATTTTAGGGATCCGTTAAATAAATAAACGGAATTACATCAGTACTATTACAATATTGTAAACGGAACCTTTTTGTACATTAAGTATTTTAATGCAGATACATTTTTTATCGATTTAGGGTCCCAAAAATATATCTTGGAAACTTTATCTACCTGTAATGGTATCCCGCAAAAACCATTGAATCGATTGTCATATTTGTAAGTCATATTACGACTCAATATCCAGAATATATTGTATTCATGGAAATGGATCTGGTCCCGCGGGAAAATAAATAAAAGTTACTATGGAATTCTGTTAAGGAACAAGTACACAAGTAGGTAAGTATTTTTGTGTTGTTATAAATAAATATATAATATATATATATAAAAGAGTAAAATGGGTTAAACACATTATAATATCGAAAGCACTTATTAACAAAGCAAAAGGTAAATATGTGTAAAACAAAGGAATTTGTAATATGCTAACAGTATTTGATTCGATCAACATAAAATAATAACGAATGGAAATTAATTTAAAAGTTATACAGTTTAGGAATAGCAAAAGTGTCCAAGACTACTTTCCCAATCCTTTAAACGGCATCTTGTGAGAAATACTTCGTGTCACTTGAATGGAGATTCAGAGCATTGAACACATCAATGCAGGAGCAGCGCTTCGTCCGGTGTCTGACTCGCTTCTGAACCTATGAGTGGTTTTGCACGTGTTTTTATACTAGTTGATTGAGGATGGGAGTGTTTTAATTTGCCTCCGCCCGTTGTTTTTGTTTTGTTATTGAGTACTACCCGGTGTTTTAACTTATAATGCGCCGATA
>PDGT01000064.1:486454-503357 GCA_003671415.1 Megathymus violae | reverse complement strand
GATCTCCAATGCAATACGCATTTACTAACAAATAATTATATATCTTCGCAAATATATTAAAAAACCGCACCGCCCAAAGCATTCGAGTTAACACCGCATTTACCGCTCTCGCTAACTATATAACTCTCGCAATTAAAAATAATACTGTGAAGTGATATAATGAATCTCAACGGCATACCATCTAAGAAGTTAAGAAGAAAGCGAGATTGGAGATAAGGAGCAGCCACCTAGCTGCGACGCAGTTAATATAAGAACCGAATCAACCCTGCAGACCAGGTTAGTGTGTTTGCCAAACCTCCGAACAACCCTTCTTAATACTTCTTCTTCTCTAATACGCAATCTATAGTCCACAAATCGATTTTTCCTACAACCTGTTTACAACGTAAATAAAGCGCACGCTTGAACCGCTTACAGTCTTCAAAGACTGCTCCGCATTCTCACCAATGAGGTATTTTTTTTAATAATTAATATCAACTATTTGCCTAGTGAAAAAAAAGGTCTACAAGCAGAGGTGAAGACCATCTGAACTTTTTTTTATGTTGATAGCCGACAAACGAGTAGACGAGCCACCTGATGACAGGACATGAGTAACACCAGAGGTGTCACTAATGCTCCGTCGGCCAGGAAATGAGAGGAAGGTTGTAGTATTTACAATACTTACATATTTTTATATCTAGTATTTTGGCACTCGCATAGTTTGTAACTCTTATAGTACTCCTTTGGTTAACTTCTTTTATAATTTCCTGTATCTTTTAACCATTTATTCTGTAATTTCTTTATATATTTTATTAGTTAAATGTTTTGTTATTCTTGTCAAATGTTTGACAAATGTTCTAAATTATTGTCATCATGATTACTTTTATTTTTAACTTGTATAATTTTTATCCTTTTTGGTGATTTTATTTATTAAGGCTGAATAGAAATTTTAAATTTGTAAATAGAACATAGTAAGAGAATCATTGGAGAAAATGTGAGATATAAAAGGCGAGCTGTGACGAGATTGGAGCAGTCTCTCTCGCGTATGGGTCGCAACTCTTGGATATCGACACGAACAGTCTCACGAGTGAAGTTACAATTACGATACGGAGCAGTCTCTCTCGCGTGTGGGTCGCAACAGTGGTTACTTGAAGGAGTCGCATGCTAAAAGTCTCTATCGGAACAGTGTCGCGGGTGTAGACACAATTACGGAACGAGACAATCTACGCGTCTCGTGCGTATTAACGCACGCCTGGTTAAGGCGGTCTCCGTGCGCTGAACGCCGGGGACTCCGATCGTCCCGTGCGCCCTTAACGCACGCTCCAGTCGCCGAGGTCTCCGTGCGCTGAACGCCGGGGACTCCGGTAGTCTCGTGCGCCCTAAACGCACGCTCCAGTCGCCGAGGTCTACATGCGCTGCCCGCCAAAGAAGCGACGGGCTTACCTTCTTACTTACAAGTGACCTTCTCTTTAGTTTCTTAATCTTGTAAATACTGTATTTTAGTCATTGTAACCGCCAGGAAGTCTTAAATATATTAAATCTTCTTAAAATATCTACATCTTTAATTTTAACGTTACAAGGTAAGAAAGAAAGTACTGGCTCTCAAGCCCCCAGCCGGAACACGACGAGTCGCTTGGCGGTTGACTCAAACAGGAGGGTGGTAGCTAGCCAGGCGGGCTTCATGGAAAGATAATAATATTAATGACTTAATAATAATACTGATAATATAACCCTTACTCTAAGCCCTGCCACCAAGCAGGCTGCTTCTGTCGCCTCTTACGTCACCCTCTTATGCCAGCATGGGATTGGAGTCAGTATTCTAGGCCGCCCTAATACAGTTAGAACTGTTTTATCTTCGCCTATTTATAAATCCAGATATTTCATCTGAAATATATTACGTCGTTGCTTAAAGGCGGTTAGAAAATAATTGTTTTATTTGAATTAAATTTTATGTTATTGCAATTTATTCCAAAAATCAATTTGCGTCCAAAACTTTTTTTAAAAAGACAATGCTAAACATAGGTTTTTGTTATGTCAACGGTAGACAAAAGTTGTGGTGGACTAGTGATTCGAAGGTTGGTCTCCTGCCACGGGAGACGATTTTGAATCCAGCATGCAATTCTAATTTTTCAAATTATATGCGTAGTATAAATTAATTATCATTTGCTTCGATGAATGAAAACATCGTGAGGAAACCTGCATATCTGAAAGTTCTCCACATCATTATCAAACATATGTGAAGTTTTTTGAACAGCCGAGCCCATCAGTGGAACAATTATGACTTGTATTGATAACGATAATGAATTGCGACTAATACAACCCTTCGGGATATTCGTTTCCATCTATTATTTATTATGTCTAAATTTTATTTAAATTTTACCTTATGATCATGGATATAGAGTATGCATTAATATAGAATATGAAGTTCTATCTACGCTTACGCAACTACAAATATAACGAAACAAACATACTCATCCCTCTGATCTCATAAATATTCTTTATTGCCACCAAACCCTAACTTTCAATATGGTTTTGTCCAAATCGGTCATTGCGAGTGATTTACAACACACGGATCATCCCATCAGGTCCCAAGGGATCGTCCGAGAATTTCGAGATGAATCTGTGTGACAAATGTGTTACGGATACCCTCGCAATCTTCGATGTTGATTTCGGCAATTTGATGTCTGACAAATTTGAAAGATATTTTTGAGTAGAGTATGAAGAGATAACGGCAAAATTGCCTCGTAATTTAAAAATCAGTTTCTAACAGGCGGTTCCAGTTTCAAATCCTGCAGGTATTTCAAATTTTTGAGAGCACTCACTGTGTGCCGGAAAATATTGTGAAGAAATCCGAACTAATGACAACGTTCTCAAAGATTTGTCAAGTCCAATCCTCATTTGTTCAGCGTAGTAAACGGTCGCCTAAATGCCTCTTCTTTATGTTTTAAGTTAAAAGGCAAATTAATTATGGTTCAATAAGCCTCAGTAATTGAGTGTTACAAAGCTGGCAACTTGGAGAACAATTTGAGCCGCCAATTAATAGTACATCCTCTGAATACGGTCTCTTTTAAAGCAAATTGCATTGGTTCGAAATTACATTGCAATTGACGGTATTATTTATGATAGAAGTAATGGTTGCTAGATCAAGGTGATGATCGCTTCATGTCGTCGACGGTAAAATTATACTGTTTGTCGTTAACTGACAAACGGGCTTGTGGTCAATTTTGTTAAAAGCTAATAATTGTAATGTTTGAAGACACAAATCAAATTATTTGCAATGTCTTTCAGGAAAATAAATTTCTATATCTTTTATATATCTATTTGTATTTAGGTAATTAACAGACATAAGTTTTTAACTATTTGGATGAGTTAAGGACTAAGTCGAAAAAGTCAGGTAAATTCTGTCCAATGTAACTCGTTTTCCTATTAGCAACGAATACTTTATGGGGGGTGTAGTGTCTTTCATTTTAATTATTCTCTCAGAGTAGGCTTTGTTATTGTGGTAATAAAACAGAGTGTGGACTGAAATAATAATCAATAAATGTCCATCACCAATAAATAGACACAGTTCTATAGTGTTATTAAAATTTAATAGCCAGGAGTCCTTGTTGAAAACACTTTTTGTGTTAGTACAAGTATGTTTTGTATATAGGTTTGATTAATATGTAGTGTGTGTTTTACTATTGATATTTATTATGTTTACACCTACCGCAAATTTTCTACATCACTCAGAGAACACGTGCAGAGTTTTACGTCCGCCCATTGTGATTTCAATAAACATTAATAATATTAACACCAGATTATATATTCTTTCCGATTCTAATTAAATTCAAATTCAATTCGCTTTTACATTTAAAATCAATGTAAATACGTTAATTGCAAAGACAGTTCTATATCTAGTTACAAGTATAAAAAATCTCATTAAAACACGTGTGTTAAATACGAAGCAAGTGCCTAGCATGATCGCCGATCGTGTTACGGAAACCTTGCGACGACCTTCCGGTGTCGATCGCTACCCCGGTGACCTACATAGCTTAAATACCCACACGTTTAGTTTCAGAACTATCGTATGGATCTTGCACGCAACCCGTATGATAGGCCAATTCATCTATCTTATTTTACGGACGTAAAACGGTGGGATTTGAAAAAAAAACTGTGAGTTTTAAGATACCATTAATATTTCCGCCCAGTTTTTCTTGTTTTATTTTTCATTCATCCAATCTTATTGATATTGAGTGCACATTGTTCTGATCTGTTATGAATGATATTGATTTAATTTTATTTTAATTATACAATATCACTGTGCCGTTAAAGGTGGATTGTGGCAAACCTATCTCATCACTTGTTTAATTAAATCTCTATTTTAAGTGCCCATATTCAAGAAAATGGAGGATTCATATGAGAATTTTGAATTTTACTCTCCATCAAGCTTTAAAAGTCTAAGCATAGTTACTGTGTCCCACATACAATACGTATGTTACAACAACATCTGTTCTTATTTGCTGGATAACCAGGTTGTGGTAGATACCCCCTGTTGGAGATCACTGGGCTCTGAAATAAAAGGTTTAATGGTACTGGTTGGTGATGACAGAATTCTTTATCCTATCTATCATACTTTGTCTAGAATCAACCGTATAATGTTTTTACATGTTTAGTTTGCAATATAAGAGGGGTAATAATTGGATCCTTCAATAGTTATTGTAGTGTTACGGACAGGAAAGATGCCGAAGACCCAAAGTGATCTCAACTGGTATAAAAATTTAATCTATAACTTATTTTACTAAGGCATTCCAACACGGATCAGAGAAAGTCAGTATTCGAAGCTTATCTCAGGAAGAGAGGGGTTAGGTTGGTCCAGCACGCGTCCACAATTTTGTAGATCGGGTTGGTAGATCAGCTAACAAGCTGATATAGCAGTGATTACAATAAGCAGCAATCTACAGCAATAAAATTGAATGTCGTTAAAATGAAGGTTGCAGATACATATTCCATCATCAGATCCCATAGCTGTTACAGTACAGCTGTGCTCTGGTCACAACGGGTAAAATCCGTAATCCATCACACCGCCACAGCCATTGCTAGCCAATTGCTGATTAACAGAGTTCAGAAATTATCGAGATATTTTCGGTTTTCCCGTTTACTTACAATATTTTCCTTCTTGAGAAGAAAGTGATAATTAATTCGTAATTAGCACATAGCTTAGAAAATAAGAATGCGAACTCAGGGTGCCCTAATGGAAGACTCGATGATCAAGCTATCATAATTTGTAATTTCAATACTTTTTAAAAGTGCTTAAGCATATGCCAAACAAATTTTCAAACGTACAGAATATTTGATAATCTTTTTCGTGGAACACGAAAACCCCTGAAATGAATTAAAAATTATGTTTTCTGAAGCGAGGTTAAGTCAGGTTACGTGATATTATAAAATGATATGATATTAAAAATATGACGCGTTTTTTAATGGCCCTTTGTGGCTCCACCGTTCAAAATAAACATCGTCAAGGAAAATAAATGATGCAAATAAGTGCACCCGTCATCAAAAACTACTGCAACGGGAAGAGTTCAGTAAATATTCCGTAAGCGCTCTCATCATTCTCCGCTTAGATCCGAAAGTCTAACAGAATAGTGGCCTTCCCGTGAAATATGTTGCTGAGGGGCGCAATGTGCATTGAAGGAGAAGAATAACCGTATATTATAGTAACAGTTCCTAAAATAATTGGAAATGTTATATTGGCATTTTTTGGGAAAAAGGGGATCCATAAGTAATTAAACTTAAGCCTCTTTAATAGTGTTCCGTGGTGAAATACAAACAACTTCTGCAGAAGTAAAAATAACATCTGTGAATCTTTTATCGAAATACTCCAAATTATAATTCAATATTAATTTGTGATGTTGACACCTTACCGCCATGATGGGTTCTTATTTCTGCCAATATTCAAAGTAAATTATATTTTCTTCCCGTCAACAGCAGCCATCTTAAATGAAATTAATATTTGTACCCTATATAATATTTATTTCCTATTGTTTAAGTACAGTGGACATAAACGTGGCACAGGTATTAAAAAACATCTACTTTACCCAACTTAATCCCTTGTGCATATTTTCTAAAATCTTATAACGATGAACATTTGATTTAAGTAATTTATATAATATTACGCTAGCGCTCTCCTCATCCTCCGCTTAGCTCCAAAAATCTGTAATGGAATACCCTGCATAACTTTAACTGCAAGCTAGCGTCCTCGTGAAATATGTCGCCGAGGCTCGCTATCTGCCCCAGTTGATACTCATTCGCAGGTTGAACGGATAGCATTCATTTATGTGTGCATTTGCAAGACTTCTACGTATTTCAGGTTACATATTTATTTTCTTTCTTTAAATATTTGTAATGTGTTTTTTTAATAAATAGTAGTATACTTACTATTCAAATTATTAACATAGTTGCTATCAGTGCTATAGAACAAGTTGTTTTCAATAATCTTTGATTTCGAAGTTACATTTTACCCCCCTTTTTAAGAGTATCAATAGATCTGTAACCAACTTCATACTAGATTGTGCCATTGGCCTTCGAGAAAAACGGGGAGGGGCTTGTAGTCTCCTTCGATGTCTCGAAGGTTAAGCAAACTTCCAGTGTATGGTATTTCCTCTGGCCTACCAACGCCGGAGTTCCTCAGGGGTCGTTCTGTCTGCTACCTTATTTCTGCTGCACATCATTGATCTGTTCGAGCCCGGTATGCAGATGCCAGCAGAGTAGTGGAGAGATAACTACCGAAACCTCGGCTCAGCAGAGACTAAATACAGTCCGAAATATGGGTCATGGTCGAACGCATGAGTCTCACACTTCGAGCAGGGTCCGAATGGGGCGATGCCAATCTTGTGAAATTCAACTCCACTAAAATATAGACGTATCTGTTCAGCGTCAAGAGGAGCCCGTTCACCTTGGCTCCTACTTTCCCCCATCGCCGTTCCTTCAGCGGACAACTCGACGTACGACAGGTATCCACCCTTATGTAGTGAACGTACCATCTGCCCTTACGACGCGGTTTGCGTCTTCATTCATTATGCGCACTGCTAAGGACTGGAATAACTTGCACGCATCGGTGTTCCCGGCTGCTTACGATGTGGGAGTTTTCAAGAAGAGAGTGAATAGGCTATTATAAGTTAGTGTGTTCAACATCTTAGAATTCATCACCACTTACGATCAGGTGGGATTGTTGTCAAGAATTAACTTTTTTTATGTAAAAAAATATAGGAAAAGACAGCCCACTTTTATGATAAAACAGATGTAAACATTGTCAAGAAATCAAATTTACGCACTCACATTTACATACTCACACCCCCGCATTAGGATTCCCTGTATTGCGGGTGGCATGGACTTACACAAATATGACATCAGAAACACCTATGACCCGAGAACAAACATTTATCTGTCACATGTCTGCCCCGGCTGGGAATCGAACCCGGTATCCCTCACTCGGCAGGCAGGGTCACTACCAACTGGGCTATGGGGTCGTTAAATTATGAAATTTTTTTTAATCATGTATAATATACATGGCAAAGATTTTTCTAAACTGGATTATGGAGACGACGCGAAAGTAAAAAGCAATCGGACGGAAAAGATTATTCAAAAATTGGTATATTCAGGAAAAGAAACCACAAACAAACCTACCTATTTACGTTTCAACACCTCGCAATTTTGTAAAGAATCAGCCATCGGCAACAACAGTGTATTCACATGTGAACGCGGAATAACGAATGATGTGCGAAATGGCACGATTCCACGTTGAACTGAACTTTAAACTTCTGCTGGATTCTTCTTCTCGGTTACAGATGTTCTTCAATGCAGTGACTGTGTCGCTACTTAAAACTTTTGTGTGCTGAAACGACTAGAGTAAAGACGTAAGCTGTTAACAAAATTTTCTTAGTTTACTGTGTATTAACATCGGTGATCAGGCCGTAAAATTTACCGTTATGAAATAAATAAATATTTTCGAATGTCGACGTCATGTAAATTGTTTAATGATTTTGAAAACTATGCTTTAAATAATAATTTGTTATTGACCGTTTCATCATAACCATTAAATGAAATGGGCAATCATTTTACGAAGTTACAATCTTACGATTTTGTTGGACGGATAATTGTACCATGTTCAAAGTTGTTGTTCAATGGTATCGCGTGACTATAACGGACAGCAGACGATAGTTTTAAAATGTACCTCTATATCGATAACAAAAGAACACTGAAATAAAAAAGTGTATAGACATATTGCTGTAATAAAGTATAATGAGGATAGAATTATCTGTTAATATGTTAATTTTATTTTTGTTAATATAAAAATGTTACCCAACAGAATATGTATGATGTATTTTCTGGTCTGTCTTAATTATCAGGACATGTTTTGTCTTCCGGTAACGTTCCATAGCAACCAAGCACCGCTCTTGTTGACTTTCGGAATATCTGTATTAGAGTTTCGTATAGAAAAAAACCTTTTTACAAGGCCTACGTTATCCAACTAACCGTCCGATTTCACTTTCTTTAAAATGCTGTTCATTTGAACCGTAATATGTAATCGATTTAAACGTTTACAAAAATTGGTTTAAAAATCATTTGGTTCTGATAAAAGATCAATGTAAAGTTGGCAATAGTACACAAAGGTGGGACTTGTTTTGAACCGACTTAAAAATAAGAAAAAAAAAAAAAAAAAAAATATATATATATATATATATATATTTAAGCCGATATGGAAAATTCCTTTTTTATTGGAAAGGGCACACTTTCCGCTTGGTCCCACTTAAACGTGAAAGATAAAATACCACCTCTAAGGATGAAAATACGGGATAAAACCAAAAAAATCCCTGCCTTCTAATTGAAATGTTTTTTTTTGTAATATATTTACTTGTGCAACATATGTATAATACATTTTAAAATAAGGTTTTAAGTACCAAAATTACGTTAAATGTGTGTCAAGGATCTTGAATTCATAAAAGCAATGTCAATAGATATTTACAAAGCTTCAAATTAAAAGACAATACCCAAATAACGCTATGGAGAGATAAGCTAGCGTTTATCATTACATAATATTGCGGTGTTCCTTCTGGTTAGACTGTGGGATTATACTGAATCCTCATTACGTGAGTCGGACTCACACTTTATCGTTTTTTGTATCTCATGTTTTTGTTGAGACTCAAGAGATAATGCCACTCGGTTCTATTGTCATGTCGAATGCTACTTCGCATACATTGCAACAAAATATGAGAGTATATTTGTAAAGATTTCTTGGCCTTGTTTATATGCCTTAATAATGGTTGAGGTTCCATTTATTTATTGAGTATTAAGCATGATTTTGAAAAAAATGACTTTAAAAAAAAATTATGTACCATTTTTTATAACGGACTAAAAAGTTTAAAACTTTCTTCTTATTTTTTCACATTTTCATGCGTTGTCATCCACTTCTGAGCTATGGTTAAAATTTCAAGTATCTACCTCATCGGGAAGTTATTTTAAAATAAATTACAAAATTCCACCCGGACAGACATCCAAAAAAGCGAGTTAATAAAAACATAGTAATAAACGTTTATTTAGTTAATTCCAATAAGCAATATATTCTTTAACTCAGATTCAAATTAATTTATTAATGTGATTATCACAACTACAATTATGTATTTAATCTTTTGCTTCTTCTGCCCTTTCGGTAAGGTACTTAACCATGTATGAGAAGAAACGGCGAAAGTAGGAAATTTTAAAACGAACGGTTTAAATGAAAAACAAACATTAATTATTTTGAAATATTAGAACCTCCACCCACATTTGAGTTCAAACCAACCTCCTGCCGTGCCCTAAACAACGGGGGAGACTACGGGGAATCATCTCTCCTGTTCGAGGTCGTTAGGTTTTGTTCTGCATTCTAATCCGTGCGTAGTGATACAGATTGTACCTAGGGATATTGTATGCTGGATATGAAACTTCGTATATGGATACATATCAAATGCCTTTGGTACTACTGACGTACATGGGCCACGTCGACCGCTCACCATTGACTCTATAGCTCGTTTCGAATATTTTACTTGCTTTGATGAAGAAAAATATTTTGAGAAAATTTGCAAGTCCTCCGGTCCTCCTATCGGTCAACGAAGTAGATTTTGATCTGAATCCTTCTTATTCAGATTCAGACACCTAATAAATTAATAACAGAATAACTGAAAATGTCACTTTGCTATTAATTTGCGACTCATACAATCAAATCAAATTAAGTAGATCGAGTCTGATTAAAGTTTTTTAATTGAGTAGTAGTGGGTAGGTACATCATCTCTCTGTATTTTAAAGGGTACTTTGAACAGTTGATGTTTGAAAAACACGTGTTAACTATTACTTCCCATGTTTTCAAATATTTTTTTATGTATAAAAATAGTATAAAATAACAAACAAAAATCGTAACAGACCGGCAGCGTAGCGTTACATAGTTCTTACGTGAAAAGTGACGCTACGTGACACTGCATCTGTCATGCTAACAATGTGCAGTGTTAGGGTTGCCACTTCTTGATTTGTTTTTTAAGCTCCAACCTTAAACGAGCTACGCCATCATATGGATGTAATAGAAGTATTTTTTTCTAATTTTCACCCATACATACAGACATTCAGTAAACATATGTCGGAAATATTATTGTATTTTGCTTATGATAATCAAATGTTAGACAATAATTCAATCAGATGGTACGTGACAGTGTTTCAAGGTGTTAAACGCATTTTAGCAAAATCCTATTTATGGTTTTCTTTAAAGTGGTATCAGCGAATGGGAATACCAACTTAGGCAAGCTATTCTAGTCCTGTATTCTGTACTAGCGGGATGATTACGACAAAGGAATGTAAAAATGTGGATGATGTAATTATTTTACACATACAATTTAAGAACCATCGATATTGTCAATTGATAGAAATTTATTCTACAATCTCAATAAGTTTTCTCCATCAGAAACTCTTTGCATGTATCCTTGAAATTGTATATTTATACTTGAAAATGAATTATAAAAAAAATATTGAAAAATTGATAACTTAATTAAAATACACTTATAATAATGGTATTATAACTAATGACAACCCTGTAGACCTTTTTAAGCAACAGTAAAGTGTCTTATCTGATTTTAAGTGATTTTCGACTACATTTTTGTGGTTATTTTATAATATCTATAATTATTATGCGTAATTTTAGACTGTAAATTAACTTTAGAATACTATCCAGTCCTTGCTTGACAATCGAATAAAATCAGCAATCTTCCATTAAATATAAAGATCTTGGAACGTATTCTCAGATGTATGATATCTAACAGCTTTAAAAATAGTTACTGGCTTAAATTTCGAAAGTAAATTTCAACATATGTATTTTAAGATCATTTTATAAACTATAATTTGAAATCAACAATCTGTTCACCGCAATATTGCAACAATACAAACAGAGTACCAAAATACAAATACAATGGGACTTGAAACTGAAAGGTGCGTAAATCATACAACTGTTGAGTTATTCAGGTCATTGTTCTCCGCCGAGGTTTTGTGAGATAGCTGATACTTCGCCATTTACACACAATTGCGAAAAAACAATAAAACAAATCTGTACTGATAATGAAATTCTAATTGATATATTTCTGTACATGAACGATATATGAGAAAAAAACATTATTACGGGTCTTTATTTACGCAATAGAACCCGAAACAATAGTTGTTACAATTTTTGTCTGTTTGTCTGTGCGTTTGTTCCCGCTAATCTCAGAAACGGCTTAATCGATTTTGTTCTGGTTTTCACTAATGTATTGCAGTAAACGTCATTTAATACTTAAAGTTTGCTTCATTGCAATCCGTCCATAAACAAAAAAGCTATGAATTAATATATGTATTTCTAATTCACAGAACGACTAAAACGCAGAAAAATGCAATGTTATCTTTAAGGGTTTCCGTAGTTTTTCCGAAGCGAAGCGAGGGCATTCGCTAGTTTGTAATAAATTTAAATTGAATATGAATTTCAGATAGACAATTGTAAAAGTCATCTCATATGATCAAATGTAATTGTAGACACAATTCGCCAATACTTTTAGGATGACAGGGTAGCAAGGGTAAAGAAGGAAAATAAATAAATTAATATCTTTAAGTTCATCTTGAAATTTATAAAAGTCCGTCTGTGTTGAATCAATAACGTTGATTAGGTGGGAAAATTATTCGAATTATACTTATTCCTGTCGTCTTAGTAATTATCCACTGGAATATTAACCTGTTAGCTCGGCTTCCGACGGGACGACCAACGGCAGTAGGTATATAAATGGTAGTAGGTAAATATATATTAGTATCAGGCAATACTTTGTAGAATTTCATTGTGATTAAATTACTGTTGGATTTGTGTTCAACACTCGTAGAGTACTTGTCCTTGTCATTAATATATTCATCTTTACCATAATATCCTTTACCTAAATGCTGTGCTTTAACGCATCGCTTAAAGGTTCCAATAGGTTACTCATGTATCAACTTTGGTACTTCGGTAGTGACTCGTTTCATCGAATAATCATGGAAGTATCATCTGTTATCAACACGACAGACGCTGATGACATGGATGTTACTCTGATGACACGTTGACACTGGCATCGCTGGGGGCGCTCTTCACGGTACATCCCTTACACTTCGTCAGTCTAGTGACGTTCATAGAACATAATGTGTAACAAAAAGAAATCAGTCGCTCAGAATATCACTCAAATTTTAAATTATGTAGTTAAACATTCCTATTCTTCAAATTATTCTGCACAGCAAACCCATTATTTTATTCCGTTGCGAGCATAAAATGGCGGAACTGAGTCTTAAGACTTATTCACATTATTCCAGTTTCGTTTCAGAACTGGAATGAATTAAATTTATCGAAATAGATTATTTATTGTCTCAAACGTATGGTCCGCTTCGCGATATTTTGGAATAAGTGATATGATACAATAAAGTAACCGTAAAAGTATATCGTAGCCCAATGTTCGGTTTTTTTTTAATTAATTTATATGAACTTTATTATAAAATATTACAATGGCCAGGTTTAATGCCTAGTGGCATTCCCTAGTCCTTTATACTTAATTAATAATCTTTATACTTGGTCCGGGTACCGTATTGTGTAATATTTACATGATAATTGTATTATAGCTTATGCTCATCCGGAATAATGCACCTTTATAATAGTAAAAAAAAATTAGATAGGTGGCAGGTTCCGGAGATTACTTTTCGCGTATACAAAAACTCATAAAATTCGCACTCACTCTTTATATTATCAGAATAGACATAACTTTTAGCCGTGTTTGGACAACGTATCAAATCGTTGCTTTTATTTTGTTACAATACTTTTCTTTTCATGAAAACTGTAAACACGAATGATGTTACCAGTGTTATGTAGCTGCTGTAAGCCCATATATATATATATATATATATATGGATATACATAGCTATGGAACGAACCCTAAATCAAACTAAACATTATTTTAGAGTTGGCCTCTAACATAATCGCTTTACTCCTGAGATACCACATTTATGTAATTCACAGAATACCGATCTCTGCTGAAGCGAATATAAAATAACTCAGCTACCAATAACAAGCAAGTTTTCTCTGTAATAAAACATAAAAGTACCATCTGAGTCATCATTAAAATATTTCAACATTCATACGTTCATGTATGTATATACAGCCAGTAAGCACGCTTTGTAGTATGTATATATATATATATATATATAACATAAGTTTTGTATTACATATGTATTACGTAAAGATATTTTTACTTTAGCAGTAAACTCCAGTCGTGCGTCAGAACTGACACGCACTTTCATTCTCTTTTTGTGCCAAGTAACTGGACACAATGACTAAGCTAATGTAAACGAGGCATAATTTCTCGCTATACTTATTCAAGGCGGACTTAAACCAATTTTCATCTTGCACTCCGTCGATTGTAACGAACTTAGTTGCAAAGACTCTCGGGGAATAAGATGAAGGTTTCGAATTATAACAGTTCCTTTGCAGAATTCACAATTTTTATAATATCTGAACACTGTATTAAGCAAAACTTGTTTAAATATTGTTGAAGGTTGAGTAACTGCTAGGAAATTGTATAAGATGATACCTATATTATTAACAAAAACACAAATGTAAACTTTAAACGCTTTTTAGTTGTGGTGTAACATTTGGATGACCTGAAAGGTTGAGACCATGCAATATACATAAATAACCCTCCTACCTCAAACAAAGTTTCATTTGTATTTACGTTACTAATAATCGATTCCTTCGGTCTACTACACCAGTCCTCAGTACACCAATGTATGTATTCATCGTTTTTCCAAAGTTACTTTTCAGTTATTGTTGTACATCTCTGGAACTCCCTTCTCCAAACAATCCGTCAAGCCGGTTCCCCATACTCATTAAAATCCCATTTTAAGGCGCATTACCTGCAGCTACGACTTGGTGTTTGATTGTTTATTTTTCTCTATCGCTTATTTACCCAATGTTATCAACAAGTTATCCAGTTACATGTTTTAATTGTTACGTAAAAGTGCATTAGCTTAATTCAATGCGTTATTTTAACTCCTCGCTCTGTGGTTGTCTGGAAGAAATAGCTCTTTAGCGATGAGACCGACTTTTGTATTACTTATTGTACAAAATTTCAATTCAAATTACATACAATAAAGAATATTATCTAAACTAATATAAATAGAAAAGATTTGATCTTATCTTTGTTACGTATGTATAAACTTAAAAACTTTTGAACTGATTTTAGAAATTCCTTCACCTACGGAATGTTACAGTATCTTTAAGTGATATAAGCATTTAATTTTTGAATCTCTACGAAAATTGCAATAATTTATTACACGAAACTAAGAAAATCCCATTCCTAAATCAACGCGGGCGCTATTTCTGAACTGGCTGGTTATTAATTATTATTAAACATACAATTTGGATGAGATGATGGATAAGTGATAAGGCCTAAACATAATATAGTTATCGAAGTGTTGCGGGTAGCATGTATAGACACAAATTAGACATCAGAAATACTCATGAGACCAGCATCTCCTGCTCGAAAGGCAGGGGTCACTACCGACAGAGCTACAAGGTTGTCAAGCTCCCTGTTAGAAGGGTTAGTCGTTAAAACATGAGCGTGAGATTTTATGAACCCTTAAGGGTTACGGGAAGGCTTAAAATATTATTATTGTTACACGTATCGAAATACACGGTTTACCTGTTCTCTGAGAGGCTCATGTAATGTCTCTAACGATCACCCATCATGCTAAAGACCACGTTGAAACTTGTTTAACTCTGTCAACCAGTAATGGTATTTTTCGTTGGGCTGCGACTACTTCTACATTTAGTGCCATAACAATAAGACTCATGAAGCCCAAACAGGACCGATAAAAGAAGGTTTTGTAAAGGTAACCAAAAAGATTTTTATGTAAAATAAAAAAAAAAATCACACAGATTTTTTTATAAACTACGGCTCAAGATTGTATTCCAGATTTTATGTCTAATTTTATGCTCAGTAGTTTTGAAGATAAGGTGCATGAGAAAAGAAGAACGGTCCTTTTTCGTGCCTTATCTTTGATATGTTTTAAGGTAAAAAAATTATACGTCTTAAAATATAACAAAATATATTGTAATATATTTATATTATTATAGTACATTTGTATGATAATATTGAGTACTTTTGTATGCTTCACACTTGACAAAAGTTATTATTTTTATGTAGTTCAAAAACTATTACCCCGAAATCGAAATTTTAGTAATTTTATCTGTGAATTAACTTTTTCATCTGGTAGATTCAGACGTACAGACACGCAAGCAATCCCAATAGGGTATCTTTTTTTCGAATGATTATATCGAATAATAATTTTATAAAAAATATTAAAATAAACTCATAAATAATCCTTGCTTATAAGATACAGCTTACACACAAAAGCTCCAAATTGCAACTTTTATCTGTCGTGAAAAAAATCTTTTTGTAAAATCTAAAGTGGCTGTTTCACACCGCATCGGAGCCGTACAATGGCACAAGATGGGAGATCCGTGTATTGTTGGTTGAGACGTCTGGGCGTAAACGAGGGGAGCACACAGGGGTATTCAACCGGTAAACACAGTTTTAACATGCCGTGAGATGAAATTTTTTAATAAATAAAAAAAAGTCTTATACACATTTGGGGAATGTACAATTTTATTTACGGCGGTACGCATTAGTCAATTATAATTTATTTCATACATTAACATTAATAAAATTATGACACACAGCCAGACAGATGAACAAGTAAGGGGTTCCGTTTCTTTGTCAGATAACCTTAACTCCAAAGAAGAGTAACAAAACCAGATTACTCGATGTAAATTACATTGCAATAGAATAAGCTTCATAAATTCAATGTACCTAATATAATCTTAAAAAAAAGAAAACGAGTGCAATTACAGCTTTTCTCCAAAGTACTGGTAAATCGTAAAATGAAGAAATCACATCAGAGAACTGATGTTATATTTACGTTAAAGAAAACATCCGTTTCAGAAACTATTTTCAGTCATATTTATTAAGTGTATAATTTATTTAAATTTTCACTATTTCATTGGATCATGGAAATCAGTAAAAAAAGGTTCTAGTTTTAACAGAAAATCCAATATCTATTTCCCTAAAGTAATAGTATTTTAGATAACAAGCCCCAACGTAAGTTAAAATATGACAGGTATCATCTTAATCTGTCCAGTAGGTGGATGGTGCACCGTCTGCCAGACATGTAGCTGGTCTGTACATCGATAGCAAAACCAACCTACTTTATTTTTTTAATACGCTTTTATTAGCTCGGGTTGTATCTATTTATGTATGTATGTAACGGAATCTTTGAGCTTAATTTTCACTGGTTTCTAAAAGTCTGATCAACTTGAAACTTTGCACAC
>PDGT01000064.1:449453-486040 GCA_003671415.1 Megathymus violae | reverse complement strand
ATTATGATTGATTGTCCGACCTTCTACTACTGTAATAAAGACTCTTTGTAATTAAAAATTATTTTCTACTTTTTAGTTCAATTAGCAATAAAAGGGTGTTTTTTTAGTTTTTTTAAACTATTATTTATTTTCTATAATTTACAGTATTATAGGTTTTACTGTAGCATCGGTTTTCGAGATCTAAATAAAGATTATTAAATAGTAAAACACTGTTTGCTGGCTCCTGTCAGCTACAGTTTTTTCTAATTAAAGCGCCGGATGCAGCTCCCACGGGAGCTAACTCGCTATTAGCTGTACAGCTGCTCACGCGGTATTAATGAGGGTTTATTGCCTGGAAAATTGGCAATGAACCCTAATTCTTTTGCAGTTAGAATTATATTTAGTAGTGCGTTTGGCAATGTTCTATTCTGAGGGTACTACGACTGAAAAATATTTTTTTTTATCGTCTCTTATTCTTATTTTTATATTTTAATCGTCACCCTATCACATTTTTGTGCCATTAGTAATTTTTTATATTCGTACAAATTGTATTGATATTCATTAAAAAATGTACATATTTTGTCTATGAACTTATTCATCCCATTTTTTGCATCGACTACCCTCTTAAACCTAATGATTGCGCGCAAACGGTGACGAAAGAAACACATCAGGTGTACGATTATAGGTCTTGGAAAGTTATTTTGACAATCTTGTGCGTGATATCTCATAACGATTTGAAAATAAAAACCGATTCTTATGACTCTTTGATCCTTTTGACCAGGTTCTTCGAGGCTTGTTCATAGTTGTTTGGTTTAAGTGATCCGTGCACTTCCCGCGAATTACTTGGTTTGGGCAATCCTCCAAGGGTATGTACCAGGATGATCATCAAACAAACTCCCTCAACCACATTAACATAAATACGAAATATATCCCATTTATTTCAGTACTCTGTTAATAACTTCTCTTACTCCAATGTCAACGGGTGGTGGTGACCACTTCCTCACTTGAGAGCACAAGTTTGCAAATTTTTAAGTCTTTTTAAAGTCTCGCACAGATGCACCGAGACCAATTTAACAAACCAATGTAATCAGACTATTCTGCCCGAAACACAAAGTTACTTTAGCAATTTAGTATCTACTATATAATATACTAGGTAGTTATACTGCCCTTGTTGAACAGCACGGAAATCATTGGTAGCACCGGGAAATGTGTGTTTACTTGTAAAATACCTCAAATAATGAGATTTTTATTTTTACTAGTTTTCATTTTTTTATGTTATAAGTCGACAAACGAGCCGACAAGCCACCTGATGGTAAGTGGTCACCGTCGTCCATGGACATCAGCAACACCGAAGTTATCACAGATGCGTTGTCGGCCAGAAAATGAGAAGAAGGTTAGAAAGAAAGTACTGGCTCTCAAACCCCCAGCCGGATCATGACGAGTCGTTTGGCGGCTGATTCAAGCAGGAGGGTGGTAGCTAGCCAGGCAGGCTTAACGGAAAGATAAAAATACCACTAATAATATTAATGACTTAATAATAATACTGATAATATAATCTTTATGCGAAGCCCTACCACCAAGCAGGTCGGCTTCTGTCGCCTCTTACGACACCCTGTTCTGCCAGCATGGGATTGAGGGCAGTATTCTAAGCCGCCTCAATAAGGCCTAATTAGCGTAAAAAGATAGTTCAAGGTAATATTTATACAAAAATTACTAGGATTTGAAGCGTGGGCAATCAAATTATTCTAATCTATTCTAATTCATTCCATTTTATTCAGCTCGATTTCTCTTATCTTGCAAAAGTATGCATAAAAATAATTAAAGCCTGTGCAGTATCACAAAGATCAATTATTGTCTTTATCCAGTTTCTCCAGTTCAGTCAGTTTATCCAGTTCGTGGTAAAAAGAAACTGTAAAGAGTAGCACTTAGCGGTTAATTCATACAGTGATTTGAATAAAAACCAACGTGATCCGACAGAATCGAGTTGGGACACAAAATTAATAACTTATCCACAATTCGAGATCAAAAACCCCGGCCTTTAATTGGAAAATGTTCGTTTAGCTCTCGGGAAGTTTTGACAGTGGCCTAAAAGCACTTTTCACTCCGGATTTTGTGTTAACTCTACTAGAACTCGATCGCTTAGAGATAAAAATTTGAACATGCCATTTTCAAATTGCTGAATAAACATTTATGCTTTTGTCTTTACCAAAGTACTTTAGTTCATTCATACAGTAACTAAAGTTTGGTTTACTAATACATATACCCTACATTAACTTCGCCTGGAATACATATTTCGGCACCAATAAATAGATAAGGTTTAAATTTAAGATTAATATTAAAATTTATAATATTTCCAATTTTGAGGTGCTGGCTTCAATCATTCCCAACACTAAGCTTGGAAACCTTCCTGATCACGGTGTATTCTCTGAACAAGGAAACATGCTATCGCGAATGGTCCATTCTGTTAGATGTGATTGGGTACACATACGTTGTGATAGGGCTTTATAAGTACCTGGTTAGCTCCATTGGCTTCTCCGTTTGTGGCCAATGAGCAATAGAAGATACGTTAAATATATAAATAAAATTCACCTGCCTTTTCCACAAAACAAGTAAACCGATTAATACATCGGAGATCCGAGGTCCAAATACAATCCTAATGTGTTTCCAGCTTAGTCTTTTACGAATAATCGACATCATCCAATTTATAATTTTCCAGCAATTGCTTAATATACATATAATACGCAATATATACAATATACACTTTACAATTTCTTGGTAACCCTAATATTTATAAGGCGAGTACAGTTAGGTATTCTGCCTATTACGAGCTTGATGGCGGATGTCAATTGTGAGTGATCGCTAGAATTAAGCTACTTGGTTGCAGTCGAAATTTGAATGTGGAATTCTTAGTAATAAATTATTTAAGCGCTATCCTGCTTCGATAGTTTACCCATTGCTGATACGAAATTGGCAGTACCAGTTGTTATCGTTGGGATGCACTCTTTTTGCCCCAATTTTTTTGTCCCAAGTTAGCTCCTAATAAACACCATATACTGGGACACATTTACGGAGTCGGCTCTAGGCCTTTGCAACTAAGAGGAGATTCCTACTTTGAAATATGTCGTTAATAACTTGCGTACTGACATTCATTGTTGACCACATAAAAACGATAACTTAACATCCATTCATAAAATTATATTTAAATCTGTTTTAGTAGAGAAACTTCAAACGAGAACATGCTTATCAATAATAATTACAGCGTATATTGGAGTACAAACGCATTGCGAATATAATAGGCCCACAGAAAGGACATTAATTTCATTGCTGAGCGAGCACACGCTGTCCTGTTATCGTCGTTTATGTACCCAATCATCACAACAATGAACTCGATTCTCAATCTACTGAAGATATTCTAGCTCATTCTGTTAAGTAAATTAATGAGAATCTTTATTATGCCGAAATTGGAATTTGATCCTCTATTGATCCTTGCGTTAAAGCCAACATCTCCCACTCATAATGTACTTTGATAGTGATGGTACGATCGAGGCTGGAACCACATTTTTTTTTTGATAGAGTTTACTAGATACTACATTAGTCAGTTTAATCTTCATTACTTAACATACTTGACTGAACTTGTTACTATAAAATCAATTGTTGAACTTTTTGACGCATTCAGTCGTATCCCTGAAAATTGCAGCTTTTTTAAAATATATTGTTAAATTACAGAAGTTACCGAGCATCAAATAAATGCAATTTGCTCGTTTGTTCATCAAATCAATAAAGAATAATAAATAGTAGATTGGCATGGTAAGATGAATGCAGACAAAATTTCAATTAGATCATATTCAAAGTGTTTATTTGATAGAACACAGTGTAAAGAGAGATATTACAAAAATATTATGACCATATGCTTTACCTTTAGAGGGGTGCAAATCATTACGTACGAAGTATATGATTAAAATAGGCGACAACAAATCTCAATGACAAGTGATTTTTGCAGCAACCATTTATTTTCAAGACTGAAGCCACATTTAGAAGCTGATTTTTAGCATTTACAGAGCGAAACGGGAACTGATAGAGTAATGTAAAGTATATAACCACATTGTATTCATGTTCATTGATTTAACGACGAACGAAAAAGATGCTGTGTTAATATTTAAATAAATATTTTATTTCAATAAAAAGATGTCAGTTCAAAATTTCCACTCGTAAGTCAAGTTGAGAGAAAGAGTGATGTAATAATCATTACAATAGGCTATGGTCTCATGCTCCTAAACACCTTTAAGAACATTAATGGGAACTCTCATGTATGCAGGTTTTCTCACGATGTTTCCTTCACCGATCAAATATGTACAACTAACACATAAAATACTTCTCAAAGTGGTTAAAGTACAACATTTTTTGAATTATTTTTAATAGGTTTAAAATACTTTGTCACTGTTCCGTAGTACATATTATTTATGTCAATATTTATTCCGGAGCTAAGGGGCCGCTGATTTAAATAATTTCTTTATCAAACATTACGCAACAAAATCTAAAGATAATATAAAATGAGAAAATGCATACCGAACTAGGTTACACGGAACTTTCCAACTCGCATTATAATAGAACTTGTGAAGTATTGTGAAAATACGCACAGTTGGTAACAATAGGGAACGGTATCAAGGAATGCGTTAAATAAAATTATGTTAATGGGGGTAGTCTCGAAATTTTGAATTATGTCACTATTTTAATTATAGTAAAATTGTTTCAGATACATTTTGTTTATGGATTGTAGATAAGATACTTTAAATTCATTATACGAACTAAGAAAATTTTCATTGTTTAATGATTTTATGTGTTTATAAATTTTAGGGATTTAAATTTACATACCTCGCATGGAAGACTCTAGATATGAACTTCTTAATATGTGCATATTGCCATAATTATCATTTTGCTTTTATAAAGTAATGTTCGTGAAAAAACCTGTATACCTAAAGATTCTTTATAATGTTCTTAAAGGTATGTGAAGTTTGCTAAACTGTACTTAGCCACCGTGGCAGACAATGGCCTTAATCTCTCTCATTCTGAGAGGAGATTTGAGCCCAATAGTGGGCTTTGATTGAGTGATCATCTATCTAGTAATAAAATTATAACTTAGTAGTTTCAGAGAAGAGGGGGAAGGGGAGAGATAAAGTCAATCGCAAATTTTCTTTCATTGACCAGCCATGCATTTTCAAATTATAAAAAGCTGTCCTTTAACATTAGCTTTTAATTAAATATATTGCATGATGCATATGATAAACTGCTTTTTTAATTTATTTTAACACAATTAACTTATTCATTTGTTCAACTTGGAGAAATTTCTGATTCCGATTCTGTACCAGTTTCGTTTCTTCATAGAAAATTGGATCAGATTTAAAGTCACTAAAATAGAATGTTCCTTTATTCAAGGCTTAGCCAACATCGCGGCCCGAATCAATTTTATAGAAGTTTTCTGTTTCCGATTCTCCAGTGAGTGTTGCCTGAAGTTTATACAGACAATACACCGTTATATTTTTAAGGTACCTATAAATCACTTGATATTTCGAGTTGTTAAAAGCTTTTTTTGTAACTTTTCCAGCGTAGAAGTGAATTTCCACAAATAATGCCGGTATTCAGTTCAGATACATTTGATAGTGATACGAACTATAAAGCTCATATTGAGACACACAAGTTTTTGTGTACCCGTGTCACAGCTGACATAGAAACACATCACACATAACAATGACCCGTACTTTTCATCTGTCACATTAACGTCTACTCCGGCGGAAAAACGAGCACGTATCCTTCGGTTCACCAGATCGTGCCTATCGAAAACTGGCATTAGGCGATGCGATAGTATTTCCTTATCCAGAAACAAAACGTTTTATCTCGTTACCTTCAGCATGTGCCTACAAACTTTATAAAATCGCCCTACACAAAAGTTTGCTCTGAAGCTCAGTGTCGATATTAAACTGATGTATTAAAACTTTTGTTTACTTTCGTAACTTTTTTAATACACCTGTCCTCGATATAAGGTGTTTTTACTTTAATCCCTGTTTAATCTCTGCTAAGTATCCCGTTCAATGACAAAAGCTTCAGATTATAGTGGTATTAATATGAGGATTTATAAATGCCACCCAACTGACTAACTCGATACGCGAGATTTTATGATAGAAACATTTATCCAATACAATACATTGTAATGTATCCTACTTTAAGTAATTCATGTCAATTTTGAGTTTTTATATTGATGTCGCAGCATCAACATTATGGCGACATCTATTGGAAACGCCAAGCAGCTTCGGCTGCTTGAGTGTGGTCGATGACAGTGATTACGTTAGTTAATTTGGACAGTTTGCTGGTTTGACAACTGGACGGCTTGTTATTGCATTTTGTGACGTCACACGATAAATCCTATAAAGCCGATTGATTCCAACTACCTGGGCTTTTAGTCTCAACTTGGCATCCTTATAATGACACATATTCTCCCCATCCGACAACACCTTCAGTTTTGACTTCTAAACGGACGCTCCCTCGGGAGCGCCAGTAGCACCCTTATTTCGTAAAGAAGGGTCGAATCCAATGAAAACTTAGAGGCCGCACGGCCAAAGCTATTTCAGGTGGTGTTTAGTGAGTAGGCACTTAAGTCTTAGCACTTCGCTAGGTCACGCGTGAGTCCCACATAACCAGCGCAGCCGGCTGCGCATACATGAGTATTCACCATATTCCTTCCGTAAGAGGGGAAAAAAAACTACCTGGGCTCATTACCTCGTGGGACTCGGTAGGCTGACGTTCGTTTGTTTTGCGATCGACACAATCTGCGAGCGGTTATGTGGACAAACACCACGTGTCATCGAACTCACTACGTTTCTAATCTTGATTAATCTAATTAATCCTTGATTCCTTTTAAAATCTGTATAGCACCAAGTGCTATTGATTAAACGAACGATTGTATTAAGTGTTGCCATGGTCGACCACTCTGATGACGAGTCACCCGCTTCTAACCCCCGTCATATATACATATAGTTGTTTGGTAGCTATTGTCGAAGTTCAGTGTTAACAATAAAAAATAATTCGAAACAGAACTTTTTTGATGATTATGGTCGAATTTAAAGTACCAGGCGAACACTAGTATTATTAAGTGTTACGGCTTACTCTTATCATGCTTTAGTCCGATACGCGCGACTAACTAAGCATGTCGGAATCGCACTCTCATCGTGAAAGATCTTGAGAAGGGTACTTCAATAGGGCCGTAGTAGTAGACTAGTAGAGTGAACCCGACTAAACTATTATAATTTAATTTAGTGTTTCTACGACACAATATCATATCACTGACCAAAAGCTTAGAGACGGTTATTATGGCGTAATATTAATAAATTTGCGCTCCAAAAACGTGCTTTGTGCAAAAATAGTCTTAAGCCGGATATAATGAAGATTTTTGTTCTTCCACGATGATAGCGTTTGTCATGAGTTGGCTCACGCTTTGAGGAGCACGGTAGAATTGTTCTGTTTTTAATTACTATGGATAATTAAAATTTGTCCTAAACGAATTATACCAGCTGGATTATCGCTTTATCGGTTATACCAGCTGGATGGATCGCTTTATGTTCAGTTGTGTTTGTTTTTACAAGTGTGGATGCAGCTAGCTAAGTAATCAGGTGGGTAAGAACCTTACCATGGACGAGATTAAAAAAGGTGGAAAGCAATATTCACAAGAGCAATATCAGTGATTGCACAGGGTTGCACGCAAAGATCCTGTTATCGTAAATATATAATATAAATGGTCGAAGATAGAAAACTCTCTGAAAGATAGAAAACTCGAAGATAAAAAAGCTTACTGAAAATTATTATATTTATCAGCTGTACTGGGAAATAATAAAGAGCGTCAACTAAAAAACAAATTCCAGCACCATGCAACAGCAACAGACTAATTGGACATCCAAGAGTCAGCATTATGTATGGGTGCTCTGCGTGTGAGTGCATTTGTTTAGCATATTGCATCTGTAAGACAACAAAGATACTGCAATGGATGAAATTACTAAAAAATTACCAAATACTCAAAGAGCAGCAAAGGAGCTATTATATGACAAGGATGACTGTTGTTTGTAAAGACTATGTGGGAATATTTATTTAGTATATACAGGTAGTTGCATAGTACAGAATTAATTATTGTTTAATAATTCTAAACCTTTTTCAGATAAAGTCCACAGATTTAACTTTTATTTTGTTGACTAGATGATCCGGTGAACTTCGTATCAGCTACATATGTTTGTTTCAAATATGGTGAAAACTGAATACATTTTTTTATCTACATAAAATGCAACACAGTTATACACTTAATCAATTTAAAGCTTTCTGATGTACTATATTTTTTGTGTTTTGTTGCGGTGCGTATATATATAAAAATGATGGTTTTCCGACTCACGAAAACGCGATGTATAATTGCCCATGTGCGAACCAGGGAAACACCAAGTTGATTCCGCAAACTTCTAACGACTTGCCTTGCGATTTATTTATGGACATCGCAAAGGTCAGACGCACGGGAAATTGTAGACTTTTAAAATCTGATGGAAAATCTGTTGGAATCATCGGTATACGCGGGATCAAAACATCCTCTCCTTTGTATTTTCCCTTGATGATCTTGGCCTCGATTACGTTATTCATTAGGTTTTTCACAACCAGTCCCGTTGATTAATGTTACGCAGTATAATCACAACGGACCCTACTTTTAATTGTAAATTGTGAGGTGGTAGTCCAGGTAAATCCAGGGAATCTAAAAACTCTATGGGGTAGTTAACTACGTCGTCCTGGGTTGTAACTGTGTCAACTGATATGTAAGAAAAGAACTCTTCTCGAAGAAAATTCTGAATGGTCGCATTGAGATCACCGACGTCTTTGTTTTTAGCTACCAATATTACTCGTTCACTCAGCCAATTATGGTTTCCGAACTGCTGTTCGATCTCCTTTCCAATATCTAATAACTGTTTCGAAAACTTATTCGCAGTTATTCTTAACTTAATCTTTTTGCAAAAACAATCGCATGTAGTTGTTCATTGGAGTGTTTTTACATGCTGCTACAAATTAAATGTTTTAAAGCATGCGTTTAGTTCTTCAGCAAAAGTTGATCGGGGAATAATTAGAAGAGTCTGACGAAAATCACCTGATACAGATTTATAGCTCCACAAAAACGTTTTGGTTGTCACGAAGATCTTTTAACGTTCTGTTCAGTGCCTCCAGTGACCTCTTGTGGGCCATCGTACATTCATCGCAAACGATTAATTTGCATATCTATAGAATCTTCGCCATCGTGCTGTTTTTGACGATGTTGCAAACTGGCGTTTCGTTGATTTGCATGTGCAGTGGTAATTTCAAGGCAAAATGTACAATTCGTCCCACTTCTAACAATCAAACCTGTTTGAAAAAACTTTTTTCCATTTGAAAGGTACATTATTCCGGATGGACATAGGCTATATGGTGAGTGAGTAGATATATAATAATTAATCGTACAACCGAACGATGTCGGGGCGGGACGTCAGAAAAAATAAAGAGGTTATATGACATAGTAAATTACATAAACGAAGTCGCAAGCACTAGCTAGTAATTTATAAATACTAAAGCAGTTGTATACAAATAATAACAATGAACATTACTGCAGTTAAGTAAATTGCTTGAAATAACAAAAATTTTTTTATGTTAATAGCCGACAAACGAGCAGACGAGAACGTCGCCCATGGACATCAACAAGACCAAAGGTATCACTAATGCGTTGTCAGCTAGGAAATGAGAAGAAGGTATGAAAGAATGTACTGGCTCTCAAGCCCCCAGTCAGAACACGAGTCGTTTGGCGGCTGACTCGAGCAGGAGGGTGGTAGCTAGCCAGGCAGGCTTCACGGAAAGATAATAATACCAGTAATAATATTAATGACTTAATAATAATACTGATAATATAATCTTTAAGCGAAGCCCTACCACCAAGCAGGCTGGCTGCTGTCGCCTCTTACGACATCCTTTTCCACCAGCATGGTATTGGGGGGAGTATTCTAGGCCGCCCCGATACGGCCAAAAACCTTACCACCTTTTACTATGAATACTGACTTGAAAGTGGAAGTAACAGTACATTATGAGACTATTATTATATAACATCGAAACAAAACCGTGAGAAAAAAGTATGAGTTACTATAGTTAGTATTTGTAAAAAATACCTAATAAATTGTAGCTGTTAATTATGTTATTATATGTTAGTGCACTGGAAATCGATACTCGTAGCCCTGTTCAAGGTTGTTTATAGATGCACTTATTTCTAAACCGCTTGCTTTAATATATTTTTGGAAGTGTTTAGCCGTGTTATTGTGTCGAAATAGCAATAATGTGTGAATTGCAAAACTCGATAACTGAAGCCAACCTTTGGCTTGTTTAATTATTCTCATAATTATACATAGTATATAATTCTATAAATTCTTTCCTATCGAAGCAGATTAAAGGTTACTCAAACTGCGGTTAAAAACGTAAACTTCACAAACTAAAATCGTGGCAAATCTAGCCGATCCACGACCGCTGCTTGCACGGCTTAAAATGACAGGTTAGCCAGCGGCTGGAATTAAACTTTTAGCCAGCAAACTTCTGTTATACGCTGTATGCAAAAGTTTTAAATTTATGATGAGAGTAATAGTTATAGTTGAAAGGAGCAAAATGTACCGTCTACAAAATACAAACAATACAAATACAAACAATACAAATACAAACAATACAAATACAAACAATATTCAATTTGTATATAATAAAAATAGATACAAGTTAGCGTTAATAAGAACATTGACTTTTAATTCTAATGCCATGTCCACCCGAGTTTTACATGTTTCAGTGTATTTATATAAAATATAGTTAACCTTAATGCCAACATGCAATAGTGTAACAATTTATAAAGTTACATATAATTGGAGTTTAATTTAATAAAGCAACTACCATTCATTTTCTAAGGTAAACAAATATATTTGCCAACTTAGCCTGTTCAATGGTTTTGAATATAAATTATTAGTAGCTCATCAAAATTGTGATTGGTAATTTATGGAATAATTACTGGCTGAAGATACAAAAAGTTACAAAACTATAATTAACATAAGGTAGCATTAATTGTTTCATCACAACACTATAACATTATGATTTAAAAAATAAGTATACATAAGTGATACATCTTATTTATCGATTATTATGATTTATTTCCGATGTCTCATTTATTGAGAGTGAAACATCAACGGCTGTTTTACTAAAGCAGATCGGCGATTTATAATTTTCTAATAGGTTATTTTAACAAAAGTTTTTATCATCGTAATCGGAGGTCAAGAGATGAACTTATGGAAACTAAATGAGGTTATATTTTTACAAAATAAATAAATGGAATCGATTTATAAAATATATCGATTTGCTCAATATTTAAAATTATTTTTTTTTCTTTTAGACAACTTCTACAACCATTCTTATTGGAATAATATGAATAGAAAAAATACATTTTTTTTAAACATAAGTCACATTCCTGTAGATGTCAAGGCTAAAGTCTCCTTTGTCATACGCAGTTGCTGTCATTGCTCGCAATTTGTATTCATAACTTTCACATAAATAATAATGTCAAATATCACTGTATCACTAACATAGAACTTGATTTATAATTTGATCAACGACATTGGCAACATACTGCTGTATTGGTTTTGTAATGTGTCCTTTGTAATCTCATGTAAACCTAGTACTTGAAGATAAGAGAGACAAAAAAAATTTCGGCATTACGAAACCTTAGAATGACCTGCTTGTGACTCTATAGATCTTATTTAAGGAAAAATTCCATAATTAATTAAACTATATTGGTTTAAATTAACGTTCCTTTGGAGAACCTCCACAAAACTCATACTATTTAGGCGTAACTCGCCATCAAAGATTTGCCGTATGTTCCATTGTGAAAGTATACTCTTTTTTATGTTAAAAGCCGACAAAGGAGCAGACGAGCTACCTAATGGTAAGTGGTCACTGTCGCCCATGGACATCAAAAAGATCAAAGGTATCACTGTTGCGTTGTCGGCCAGGAAATGAGAAGAAGGTAAGAAAGAATTATTTACATTATGTTTATCGTTTATGTCATATATGTTTTTACAACAGAATTTCAAAAGAAAATGAAATGAAACACTAAATAGGAATATTATTGTCAATAGGTGTTTCTAGTGATTAGGAAATTGACATACGTGTTACTAATCGAAAAGTATGTAGATTAGACAAGATGGTATGTATTATCATCATTCATTCTTCTAAAACATTTGCCAGAAACTGACTGTCGATGATCACAAGAAAATAACTTGTGATTATAAAACAGATGCCACTACAAAAGTATAATGTCAATAAAAGAATGGATACACCTTCAGGAAAGAATTGGTGGCAAAAGATCCCGAAGTTTAATTAAATATCAAAAATTGGCACCAGAACGACCCAATTACGTGAAATTGGGTCGAGTAAAATAGTTGTACAAGCCTTTTAATAGAAGTGGCTGAAGCAGCAATGAGCGGGCCCATTGTTCTAAGGCCTATAATGGACAGTCGAGAATGGATACTTAGTAGAACCATTCACGGTTTATCTGGGTTGGTACCACATTTGCTAATTATCTCGTAACATGAGTTGTTTTGAACAATAGAATCCCTATAGATTAGTTTGTAACGATCCTGTCTGCTGAACAAAGAGTCTAAAGCTCGGTTTCTTACCAGCAGATTGAAAATATCTTCTCTTATGTCTTACTTACGGGTGCATTGTGCATGCCACCAACAACTATAAAAATCTTAGTGTTGGAGTGTGACTTTGTTAGTATCTATTTTTTAAATAATCTGTGTCACTAGTTGGACTGCGGGCATAAAGTTGATTATATGTAGATATCTTTAACTCTAGGTGTAATTTAAAAGCAGAAGAATTGACCTTAAATTCAGTAATTTGTCTCTTTCATAGCCAAGCGAGCATAGCGCGTAATCAACCATCCTCGTCCATAAGAGAAAGAAACGACTGATAACTTGGATTGTTCATGGAATTTTTCCACTGTTGATCACTGACACGACAAATTTACACGAGATAAAAGTTACAAAAAATTTAATGGTATACTTTGTTACAGAACGTTTAATTTCAGCGAAATGTCTCAAAGCAATTCTATAAAGTTTTGAATTGCGTCAGTAATGCTTAAGTGCCCATTAAGCAATTTGGAACGAACCAATGAGTTAGCGAACAAAGAAGCGGGAGACAAATACCAGTTACGTTAGCCCAATAAAGAGAATTGATTTGTTATCATCAACTCATTACAGTTTATTGCTTTGCTCAGATCAAACGGCGATAAAGCTACGCTACTCTGAGATGTCATTGAAATTATTATATGTTATCTATTCTATACATATAACATTCTAACTGATTGCTTTCTGTACGTGAACGATATATGAGAAAAAAACATTATTAGAGGCCTATAATAACGCAATAGTACACAACAAAATATGTAGTTGTTACAATGTTTGTTTTTGTCTGTGCGTTTGTTTGCGCTAATCTCAGAAACGACTTTACGGATTTCATTCTGATTTTTACTAAAATATTGTAGTAAGCGTTACTTAATACTTTAAGTTTGTTTCATTGCAATCCGTCCATAAATAAAAAGTTATAAATTAATTTAAAATAATGCGGGTACTATTTCTTAACGTAAGGCGTAGTTTTCCCGAAGCGAAGCGAGGGCAGTTTGCTAGTTTATGTTATAAAATTTGAAACAATATTAAAATATATTTGATAGTAGCTTAAAAAGAAAAAAAAACCGTAGATTAAAATTGTTTCATTAACAAATTGAGTGCTCACTGACTTACAATAATACAATGAATAGCTTCGTCAACTTCGATGAATATTGAGAGAGATTTATTTAAATTTTGGCTAAGGTGACAATCCATAAAAGTCGCTTCTTGTAGGATGGGGAGTCGAAGTGAAGCAACGCAATTGGTTATTTTCATCGAGGTAGTAATTTGGCATCAAAATTATTATGAAAACGTGAACTTACAGATAGATGATTTGTGATATTTAAGAAGTACCCGCAGACCACTTTGCGTTTCATCGTAATGATGAAAATATTAAATTTGGTTTATTTAACACAGAGTTAGTTTCCACCGACTTCAGAAATTCTTAATATCAAAAGATATGAGGAAACAATTCTACTCAGAACATTGCACGAAACTTTCCCCTTAATGGTCTTGCATCACAATAACGCAGAACTCGCGCAATTTCCACAACCAAGTCAAAGCATAAAACATTACATTCGTGTTTTCATGCTATTTATCTACAGAAACGTAACAAATAAAAAAACCTTCGTTAGCTAACCTGGTTATAGTACGCAACAATAGAAATTGAGCCGTATCACAATTATATTAAATTCAAAATTGTATATGTAGATGTTTCAATACTATCAGTAACAATCGGGAATAAAGTAACCACATAAGATTTTACAGATTCGTTTGCTTCATTTGTATTTTATCAACAATAACGAACTTATTGAATTGAAATGGCTTTTTTGATTACATAATGGCAGCTGCCGCTGTCGTGATGGAAGTTATTAAGTTATATTTTGGGCAGCTAACACCTTATACATCAGCCCTGGTGTCACAATAAGTAGAAAATGATGAAATATTAGTATACTAAAGTTTAGCAAGGATATGATTGAGGTTATTAGGCTTTTGTGGTGTGAGGTCCACCCATCTCTGGTTCCAAGCAATCCTGATTAGTTACCACCGTCCTTCTAAAATCAGCTCTGAAATATTTTATTACTTGTTTCGGTTGAAGTGCCAGAGAATCCATAATAATCGGGTTCCTACCTTACATCTTGCATGCAATGCATCGGTAAGACCATCTGCTCTGTTGTCAGGTTGTCAACAAGTGTCGTCAACAATTTAGTCGGATTCTTTTATAGATTTAGGGAAAACGATGATTTATGAGGGTACTTACTAATAACGCTGCCTACTATAACCTAGTATTGTGATCGTGAGCTGTACGTCTACCTTACTATGAAATATTATGTTAATAAGGTCTCTTTCTTAAGCATTATCGATTAATTAATTAATCAATAAGTCGGTCTACATAAAATGTTTAGAATACTGCATAAAAGGCACCTAAAAGCCGAAGTTCGTTTACATAAGTCCGTCCATCCGTTTGTCCATTTAAAACTTAGTATTTTGAATCGTATGGGATCATCAGTTGAAATATAAATATATTACAAGAGACACAAACGTGACAGTTAATATTGTTTAAGTACGTATTCTAAAATAAGAACAGATAATATAAATAAATCAGGTGGAAACGAACCTAACAGCATGAAGGATAGCATAAGTCTTACAGTTACAGCGCGATTTGTGAATTGGCATTGTGACTGTACATATTTGTGAGTTATGCTATCGCCAATACAAATTCCTCAAGTGTACAAATGGATTACGCATTTCGATGCTTTTTCTCAAAGAGCGATTTCCTAAAAGGCGACTTATCACGAGGTTTTAACCCATTACTATTCATCAATGTAATGTGGGGCTTTCGTGTGAATTCAGAGTACGTATAAATATCTCCTGACTTCTTATCCCGCTTATCCCATTCCCGTATTTTATTACTATTATTATTATCAGCGATATATATTACAAAGTACTTTGGGTCGAGTGGCAATATGAACTCAAGTCTTTGTAATGTAAAAAAATTTGTTTGAAAAACAAAAAAACACGCTTTAATAGCAAAGCGAATTAAAAAATAGAAAATATTTTTTAATTATAAAGAGTTTGTGTTACAGCAATAGAAACTCTAATAATTAATTATGACTTATTAATGTGGAATAAAATAAGAATAAAAATTAATTTATTAACAAAATAATTCAATTATAGTAAAAAAGCGTTTTTATCCCAAAGATCCTAGACATGACATTCGATCGGAACTATGAAATTATTGAACTGTCATCGGCTCGTGACCTCTGTGCAAAATATCAAACTGATCAGATAACTCGAAATTGTTGAAAATAACGTTGAAAGATCCCGTTACATACAGGTTAAGCCAATAAAAACGTGTTAAAAAACCGAAAAGTGAGAAGACGGCCATCTGATGGTAAGTGGTTATCACCACCTTTGGTCATCCGTAACACTACAGGCATTATGGCAGCATGTTTAGCAGTATGCATGCAATACGAACAGTTATTTAAGTGTTTTAGCGATATATAATGAATTTTGATCTTTACTAAGTGCTGATTGTATGTTCCTTATTTTTATAATAGACTAGTTTACATTATAATAGAATATTTTTTTTACCCCTCAAAGAATGCTTTATCCTATTTAATAAAATGAGCGTTGGTGGGCATCATGAAGAATCACTGAGAAATATGAGATGGGATGCCACCGAAATGAAAAAAATAGGAGCAAAAAACAATAAAAATAGGTATATATATATATATATATATATATATATATATACATATACTTATATATATAGTAAAAATAAGGTATATTAATATAAAATTATCAGTAGGCAAGTGAATGTGAACTTAAATTACATACAATATACAAATTTGGAACGAAATAAACAAACGATAGACAAGGCATATGGGCCACCGAAATGAATATTTTTTTGTCTCCATGTCACCGTTAAGAATCACTTACGTTTGTGACGAGAATATGCAGCAGGCGAGGTCGCGTGCTGCTGCGGCAAACTCTGGAGCGTGACAAACCGGAGAGGTGACCGGGAGCGGGACGGACACAAAGCATTTTGTTGCAAAGATCTCCACGTACTGGTATACATATGTATGTCCGCGGAAATCAATGATTTTCGCCGGAAACTTGTATTCATTACTGTCAGAGCTTGTGCAGGGTAGTTACATAAACAGTAATATGCGCCACTGATACTGTAGCTATATGTCAGTTAAATAAAGGCAGACGTTGATTTTATTAAAAAACAACATTCGTATTATAAAGCATTTTACCATCAAATTGAGTTAGGAACACCCCACCGCGAAAATATCTTTAAAATATTTTTAAACTCATTTATTAGATTAGAAAAGGACACTTTTTTAACAACCAAAAAATATAATGCCAACATTTCAGGGACCAGCACTACCGTTTTCAGCCACGCCACCTTAATTTTATGCTTGAGAAAACGACCAAATATGTTTTGAAGGGTTTATATATAATTAACGTGATTTTACGTAATTTCTTTCCCAAGCTGCAGTAACTAGCGATATATGTGAGGTGTGAAAACACAGGAATTTATACAAGAAAGATAAGGTCGACAAATTCAATAGAACAAACACTTCTATAGACTGTCCATTCTAACATAAATATTTTTCCAACTTAGCACCTTCATAGCTGAAAAACAATTTCAAAGTGATGTTGTTCAAGCGAATGTTGGGTACGCGCCCTTGAATGTAGAATAAAGACGTAAACGAAAAAATGAAGGTGAATTTACGAGCAAAGTTTGTCGTTTAGGAAAAAATGCTGGAAGGATTATGAATGTTTTTACTCAGTCGACTCCCGCTATCTGCTTCTTGGTGGTAAGCTTTTGATTGGCAATTACTTACCTACTATTTTACTCCTTTTTTAATTTACACTTTGTTTTTTTAGGATTTTTTGTCAATACTGAACTAAAAGATTCGGCAGGCGTCGTGTCTTTGTATATTTATTTATCTCTGTATACATAAACATTCATCGATATATAAATATAAAGCAATATTTCACAGCAGAAAAATGTGAAAAAAATTCAAGACAAAAATCACATTGTAAATACAGCAGCTCAGGTTATTTTCCAACATTACTACCAGGCGCCCTAGTGAATAACAGATCATGGCATGATGGCGAATATATACCTACTGTTGGAGGTCGCTGGCCTCTGAACATCCAGTTTAACCTTAACGCTATCTGTGTATGGTAGTCGAGATCTTTACAGGCTATCCTTTTCCTTTATTTATCCTTTATTCTACAATCAACTGTGAAATATTTATAACTCATTTCGGTTGCAAGGTCAGAAAGCCATTCAGAAAATTGGATTACCCGTTTCCTTCTTGGCCAGTAATGTCTGATAATAATTTTCGTTACGGACATCCCCATGGGCAGCGGTTACTTACAAGAACTTCTGCATCTTTACACAAAAAAAGCTATTGGAAGCTCCCGCACTAGGAATTTCCGTGTTGCTGGTGACATAGTACACAAATCACAAACACCTATGATCCAAGAATAATTTTTTATCCGCCACATAAATATCTGCCTCAGCCGGGAATCGAACCATAGACCCCTCGCTAGGTGGAGTCAGTACCAACTATGCTATAAGGTCGACAAATTCTCTCACGATAGAATTTGTAAATTACGGACAGAAAATCAATTTTGTTCGACACCAGATCTAAAATAAAACTTGAAAGCCGTTGAAATTCTTGTTTGTAAAAACAAAACAGTGGGTCATGGATGTGCTCTAGTTCGCGCTAAAAGCTAACAAGCGCCGAACCGGAAAATGCTGATGAAAATTCCGGTAACACAGAGTACTTAACGGAAAAATATACAGTTCAACAGGTATCATCCATATCTGGTATCAAAAGGGAAATATTAAAGATTATCAGATTTTTCAGAGATGATTATTTAGGATTTTATACATTTTCTCTCTCCTTGGCTATGCTTCCGTCGCGAGTGTGCCAGTCTTCATTTCGTCTTCAAAAGGTTCAGCGTCTTTTATAGGCGTCTTCTTATCTCTACAATAGGTTCCAAAGTTAATACATGATTTACTTATAAGAACTTTCAAGCGACATTTTAAAGTACAGCTTGTAGCTATAGGATGTTATGGTATAGATGACTTTATAAATAACAAGAACGCCTGGAAATAACAGTGCCGTAACTGATGCCGCACAGGTTAAAACTTACTTTGTAATTATCATACGTTAATTTAAAAGATATGCTGAGGAGCTTATTTCGCTGTTTCTTCTTCTCAATGTTTATACCGACAGTTGAACAACCACAACCATAGGAATACCGGTTATTATACAAATGATATTGCTCTGAGACACGAGAATTGAGTTACCTCTCATTTGTATGTCTGATGTATTAATTAAAATGTATTTATTAAAAACTAGCAAACTGTCCTCGCTTTGCTTCGGAAAAACTTCCCCTTACGCTAAGAAATACTACCTACATTATTATAAATTAATTTATAACTTTTTTATTTATAGACGGATTGCGATGAAACGGACTTTAAATATTAAGTGATGCTTCCTGCAACACATTAATGAAAACCAGAACGAAATCGGTTCAACCGTTTCTGAGATTAGCGTGCAAACGCACAGACAAACAGACAAAAATTCTAACAACTATTGTTTTGTGTTCTATTGCGTTAATAAGGGCCCCTAATAATATTTTTTCATATAAATCATTCATGTACAGAAAGCGATCAGCTGGGATAAACGTTAAAAACGTTAAAACGTTAAACGTTTACACACTCACACCCCCGCACTAGGATTCCCTGTGTTGCGTGCGGCATGGACATACACAAATATGACATCACAAATACCTACGACCCGGAAACAAACATTCATTTGTCATATAAATGTCTGCCCCGGCCGATATTGAACCCGGGACCTCTCGCTCGCCAGTCAGGGTCACGATTAAATACGAACTTTTATTCTGTTTGACATCGGTTTCAAATATCACCTGACACCAAAAGCAACCAAACGCCAGAGTTCTTTAGTTTCTCATAACTAACTTCTCATATAATTCAATTTTATTATACGTAGCTAATAAGTTCCAAGGGCTGAAGTCTGCGAATGAAGCCGCAGTAACCAGCTCATAAAACAGTGGCCGTCCGTATAATGAACGTTGGTTGTAATTTATACTGCAATAATAAAGTTTAAAGAGTCCTATTCGTAAGTAGAAAACGCTTTTTCACAAGCGTTTGGTGCTGACCTAAATATATTTTTCATTACGATCCTTTATTGTTCCACTATTGGGCTGTCGGGTATTTTTTAACAATGGGAACGGTAAAGGCCCCCGACGCCGATCAAGTGCGGATAGGAATTTATGAAACGCTTTCTGGTACGCCTGTTTGTTTTAAATGTTTGCTTGAAATGCAACTGATAATGATTTCTACTGCGGATAAAACTATGAACAACTAGATATGCGTGGAAGATTTGAACACGGGCTTCCCGTGGAGATCTAGACCGCTCAATTATTAATAATAAAGTTTAAAGAGAGACAAGCAGGCGTAGGATGCATTTATTTTTATAAGCGTATAGTTATAACTCATAAAACTGCATTAAATTGAATTTCAATTAGTTTGTCATTTTCGTGATAGTCATAACAGATGATGATAGTAATATTTGCTACTTACACAGAATACGGTACTCACTGTTAGTATAGTAGAATATACTCCATATTTATTCTAAGTTTATAACATAATTAGTATAAAATATAAACATAGTTGATAGTATCAGGCGTTACTTTGCGGAAATTCATTGTATTAAATTACTATTAATTTACTTTGTTTGCGGATTATTGCAAAGTAAATTAATAGTAATTTAATAAAATATAAACTGTACGTTGTACGCTGTACTGTTCATGACTTGAGAACGGCTCGATCGATTTGGTTAATATTTAAGGATTTGCATGAAATAAAAATTATAATATAGAAAAACTCCAACGAATGGATTTTGGATGGTATCTTGTATTGTATTTTTTTAACAGTTATAAATACAATGTTTGACAAAAGTGGATGTCTTACGTCAATGACGAATGTGTATACGGGCCCTGGTGTTAGGTCATAAGCACCCGCGGACGTACGTAACACCTCAGGATTCACTGACGCATTGCCGGTAAAGAAGAGAGAAATTCGCTTCATATCTGGATTCTAATCATTGCAGTCGATCCGCGTTGAAAACATTAATTAACATGGTAGATAGTCAGTCTGGTAAAGAACCTTTACACCATACATGATTACCATCGGGAATTCAACTGGGAATTAAACAAAACCCAACGATATCAACCAAAATTAATGTAGCCCTGTAAAAATTAATGTAGCAGGATGCATCACGACCGGGGAAGTTGGCTTGAACTCAAGGTGACGAGCTCCCAACAAGGACGAAACAACTCAATATAAAGAATTTTTCTCACAAAGCTTTTTTATTTCAATCTTTTATGATTCTATCTCCTCTCTCGAAGAAATTGACATAGATAATTGCATGTTAATACAGAGATTTAAACAGACTCAAATGCGGGTCTCAACAAAGACTAAGTTTCTAGGACTGCTACCTGTATTCGAAACCGGATGAAAAGTTTTTAGTTAAGAATGAGAATCTCGTTTATTGTGGACTGTTGCAATACTTGTTGCAGATGTTATATCAAATGCAATTAGTGTTAACAACAGTATGCAATATTAAAACTTTATACTAGACAATTTTTTCACAATTTTAGTTTCAATTCATATTAATATTATAAGTGCGACAGTAAGTCTCTTTGTTTTCGGCGTTTGCACGCCTAAACCGCTGAACCAATTTTGATGAATTTTGATATAAATATAGACGGGTCCTTGCAAGAAATTATAGGTCATTTCTACGCGACAATAAAACCTTTGGCGGGTGAAATATGATTGTTTGTATGGGAAATCCATCATTTTTCAACTTAGGGATATGAAAAGGGATATTTATGGTTTTGGTAAGAAATAAAGATGAATTCAGCGTTATTAAAAATCATCCCTAAAGGCGGTAAATTATTTTTTATCTTTGATTGATTGATGTAGTTGTCCAATATATATATTGATAAAACCTGTCTGGACTAATATTATGAAAAGAGAGTGCGAATTTTGTGAGATTGAGTATATCCGGAGGGTAGGTATCCTTCTGATCCTATCGAATCTATTTGAAAAAATATTTTTCCATTTGAAAGGTACATTATTCCGGATGGACATAGGCTATATGGCGAGTGTATTGATTATATAGATGATTATACGATATTAATGATTTAATAAAAGTTTTGATAATATAATGGAAGCCCTACCACCAAGCAGGCTGACTTCTGTCGCCTCTTACGACACCCTGTTCTACCAGCATGGGATTGGGGGAAGTATTCTAAGCCACCCAAATACGACTAAAGTATTTTTTTATAAATAAATATTTTTTTCTTGTTATGATTTAGAATTTACCTAAAGATAACACGTTATGGTAACTGTAGATGGAGGGTTAGGCGTACTAACTTAGTAAAAATGTATGTACCTAAGGTGAAATTCAAACTCTTTAGTTACTACATTGCTGGGGCCAGAGATCACAATACCTGTCTTTACGTACCAGATAGATACCTAGAGAGTTACATGAAAAGGATTTCTGCGTGACCACATTTCCTCAAATATGCTGATGCCGGAATTTACAACTTTCCCTCAATAATTACAAGGGTTCTTGGGCTAGTGATACACATAAACATTATGTTCATAAAAAAAATCTAACTTGAACTGTTAGTAAAACAAAAACTTTTATTTAACACTTTTTATAAATATTTATAATAAATTATAATTATATTTCCTATAAATATTTAATTAGGCCAATAAATTATATATTTACACGTCGTCTAAGTTGAACTTTTTTATCCAGAAAATAAAAAATAATTGGGATTAACAGATAGACTGATGCGATGAGGAGTTTCTTTCGCCGTTTCTTCTCCTCGATGTTAAAGCACCTTTTCGAAACGGTAGTAGAAGCAAAAACTGACGCGCATAAGTGTATTTATAGAATACCTATACGATTAAGTGATTTTGGATTTTAATTAAGACAAACATACACGCAAATGATTTTAAAAGGATTGTTGTATCTGACAGAAATAATATGACGTTTTAGAATACCGAAGTTCGTTTCTGAAAGTATTCAAAATATACCAAACAGGCGATATTAAAGTTTGGATAGAGTAAAATTTAACGTAGACAAAAAATAAATATTTATATAAACAGTGCAATTGATTTTCGGTGTTCGAAACACCAAATGTGCTTTACTCTGTGTAAATCCATAATTGACGACGGGAATTGAATTGAAACGCGGGTTCAGAGGTATTTTTGCAACATGTTCTATTATTGCATCCGTGTATAGTGTTTTTGCGTTCGTTCTGTTTTTAAAATATACACATACATTGTACGTAAAACGAAGCAGATGTCGCTAGTTACATGAATTATCTATATCTATACTAATAATAAAATTCTAACTGATCGCTTTCTGTACACGAACGATACATGAGAAAAAACATTATTACGGGGCCTGTCTTAATGCAATAGAACCCGAAACAATAGTTGTTAGAATTTTTGTCTGTTTGTCTGTGCGTTTGTTCCCGCTAATCTCAGAAACGGCTTAACAGATTTCGTTTTGATTTTCACTAGTGTATTGCAGTGAGCGTCACTTAATACATAAAATTTGTTTTATTGCAATCCGTCCATTAATAAAAAGGTTATAAATTAATTTAAAATAATATAACGGGTACTTTTCCTGAAGCGAAGCGAGGGCAGTTTACTAGTCTATCTAATAATAATTAAATGAATAATAATTTGTTTGTAATAAGAGGAGATACTGTTTATTGTTGTTTGTCGTTGTTTAAATACAGGCAAAATATGTTATAACAAGCAGAATACTTTATAACAGTCTATAGTCGTACGTATTTTTATGGTATATAAAAATAATATAATTTACCCATTAAGAGGCTTCATCCATCCTGAGTTCAAAGAAACTTTACTTTTCGTGATTCACCCTAAAGAATAGTTGAAAAACCCATAGTGTGAAAACCCTTTTTAAATACGGGTGCAAAAAGTTTGTGGAACAACCCCAAATAAGGGTTCTAATGCGTGGAACATTTTATGGTCAAATCTGTTTACGGACAGTTACCAACTTAGGAACATTTATTTCAAACGGCCGGGTTCAAATTTCGCTATTTAACAACAAGTCACGCACACATACACTGTGTCAGCATCGAGATACGTGAATAGAGCGCCCGAACGTATTTGATACTTTCCTAAATTTTTACTTGTAAGTACTCGTATATTTGATAATCTACATTACTTTTGATGTCTTCTGTTTTAGTTGTTTATCTCTTATCAAAAAAAAAAGTTAGATATTACACTAGATACTATTTGTCAATTACTAAATAGCTCGTTTTAGCTATGTTTTATTAATTTACGTTTAATTATGTTTAAAAAAGGAATAACAACCTTCGAGAAAAAAACTCCTTAAGCTAATTCAAACTGTATTGCAATGAAAAAGTTACCCTAAAGAAGTTCTGCCAGGGCGGCATTTTGATATTTTTGATATTCAGTTCAGCTGATCCTTCAGGGTTTCACAATAGGTGCACAAGACCTGAAATTGTTATACACCTATAGAAAAGGGATAACATCATTACACAACACTTTAACTGTGTGGGTTCAAACTTCGTGATTGTGTGAGAACAGACGTACGTACCCAACGACGGACCATTTTGTGGTATTTCGATTAGTAATTTTTGCACAATGTTAGCAAAATATCAGAATATACATGTATTGTTACAAGTTGACAGTCCACCTGAACAAGTTGGCCACCATCAGACTGAGTCCACAAAAGTCAGCTGTAACTAACCCATATTTAACCATACTAACTACTTTATCTATCTTCCAGTTAAAGTTTATCAAAATTGGTTAAAGCGGTCTGAAGATTATCTCCTGCACAAATAGAAGGACATTAAAAAATAAAAGATTGACTGGGTTAATTAATATAGTATAACTAACTGTGCCCTTGACAAAATGCAATTATTTTGTAATCAGAGACAGATATTTGTAACTAGTTTGTATGTAGAGATAATGTATTGACATATATGTACCTAATATAGTAGGTATAAAATACTGGTTTGCATATTTACATCGCTTCAATTCAAAAACCTCTATTACGTTACGAGTTAGTTAGTTTACGTTCGAGCAGCCGCACTCAGAATAATTATTAATCATAATTATTTATTAGAAATCTAATAAATTCTATGATTATCACATTTTTATTTCATTGAACGGTTTCCTCTTGTTTAGTTCTTTGAATTATAAAAATGTTCTTTTATTGCAATAGCTAGAGTCAAAAGTCTACCTTTCAATTTCTATTCCGGTTGAAATGGTATTCTAATATGAAAAATATCCTAAATCATGACCCATAATATTAATCCCAAATATGCCAAGAATTGAGTATATCTCTTCAGTGGATTAAGAGTTATGTGTACACACACAGAGACAAATGATATGTTGATAACATAGTCTACCTACATTATAAATTTGAAGAAATATAATGTCTATGTATGTTGTATGTATGTAAGCAAGACATGGTATTTTACTGTTGACGTCATCCGAAAGCTTAGAACCACTCGGCTATGGAGAGAGCCACGTTAGGTATATAGCTACGAGATAAGGTTTAAAACGATGAAATTCGTTGGCGAACAAATGATACTGACGAATCTCGAAGAACTGATGACCTGATGAAAATGGCGGGCAGCCGCTGGATTCAAAAGGCCCAGGACCGGTCGGAGGGGCGCCAACTAATGGAGGCTTATGTTCACCAGTGTACAATGAAGGGATCAGCCTTTCATAGACGGATATTATGTACAAATTCAGCCGTGTTAGAGTGTTATAATTAATAAGGATAACATCCATTTAGATTTTTAATAAATAACATTGTATTGATGACTTTTTGAATAAGCCTAGGTCATCAACATAACAATTAACACAAAAGGTATGCTGTATGTAGTTGTGTGAGTCTCATAAATCTCGTAAATTTGATATCATGAGCTAAAGTAGAAGAATTCTAAGAAATTAAACGAGCAAGCCCCAAGTTTGTAGGTGTGCGGTAAGTGGATGTAGATGTTATCCACCCTGATGTACTCGCTGAGACAAAACTAAACAATCTCAAACACGATATGTGATAAATTAAGTCTTGTAACCTTCCAACTTTATCATCGTATCTCATCAGCTAATATGGACAAGTAATTGTTACATAATAACTATGAAAATATAGACAAGAAATACAAATTTCAAGATAAAAAATGTACTCGTTAATTCGTTAATTAATAACAATATCAAATTGATTTGGGCCACATTTATGTGGGTATTTTAAAATCGAAGTATTGTCGTGATGAAGAGAACGCAGAGCGGTATGTCGTCCCTCTGAAAAGCTCTAAAGTGATCTGGCGCGAGTACGTTCTCTAATTCAATGCTTTTAAGAGGAAATTTTAAATATTCATTAAAAGAAAGCTACATCAGTTTTTTAGTTTATTTATTTTCATTAAATTGTGTTATTTTGTTAAATTGTGTTATTGTGTTAATTGTGTTTGGCACAAAGAAAATTCACATTAAAACTGTTAATGGCACTTAAAACTACAGTGGCATCAACATCATTCAAAATTTTGTTATTTTATGCTGTTTTACTTTGTGATTTTTGTTATGAAAACCAATAAAAATATACACATTTGTAAACAAATCTTAATTAAGACTAACAAAGTGTTCTAAAACTAATTTTCTCTTTCTTTTATATCACTAATTTTCTTAGATATACGAGAAGAAATTAGACATGTTGAGTAAAATGTTTGAAACATGTCTCAAAGAATTATTCTGAACTATGCAAATTAAGCAGGATTTTAAAATATTTGTAATAGTAATTATAGGTAAAGAAGTTTACTAGCGGAGTGTTACTATTTTTATCAACCTTCTTCACAATATGTAAAAATTACACCGAGATGAAAATCACAAAAAACGCCAAAATCACGCTCCTGAAAAAAAAGCCCCAGAAAGTCATAGTACAAATATAGTAAAAGACAAGTAATATGATTAATTGACAGGTTTTGAAAAACCTATTATAAAAATTTCGAAAGTGGAAATTATTTTATTAGATTTATCTCGCATGAGGGAATATTTTTTGGAAATGTTAAACAGACAGATATGAATATATATTTTTTTCTTTTTTTTTGTTCCATTGGCCTGTATATTAACAACAAAAATTTGACATTAAATATTACCGAAAATAAAAAATGTATTTGCATTAAATTTTTCGTAAATCATTTAACATACAAATTTCATCCCGTTACATTTTTATTATTACTACATTTCCACCCCTGATGTAATGCACGACCCTATTAGTGACCCGCATCTGATTTATCTTTTCACACCCATCGGTCTGAGTTACACTATTCTATGTAGGATTGAAAGCGGCGACTTAGAGTCTGACAATCCTTATTGATCACCTTTTATAAACCCATAGAACCTTGCTATGAGAATTATTTAATTTAAGCAATTATTAAGATTATAAGTGTAGCTTAGTTAATAATAAATATCTGTACACCGGTGTTACCAGTAAAGTGCGTTGGAAACCTTAGAATAACATCAAAAATGTAAACATGCTTGAACAAATATTAAATTATTATTATGTATTACTAAGGCAAATAAACTCAGCGTAGGGAGTTTTAAGGTAATTGTAATAAGCAAACAGACAGGCCACGTGTAAATATGTGGGCACTAACATCAACGTATATCGGCTACTGAAGCATTATCCATGCGTCGCTGGTAAATAGGAAGCTTTAATAAAAGCTGTCATAGAACAAAAGAGCAATTTAATTTAGCCGTTTTACTATTTAAGACCAGCTAGTGTCGCTAAATTATATTATATCCCTTAACTTTTTCTGACTGTATGTATCAATTACATTAATATCGCTGCCGCGAAAATAGTATTATTGCGCCGATGCATTTTGTCGAGACCTAGACAAGCGTGTTAGATAAATCTTCTCTCATACCGATAGAGTTTTTACGATAAGGAAGCTTGGAATCTTCTCCTTAATTTTGTAGAGAGACCGTACACTACAATAGTCCGCCAAAGAGTAGAAGTCATAAGTTATTGCTTGTTTGTATTCCTACCTGATAGAGTTAATATTCAAGACATTAACCCAAGTTTCTCTTCTCTTGGTTATTTATGTACTCAATTTTCTGAGTAATCTAAAGCTTCACACAAATTCTCATGGTTTCAAAACTTTTAAAACTAAATGTTTAGTAAAATTTTAACTCAATACAAATCAAATAAAATATCTTTCGACTTTGACAAATTTTTTAAAAAGTTTTAACAAAAAATAATACTACAAATACATAATTCTACAATTTAATATAATGATTTTGCTATACAGACTTGCGAACATTTGTGTAATACAAAAGAATTTCAATTCATCTGAAAGTCCGGTAAACAATACCTCTGATTCTAATAATAGCTGGTAGTAGTCGAATCGGCCAGAGGTAAAAATGGCGCTGCGTTAATGGTTGCAGAGATTTTAAAAGTGCCTACCCTCTTTATTTTAAAAGGAATTGTTATAACAATTGCTTTGAGTCATTAGCGATATACTGTAGGGGTCCACTTGTAAACTCCGAGCTTACTCCATAATGTCGTAATTCGTGCAGAGGTTATGGGTCAAAGCTCAGACGAAAATAACCAGTATCAAGACGCTCGACAGAATTAAACAAAATGTCAATATAGCGCACACTATGAAACGTTTCACGTTTCACTCAACAACAACCCTGATTTTAAGCTGAATTTTATGTTCAGCTTTTTAAAAAATAAACCAACTTGAAAAAAAGCAAAAAATTGCTTAAAAGCGACAATAATATATTAATTATAATATGAACTTCATACTGGAGCGTTTGAAATCGGTGCCAAGCCAAATAAGTATATTGTTGATAGATATACTAAATTCAAATCCACTACATCACACTATTATACGCGTATTTGGTATAATATACTATATACATAATAATATCATGTTTTTGATGGAGGTGTTAAAATTGTTAAGTATTGCTATGTTTCAGGCTTGGCAACGACTTCAATTATTTCGGTACGTAGTGCTTATAATAATGTTTTATGTTCGATTTGGTAAAATTTTGTATATTTTCCTTTTGAAGTCGGTTTAATTTCTTAAGCTTCTTACTTTTCTTTTTTAACATATACTCATTTAATACGTACGATATATTGAGTGAATAGGCTTTTATAAGTTAGTGCGTTCAACATCTTACACTTCATCACCAGTTGCCATCAGGTGTCATCAGTGTGTCGTGCATTAACTTTGTAAAAAAAATGTTTTAAGGGGATGAGGTTCTAATCCGTTGAAGAGTTGCAATTTTTGTTTCCATGGCACATCATTACATCCTTAGATGGTCAACGATGGACTGATTTTGCAAAGTTAATGTTACCACCGAAAATAAATTTAACACCGTTGAAATATTGCTATCCGTTGAGGAGATCAACTTTTTATCTTCAGAACAGATTGGCTGATCATTCTCATATGTAAAGGGGATTAATTCCGAGCTATCTTCTATATACTAAAAAAGGATACACCAAAATCAGTTCATAAACAACGGCGTTATGGCTGTACATACATTAAAAACCCATACACACGAAAACATTCGTAGTATAACAGCCTCCTTTTTGATTACAGATAAAATCTTAATTCATTTTCAATTAATTGCGTAGATACAGGTAGATTAAGTAGAGTTACATATAATTGTTTTTCTGTAAAGTGTCTGTGCATAAATTAAATACATATGAATGAGTAAATAAATGAATGATTGAATTAATTAAAGACTAAATACCGTGCAGATAAATGCATAGCAAAACCACAGTTTATTTATTATTATAAAATTAACAGAATAAATATTTTATTATTATTTATTATTCAATATTTATGAATTGCATCATTCATATAAATAATTCATTATTTATAGTAAAATCCTTATCAAATATTTAAAGGGCTTAAAATATATTTAAATTTATTATTTCATTAGAAGTTATTAACTAACTAATTCTTGTCATAGCTAATAATATCATTGCTGTCAATATTATTTGATAAAACTATTATTAAAAAATTTCATAATTTTTTTTATTAAGATTCATATATGTAATAATTTAAAATTATAATAAATTAAAAAATGCAACGATGAAATCATTAACAGTTAACATTCAATATGTTTGAAATATATCAACTTCATTTATTTCATCTGATAAATATTTAAAATTAGTAAGGCTCTTACGTAAACAGTGCTGAAACCGATTTATTATTAATTACGATGAAGTACGATACGAAGTCTCCATCGTTTGACGAAGGCATCGCGATTTTTATTTGTTGAGGAAATGTAAATAAATCTACATCATATCGTATATTCAGATATTCGAATAGTTTTGCAACGTTCAGACGAGTATTCCTAAAATCCTCTCATTCTCAGAGAAGCTCCGAAGTAGATCAGTATGCGTTGTAATAACGTGATAATGAAGTGGCCATTGATTTTTCTGGTATATCAGTTCACCTAACTCATGGTACATAAACTGATCCAACTGAACAAAAATAGCAGCTGAATTAAAAATTCCTACATAACCGATTCTAAATCCACTGCAACGTTATTCCATTATGGTGCCTTCGGGGAAATCAATACGTTCCTATGAGGAACTTTATTCGTTCTTTTCTCTAAGAAACTACTTTTTGTATACAATTTGTTGTTTCAAGAATTCTGTTGTTGAAAGTTTAAAATCAAGTTGGAATAAGAAATTCTCTGAGGTCTGAAAAGTAGGAGAATTGGTATTTTGTATTTATAGAATAGCCGACGAAGTTGTAATCGCAGCGCAGGTGCTTCAGAGATTTAATCGAGATTCATGATAAGTATAAATGCATTGCTGTTGCCTTGATTCATTTGCCCTAACTTTATCATCATCTTTAAATTCTCATTGCAAATTTCAAGCTTTCCAACGAAATATGAAATATTTCATTTGATTCGCTATTTATTCTTTCACCAATAAATCACTTAACAATTCGTGTAGTTGTTTTGTTGGACAAAAAGATGTTACATAATTACTATACCAAGGGAGAGGTTTTATGAGCATACTTTGTATATGTGCTTGAAGGCATTATTTATTACATTATTTATTAAATAAGTTACCATTACAACCCATATTGTTCCATTGCTCGACTTGGGTCTCCTCTCACAATGAGAGGATTAAGGCCATTGTCTTTTCAACGTGTCTTCTTTATCAACTATTAATTTCAACTGTGCAAATCCTTGAGGGAAATTGGAGATGCGAGCAGAGTTCAACAATAAGTGATTCTGAAGGGAGTTCATTCCCAACTTAAAACTGAGTAGTTATTGTACTTGAGGACTAAGTTAGAACATTATAATTGTACACTTCCATATTCATACTGTCTTGAAGAAAACTATTACCAGAAAAGGTGATCGTTACAATACAAATGTTAAATAGGACGACATTTAGATTGTTGTTAAAGTTATTCAAAAGACTGAACCTTATTTAAAAATGCATCCTGTTAAATCACATTTTTCATAATGAAATCCAAAGCTTTACTGCAAAAAAGTTCAAACGGCTGATTCAGTCGAACCTTAGAAAGTTTTGTCAATATCCTAATGGCATGTGGAGAAAAACTCCTTTCAGTCCTAAATGCAAAAGAATGCTTTTAGAAATCTCTAAACCCACATTGAGCATACGTGACATAATTCACACAATGTCCCTTTCATTCTTAGACTAGTTACAAAATTTCTGTTATCTTATGGCAATTAACTGAGAGATATTATTTTTAGACAGGAATCTTTTTAAAAGTTTCAACACGCCTGCTTTGTAAAACGTCTTAAAAGGTGAAAACCTTTGTAAGAGAATAAAAGGCATTAACATTGCAAATGTAAAGCGCCTCAACAATGTTAATGTAATTAAAGAGATTGTAGGTAATAAAAATGTAGTAGAAGAGGAATTAAAATTTATGTGTTCACGAAGAATTCCTGAAATGGTTTGGAAAAATGCAGTAGTTTTCTTTTAATAATAGATTTTTCATAAATAGGTAAGTCGAAGAGTAGTTACAAAATACAAATGAGAAGATCATCCATAGCACAGTGGGTAACTGTGCCTGACATGTGGATGATCGAGCTAGAACTTCGATTTCCTGCTCGGACAGATACCTATGTGACGTAATAAATATTTATACTTAGGTATTGACTGCGTGTATATCAATAACATTAGCACAGGTAATCCCTATAGCGGGAACATGACCGTGTAATCCTTTGTCATTACAATGTAATTTAAGTGTAAAATTATAATCTGCTCCATATTCTCAGCTCGGGTAACATTTATGTGACATAATTAATTGACTCGGAATCATGGGTGTTTGTGATGATTTATTTGTGTATTTCCATGTGAATTCTCGTGCAGGGGCGTGAGTTTGAGAACGTGTATTATTTTTATATTCTTTATTTCTGAGTACAGCTAGAAATCAAAGAGTAAGGTTTTACGATTATCGTTTATTTTTCGTTATTTAACGTTTTCAATATTATCTTACCGCGGTAGTGCGTCAGGGCCTATTTTTTCATGCTACAAGAAAACATAAGACAATGTACCTCCAAGGACCAACAAGTTATTTCGTGACATTTCTTTGTCACAGAAGACAATCACATGACTTGTTAAAAGATTTATGGGCTTAAAAATCGGCGAGTCGAATATTCCATCAATAAAACGATCACGTAAAACTTACCTACATTATATGATCTTATAACAAACATTACAAGGCTTTTAGAAAAACACTGCATGAAGCTCACTAAGTGAAGTAAATGAAGCACCAACGATCGTTCAATTAAGCGCTTTCCGCTGAAACCTGGCATGCTTACGGAATTTAAAAACAGAAGATAGAATTAATCAGTGTGCTTTCCGACCTGAGACAGCATTCATGTTTTTATTTATACCGCATTGATTTTTTAAGCAGCTATGTAATTTGCTTAAGGCATTGAAATTATCGATTGTATGGTAAAGAAAATAAAAAAACTGTACGCGTGATTGGAAATTACTTTTACTTTGAATGAGTTACTTTTGATTTTAAACTTACATCATCGGGAACACTAAACATTTTTTAAATGTTATGGGTACTTTAAGAAATAATTACATATAACAATTGCTAAACGGACTGTAATCAATACTTCGTACGTATCAGAATGTTTTTGCAGAAACTAATTTTGTTCTGAGATTTTTATGAGAGGTTTTACATAAATTTTTTAAAATTCAAATATACTATTTTAGAATTTTTACATAATTTTATATAAGATCATAGACATATGAATATACAAAAAATATTGAGGGTTTATTTTAGGAGATAAGAAAAAATCTTAAGTGCTAATGAGATGGAATGATTGATCATAATCAAGTTCCTGATGAAGAAGTATTATCGTACGACCTTGGATTTTATATAAATAATTCCTTACTTTTTGCATAAATTTGTCTTCGAAAACATTATATGTACGGTATTCAATTTAAGGCAGCATTATAATCAATGAAAATTGTGGGTAATACTTAAAAAAACAAAACATTAAAATAAAATTTGGGGGTGTTTTGACCTAATCAAAAGATGTTATGTAGTTACGGTCTTGTTTATATTAATGAAATCAGATATTATATTAATTATATTTTTAATTTAAATCCTTTTATTCATACTTTACTGTACTTAACAGGATTTGAAGTCACTTGTATTAGTGCTGAGTAATTGGCGAAGCACAAACCATTGATCACTCATGGAATTTAAAAATATCACGTTCGTAGCACTAGAGTTTTTAATACTTTTATAGATGTAAGAATATTTGTAAATCATACATCATAACAAAGTGTACGGGATTAATTGAAAATACCTCTTAACTACAATTTATAAGCGGAGCTGGACATAGAATTTTATGTAACTAAGGAGTTTTAGTTTGCTGTGCTACTCCTGTGCAGATTAACAGAAATTAAATTTCAACTCGAGTATCGGATGTTCTTAAGCAAGAAAGGCCCGATAGCTTTCTTTGGATCACTGAAATTCCTGCACATTTGTCATGCGGATACATTAATATAGAAAAGAATAAAATAGAATCGAATTTATTTCATCAAGTTATCACTGCAAAGATACAAGTTAAGATTAGTACAAATGGGCAATAATTTTACATTACACTTATAATTAAATATACAACAGTAAAAACCTGACGAAATAGGGCCACACTCAGCCCTGATCGCACCAAACCACGACCGCTGGTTTTCAGGGCGACCCTAACTCGCGTAGTTCGATCAGTGATATTAAAAAAAAAGAAAACAAATCCAAATAACTAATACAATAACTAAATCTAAAAACATTAAAATCAAAAACAAATAATAGAACCTATCAAATTATTTATTATACATTACACTAATTTTAAAGTATATAAAAGATACGCAGTAGTACCTACCTGTAAACTTCATATTAAAAACAAAAGGAATTAAGATAACATAATATAATACGTGTTAACATAATATGTATATGTATATGAAAACAGTGTAGCTTATTATTCAAATCCTTTTTTTTTCTTTTTCTATGAGGACTGAATTTCATATAGGTCAAAACCTCCCTACTTTGATATAAAACCTCAGCTCGTATTTGCGTATATTAATTGTTTTAATTGATTCTTAGATTTTTTTCCCAACGTTCGTGTATTTTTTTCTTATTGATCAGCAACCCCATTTCCAGTAACAACCTAAAATTCTGTTTTCAGCGCGTAAAAACCGTTAAATTGTATGACTTTCGTTTAGGAATTCATGATGTTTGGTTTCAATTAAATACGGAACTTTTATAATGTCACCCGTCTGTCAATCTATCTGTCTTTATGACACATCCGATTTTCTCCGACTCTACTTGACAGAATAATTGAATACGGTGACCCGATTTCGAATGTGTACTATAAATTAAATTTATATTTTGCGGGTTACCTTTATGGGGTAAATTATACAGTTAAAAAACGAAACCCACAGAATATTTGGGAACAGGTGTTTCGTTCAGACTTGTTTGGTGTGTTTCAAGATGGAGCAGTCAAGTAGTTTAAAGATTTTATCCGTGTATGACCCCAAAAATTAGAGTTCACATTCACAGCTGTATCTACCTCACACAAGGCGATTGGAATTGAATTGTACCCAAACGAGAAATTTTAGTAAAATGAACTTAACTACATTTACAAATGTGTTCCAGTATGTATGATAATACATTACCAACCAGTAACCAAGACCAAGTAACCAAGACGTAACCAGATTATTCTAAAGGAAAAATTCCACGGTCTGTTTCTGAGCATGGATGAGATTCTGCGGTATGTAACGTAAGCTTAAACGTGAAACGCCGTGAATGCTTCCCGATTCATCCCACCCGCAGTCGTTTGCATCATAGGGGCGTTTATTACATTCCATTGGAACGTGTCATGTGAATTCGGTTGTAGGCGGCGTTCGAAATAAAAAAAAGATCATAAAGTGTGAATCATAATGAATGTTGATGACCCAAATCTATTTTTAATGAAATTAAAAATTTAGTTAGTTACTTAATTTTTTTTTTGGTGATTTTTATTTCAGTCTAAACATTTTCTATGTCGTCGTCGCCTCCTTCGAATGCTCGCCATCTCGCTGCTGGTGGAGGATACTATTAGGCATTGAGTCTGCTCTTTGTGAAACCTAGTTTTTAGGTCACACAATACACTTACTTACTTACTTACTTCCGTGAAGTTTTTTTCACCTATTCATCAACATCGTTGTGAGAAAATCTGTGTTTTAATCCATAGTTAACCAGCGTAGTTATATATTGCTCGTACTTTCATTTTACTATAGTATTTATAGAAAATAATTACCTAATAGTTGACACAGTTTAAAACTAGTAAAAAAATTTAATTACAATAAATTTTAAATAGAATGATTGATGTTCTAAAATCACTTTGTCTTAAATGTCACCATCTGTCTAGACCGTAGAACAAAGGCACAAGAGACATTGTTTAATACTTTCGACTATACATTATATCGAGTGACTGTTTAAAAAGCAGAACGTTCGTGTATAATTGAAAATTTATGAAACAACATTTTCTTCTCGGCCGGGAGCTGTTTATCCTTGACTGTCGACGTCCAACTTCCTTGGTTTTTGTTTGTTTTACGAAAATTAATGTTGCCTAAATTATTTGTTTGAACTTCGGCTTCATTAGTCGGGTCTGATAAAGGTTGTGATTTAAATTCTGATGATTTTAGCCTAATTTTAAAAAAAAAGAGAGAACAGTTACTCTTATACTCATTACTATTTTATTTAATTATACTTAAGGAATAACAACACAATTATTTTAGTATAATATAGTGTACATGTGAATAGCGTAAATAAATGTTATCCACTACGTCCTGTATTACGAAGCATTAAGCGCATCCTTGTATCTGTAATGATTTTGCCATAAATATTCTTTAAATAAGTAAAGAAACGATCGTAACAATCGGCCTTGTTTGAGAATTAAATACATTTTAATGTTAAATTGGAGTTAATAACAATGATGGTAACTATTTTTTGGCTTCCTCTCCCATTTGTCACTGTTAGTGATGGTATTTTTTCTTCAAATTTAAGTGATACCAAATGTGAAGTATAGGGTATACTCAAAACAACTCAAACAAAATAGATTTTTTCCAAATCGGCTAATAAATGACGGAGTACCGAGGTAACAAAAATAAAAAATAGAAACGAATTGAAAGCATCTACCTTTTTGTTAGTAGTTTAGTTGTAACTCTGTTAAAA
>PDGT01000064.1:424413-448564 GCA_003671415.1 Megathymus violae | reverse complement strand
AAGCGTTGTTATTATTCATGTATTCGTTTATGTTGATAAATCATTTACCTACAAAGCTGTGTTTTAATTAATGTGCTATACCAAAGGTAATCAACTTCAAAAAGGACTACAGCTTGATAAGAAATATATTGTAAATGTATTGTTACTCACGATGAAACGTCACGACTCATTGGCAAATGTAGCTGGCTGTGACACGTTTCAAATCGAATCACAAAGTTATGTGGAGTGAATTGATTAACTGTGCAGTTATCAGCTGTTTTGATGATCGCCCTGGTGAATGAACCTTACAAATTATTTATCATTCGGACAAATCAACACTAGCAATCATTTAAACTAATTAAATAAATTAACTCTCATTTTCGCGCCCACGTTCAAGGATTCCCTAAGTCGTGGGTGGCAAGGACCTGTACAAATGAGATATTACAAATACTTACGACCCCAATTTATACATTTATGACACAAATATTTATATTTCCCCTAACAGTTGTAACTACGAGTAGGTGTATTTACCTCGTTCAATAAAACTCTGCCTTGAAAATATATGGTCCTCTCAATTTTAATATAAGCGTGTTAAGAATTAGTTTAGTCTGCAGAAGCCTAGTCTGTCAGCCTAGAAGAATTTTGTCTTAGAGAATGAACTAAAAAAGTATGATAATTATATTATAATTACAGAATTATCTGTAATGTATATATAATAGTAAATAAGCAAACACAAACATTTTTATAGTTCATTAACGAGCTTTAGTGTTACCAATAAATTTTTTAAAATTTTTTAGTAATTGTGGTCGAACTTTGATCGCTGGTGACTTTTAAAAGTACACACTTTTATGTCCTTTTTGAAAATACAACCATGAAATAATAGTCTACTATTAAAATGATCGCATTGAAAATTTTATGACATCTTGTTTCCTGAGTCCAGGCTCTTATTTCATGCAACTAATAAACCCTGCTTTAAGAAACTACAAGATAATATTTCAGAATTTCATAATTAGTTACAGAAAATAATACTTATAAATAAGCATTACGTGAAAACAAAATAAGTTATTGAATTTATAACGCAATCGTTGTAATACTGCAGCACATCGAGAAGTGGATAATTGTATTAGATCAGCACATCCCGGAGAATGATACATGGTTTGCATCCGGATTAATTACGTAACTGGATGATGAATTGGCCAATTGGACATCACAATGTATATCCACTATTCTCGTAGCTACTGCATTCACGCTTTGTTAGAGTATCCTAAATTTCTATTGATCAATATCTCAACTGTGGTCACAGTATGCAAAAGAGAATTTTTTTGTTCATTTTGTGATCTTCTATAATAATAAGACTATCTATTGTTTACTATTGTAGTATTTAGATACTTACATGTTTTTATATCTAGTATTTTGGTACTCGCATAGTTTGTTACTCTTATACTAGTCCTTTGGTCAACTTCTTTTATAATTTCCTGTATCTTTTATCCATTTATTCTGTAATTTCTTTATATATTTTAGTAGGTTTAATGTTTTGCTATTGTTGTCAAATGTTTGACAAATGTCCTAAATTATTGTCATCATGACAACTTTTATTTTTAATTTGTATAATTTTTATCCTTTTTGGTAATGTAATTTATTAGGCTGAATAGTAATTTTAAATTCGTAAATAGAACGCAAGAAGAGAATCATTGGAGGAAATTTGAGATATAAAAGGCGAGCCGTGACGAGATTGGATCAGACAGTCTCTCGTGTGTGGGTCGCAACTCTTGGATCTCGACACTGACAGTCTCTCTCGCGTGTGGGTCACAACTCTTGGATCTCGACACTGACAGTCTCTCTCGCGTGTGGGTCACAACTCTTGGATCTCGACACTAACAGTCTCTCTCGCGTGTGGGTCACAACTCTTGGATCTCGACACTGACAGTCTCTCTCGCGTGTGGGTCACAACTCTTGGATCTCGACACTGACAGTCTCTCGCGTGTTGGTCACAACACTGGAAACTTGAAGGAGTCTCATGCTAAAAGTCTCTATCGGAACAGTCTCGCGGGTGTAGTCACAATTACGATACAAAACAGTCTCGCGCTTCTAGCTAGAAATCTTTTATTACTCTCCGACTCCGGGATCTATATATCTCGTGCGCCCTAAACGCACGTTCCTGTCTGCAAAGCCTCTGCGCGCTACACGCCTGAGAAGCGACGGGCCTAGCTTCCTACTCACAAGTGATCTTTGTAGTTCTTAATTTTGTAACTCCTGTTTTATTTTTTTTGTAACCGCCAGGAATTCTTCAATATATTCTATCTTTTAAATCTCTAGATCTTTTACTTATAGCACTACACTATTATGGCGTATTGGGGCGGCCTAGAATACTCCCCCCAATCCCATGCTGGCATAACAGGGTGTCGTAAGAAGCGACAGAAGCCAGCCTGCTTGGTGGTAGGGCTTCGCGTAAAGATTATATTATCAGTATTATTATTATTAAGTCATTAATATTATTATTGGTATTATTATGTTTCCGTGAACCGCTACCACTGTGTTCCGCTACCACCCTCCTGCTTGAGTCAGCCGCCAAACGACTAGTCGTGTTCCGGCTGGGGGCTTGAGACACAGTAATTTCCTTTTTTTTGCCATACAACGCATTAGAGATACCTTTGCTTTAACTAATGCCCACGGGCAACGTTATCCACTTACCAATGGTATACGATACGAGTAGACTCGTTTGACGGCTATTTACATAAAAAATATACATATACAGTTTACATTTTAAAACATACCTATAACAGTTATATTATAAATATATGGAAATTACAAACAAATTATAATGATTACGTATTTGGTAATTATGCTGTCTGTTAAGCGATTTAAATGACGGTTAAGTGTTTGTTCGGATCACGGGTCTTTTTGATGTGATATTTGTGTACGTCCATATCACTAGCAAACAGGGAATCCCAGTACGAAGATGTGAGTGTGTGTTTACTTTAATTATTTAATTTAGGTGTGACCCTGTGCTCACAGATACGAATAATTGAATAGGAACGGATAAATGTTCCAATTGGTACATTAAATTGTTCATTTACAGTGTAAATGCTTAATTTTTATGTATTATATTAGCATAAGAAGCGCTCATAGACTCGTATTAATTGTAAGTATTCAGCCGACTTAATAATTGTTAGTGGGATTTATTGCGAGTTTCCCTGCTTCGAGGGCATTTAACTCGGCTCTTGTGTAGTTAGCAGCTGTTAAGACAGGAAGGAGGGGCGGTCTACAGAGCCATGGGTTAGTCACTTACTCCTCCGCCAATTATATTAATATCTAAGTGTTTTATGTGTCAATTAATAATCATATAAGTTAGTTTGCCCGCGTCCTTGGTAGTCGGGTATTTACATAAAATAGCACTAACAGTGCAGATGAAAAAAATCTACTATACTATATTGAAAAAATAAATCCATTACGCCCCATTGTAAACATTGTTTCCTATACAAAAGGATTACTTTACGCCATTCATCAAAACTGAATGTTTCCCTCGTTGTAACAAATCGTCGGTAGAACTTTCTAAAGGCCCGAACAAAAAGAGCTCGAAGTGCGATTACTACCCTTTCGTTAGGGCCATCGTTACAATCCGTGGCTGTTACATTGGCTCGGGATCACCTTCATTCCTCCGGTATGAACGACGTGTTTTACTTCTTCGTTTATTATGTGCACCGCTAAGGATTGAATAATTTATGTGACAGATAAATGTTTGTTCTCGGGTCATGGGTGTTTGTAATGTTATATTTGTGTATGCACACTTGTAACACAGGGAATCTCTTGAGTAAACTCTTATTTCGTTTTCAAAAAAAAAGTTTGTCCGCGTCAGTGTTACCATCCGGTTAAAGTGTCAATGACTTCAAGTCAAGGGTGAACACTTAGTCAAGCATTGACCTATAGTAGTAAATATAAATGCGAGATAATCTATAATCTTGCATGCTAAGTGGGAATTGGTAGACATCACATATCTTAAATAACAATAACTATCATGTCCTTAATATGCGCTTAATTTTCATAATTTGAGATAGATGCTCTATTCGAGATTACATCAACAGGGCAGAAGGGTTCTTTATTCGTCTGGCTAGCTACCATGCGCCTTCTAGAATCGATCGTAAATTTTTTTACACGCTACGGTTGCTGGGTTGAAGTACCAATGACAAACAAGTTCCCCGCTTTCATCCTATCCTGGCTGGTAACTTGTTGGTGATGAATTTAGTACGGATATTCATGGGCAGTGGTGCCAACTTACCATCAGGTGCCAAGTCTACTGGTGGTTGGCTGTTTAAATAATGTATCACGATTATGGTACAATAATCTGGTCGATTTTGTACTCAGTAGTCATTTTCCGTTTAGACATTCATCTTGCCAGATTACTTCAGATTAAAAATGTGTATTTTATGAATATTTGAGGTCCTTTATTTTAAATATAGAAGGAATAAAGTGAATCTTAAATGTTTAAGCTGGTATTACGTTTCTTTTTGTGACAATTACATTGTTTTAGTTCCGGTAGCTGCGACACTTTTGAAATTTGAAAAGCTGTCTTATACTACCTTCGGGGCAGGTAGATAATTTACGACTATTAGATATGTCAGATTCTTTGCTTCTCAAAGGTTTGTGTGTTAATAACTGATATTTTTATAATTTCACATTATAAGCTCTCCGGACCTAAAGTTCTAATCAACAGAATGTCATGACGTTAAAAAATTTGTTCAAAAGGATGTTCCACATTATTAGTAATTCTGCTGATCGTTTAGGATCACATCAAGTATTGCAGTCTTATATTTTTTTATATGTGTAATACTTGGTCATCAAATTCTATTTTTTCTACAGCGTATCGATATTTTTAAATATATTGGTTCATCTCTTAAGGGCTTTGTTAATTAGCTTTGTACTTAAGGTTTTTCATAACTTCCCTTTTGAATTTTGTTTATCTATTTGGGCACCAAAACTTATCTTTGTGCCAAATGTCAGATTTCTGTGTTTATGAAAAGCACGAGTTACTTCAGTAGTTTTGTATTGATAAACAACGTTAATAAGCCTCAAATTAGTATAAAGCTCACCTTTCCAATAATTTTGAGAACTGTTAAATAGTAACTGATAGTCTATTATGAATTTTATATTCTATAACTTGATATTGTCATCCTCTTATGTTATTAGATAAAAATAATTACAACGTTTTACGCGTAGACTAATCCAGTGCCACTAGTGAGATACGGTTTATAATATGTTATTAAATACTCCCAAGTTGTCTAGAAACCCTTTTCTGGTTGAAACTGGAAACTTTCCTACGACAGTAATTGGTTTACCCTGGACATGGCGAAGGTGCCAAGTCCTTTTCGTCATAGGTCATCGGTCAAAGAAAACGTTAGGAGGAAACTTGAGAATTCCCTATTATGTTCATGCTATATAACCAAATAGAACAGCAAATAGAACAGTTATGGATAGTGATAGAAATGTCAGTATTTTGTTCCCTTGTAAAAATAGTTTGGGTAGCGTGTAACGATTAGTATACAATGAATTCTAAATTTTAGACCCGAAAAACGTTTTATTTTCCTATCATTACATTCTATCACAACAAAGACAAAAAAAAACAAAAACAAAAAACCGATCTATTGTAAAACACCAGTTTTATTTTCCCATGCAAATAGTCCCCGGGGTATTTCGGCGATTATTTACATGGCCTGTTATAGAGACTATCGGAGTCGTGATTGGCTAAAACACTGTTTTTTTGCGCTAAAAATCGCTGCAAAGCTTTCCACTTTCTAAATTAACGTAAAATCTATGTGGACATATTGAATCCGAAACAGCAAAAAGGATCAGATTTTTATCAACGCTGTTGTGAGTACTGAAATACAGTGGGATTCGATTCCTGTGTGGGATGACTAATAAGCTTTAAACCTTACAATCAATACAGTAAGTAGAATTCCAACGCGACCGTGTATTTGAGAGAGGGGTAATAGTGCCTACCGAGCGAACCGTCTTGGATTCCATTTCCAATTGTGACCAGCAAAATGTCTCAGATTTTGAAAACAAATGTACCTACCTACATTCTTATTACTCAATTCCTATAAACCCTGTCTACTGAAGGACCCTAGACTCAAGTTCCGGCCAGGGCAAAATTCATGTTTCATTAATGTTTGCGTTTAGTAATAGGTTGATATTGTCTAGTTTATGTATGTCTAAGCCATACAGAAAACAAAAAACTAGTATGGGGTTGTGATTGTATTTGTTGCTCTCTACAGAACACGGATTTTTCCTCATTATAAGGAGGCGTAGGCATACTCAACCCACAACAGTGCGGAAGAGAAATTGGTTAGCCCAAGCATTGAATATTCCTTCGGACAGAAAAAGACTTCGTAACCTAGTCGGTAGTGATACTACCTGCCGATATTTGTGTCTACGTTATTTATTTATGACGAAGGTTTTCGGCCTTACTTAAATTTTTGCTAAGAATGGCAACAAATAGGACGGGCTGGGTAGTATGTCCTTGAAAGAGCGGAACCACCAAAGCTACCACTAGCGCACTATTACTAATCATGTTTCAACTATTAACACAAAGAAAACTATCATAATGCGGAACAATTTTCTTTTTCTGTCATATTAACATGTTGAATTGATTACAGTGATTCCACTAACCTATTTCTAAAACCCATCCCGACCGCACTCCAAAGTTACTCCTACACACTTATAGTAATAAATGCTGTAAGGGTTGTTTTATGGAGGTTGTTTAACTTCATCGTTTGAGGTTCTTGTGACTTGTATAAATATTTCAAATTTCTGTGGGTATTTCCGCAGGTACCCTCAATATCGTAAAGTTGTATTGTTAGCGAATTTTCTCATTGATATGAAAGTACTAAGAGAATGATACCGTGTAGCCCATTATGAGTCGTAGCCTATTGGTTTGATATTCGCTCTCCATTGGAAGGTGAGTCGAGTTCGAATCCTGCACGCATCATTAATTTTCAATACATGTGCGTAATGCAAATTAATTACCACTTGCTTTGATGGAAAAAAACTTATGTAATGGTAAGTGTTCTCGATTGTCTGTGGGCATCCGCAACACCAAAGATATCTCTGACGCGTTGATGGTCAGGGTGTATTAGGAGCTTTGGAAAACTTCTGCGAAATAACGTCCAAATAATTTCCGGGATATTCTAATGAATTTTTGAATGAGTGTGGTACCCCGCCAAGCATGTAAATAACTCATACCATTATACCAGAAGCGAGCTCTTCAATATCAAAAGCAAATTAACACGAACAGCAAGAACCCTGAGAGTTGCAGCCATTAATTAAAATTTTTAAGAATTCACGACGATGGAACCCATTTTACTTACTACGAATGCATTCGTGCAGGACTCAATGCATTGAATTATAAATTTTATAATTTCCACGGCTCACTGCTTCATTATGTTCTGTTTTAAAATTCGCTTTACAACTGTACTGACGGAAAATGGGATTGTGGTTGTTATAACTAGAAGCTACTTAGCAATATTCAATTATTTCAAAGGTCGAGGTCTAATCGGTCGCCAGTATAATGTTGCATTGTACCAGGGATGTTGCTCGGTAACCGGATTTGAAATTATCAGATATTCAAAATTATTTCATATCCGTAACCGAAACAGGTAAAATATTATTCATATATCCGTATCCAGATCCAAAATGTCATACCCATAACATCCCTAAATTGTACACACGCACACACAAGGACTGCTAGTTAAGTTATAGGCATATTCAGTAAAATCAGATTTGTCTATTTTTGCTGATGATACTAAAATTGTAGGAAACCCTGTCATCAGTCATAACATTATGCAGCAGGACTTAGATCGAATCGTAAAATGGACTCAAGACTGGCTTATCTCATTAAATGCAGGCAAATGTACAGTAATACATTGGCAGCAACCACCCAAAAATTTCATATAATATTAACCCTGTACCACTTATACCGGTTAACAATCAAAGGGATCTTGGTTTCACCATTACGCATAATCTAAAGTGGAATATTCACATTGCAAATATAACAAAAAATCTAACTCTATGATATGTGTAGTAATAAAGACTTTCAGTGTTATCACAAAAGACTTGTTTATCAAACTTTATAAAACCTATATCCGACCGCTCTTGGAGTATGCTTTCCAAATCTGGAACCCTCACTTTAAAAAGGACATTGAACTACTTGAAAAAGTACAACGTAGAACTACAAAAATGGTCACATCTCTAAGATATAAATCGTATAAAGAGCGTCTTTCTGAACTAAAATTAACCAGTTTGGAACACCGGAGGCAAAGAGGAAATCTGATAAAAACTTTTAAAATCCTAAATGGACACTACAGCATCAAAAATATTGCAGATCTTTATATACTGAAAACAAATGCCCATCTACGTGGGCACTCAATGAAATGAAAACGACACCCGAGCTCCAGCAAACCTAGATATCACCTTTTGTCTAATCGTGTAGTACAGCAGTGGAATAGGCTACCTGAATCAGTGATTAGTGCACCAACTGTAAACATTTTTAAAAACAGACTTGATGAACATGTTCGGAATACATAACAACAAAGAATATATATTAAATCGAACACAAGTGCAGTGATATGCACGCAACAGATCCAGCAGCTGCTAGTGCATCATACATAAATAAATAAAATAAATAAATATTGATTATATATAACCAAACACAATAAGTTATCTGTTACATAATTTTATATTCCGGCAGGGAAAATAAATTGGGAGCCTTCGGTCAATATATGGAATCCTTAAATCGAAGCTGACTTCCCTTTTCCGTGGTGTATCCCACTGTCCAACAGACGAAGCAATGGTGAAAGGTCTCTCACAGCGGAGGTAGACTACTTTCGTACTATCTTGGTTAGCGATGGTAATCGGTTTTGATGGTAGTTTGCAGAATCGCAAAGCCAATAGAAATCGGATTCTCGGTTTTTTTCTTAGGCCGCAAAGCATGGACTATGTCTTTGGCGTGACAGAAGTGCATGGGCGTTAATAACCATTTACCATCAAGTTGCCCATTGGCTTACTTGTTGTCTATGGGCACAAAATTAACAGCACGGTTGTAGTTGATAGTATCAGGTGTTACTTTGCGGAAATTCATCGTTTTAAATTAAATTAATACTTGATGCAAATTAATAATTAATAATTGTTGCAAATTAAATTAATACTGCAACAATTGTTGCAAAGTAAATTAATACTAATTTAATAACACGGTTGTATTATGGCAAACTGAAATATCTAGTACCTGTATTTCTCGCAAGCTTTACAAAAATGACAAATTTTATGATAAAAAATGTAAAAAATTTGAAACGGCTCGACTTTAACTTTACTTTTCCAACAATTATTAAATATGGTCCTTCGAGATCGATGCCAGTTATGAAGTATGGTAACAATAAAGTTGCATGTCTACCACTTATAATCTTTTTGAATTTAATTTATAACACGTTTTTTAAATGACCTAGTGCGCATAGGCAACACTTTAGTTGTGATCCTTATAAATAGATAGATAGACATCTGTCACATTCAGTCAAACATAATTGTCTATTCTCGGGTCTTAGGCGTTTGTGAACTCTATTTTGTATATTAACATGGCTCCCGCGATACATGGAATCTTGCGAGGGATCTGTAAATATAATTTTTCGCTAACTTTTTCCTGCACCCTCCTTCATTTGTCCTGTCTTACTACTGGCATTGCCTCCACCCCTTCCCTCTAAAAATTAAATTTATACTATCTATATGTCTACTAGTATAATTTTTTAAACATTTATTTTATAAAACGACTTAAATAAAAGCCCGGCAATGATTGCAATTGCAATGAAGTAATCGATCAGTCAATCGATCAATTGATCGATTAATCGATTAGAGGATTGAAGAGATTTCAAGATCGTTCATCTCTATCAAACCTCATCCTACTTTTCAATCAGTGCCAAATTAAATTAATTAATTCGCACATTAAAACTAATGAATGACTTCAAATAGTTCGCGTGAATACATTTCATTACACGAACTCATAGCCGCGTCTCACGAATTGGAATTAGTTCTTTAATCAGAGATAGGAACCTCTATATAGGCTATATTTAATTGCTTTAAATTTCCGCGAGGATTATGAGTATGACATACAATGTAGTTTACCGTATTTGTATAGTTTTGTACTTTGTTTCGTAAAACTTGTATAATTTCTTAGAGGGAGAAAGGGACGGAGAATTGATAATAAAATACATTTAAATAGAATCGATTTCATACACATAATACTGTTTCATATTAATAATGTTATTGGCGTATAACTTTTTAACGACTTGACCGATTGAGGTATAACATTGTATTGTATACTAGCGGTCCGCAGAGATTTGTTCGGATTGCAGAATTAATTAATATTAATATGATATATGGCCAATGTCCATGCGGAATCATGACCTTTCAAATATTAAAGATTGTTTTAAATAGGTGCCGTGTTTCTGGACATAACTGTATAACATGATACGAATATCATTGAATAAATTTAAACGATACTTTGCAATATTTATAAGTAAAATCACAGAAAAGACAAGAATGATTTATAGAAATGAATTGCAATCTATTTTGAATCTTTATCATAGCGAATATTATATATGTTTTAACTGTAACGGGTACTCACGATTTTTTTTTATTTTTTACCGATATTATACCCAATTACATATATCACAGTCATAGGTCGATATATCGTAAAAAATACAAAAACCGTGAGTACCCGTTACAGTTAAAACCAGAATTTTTTTTGAGCTTCGAAAAAAGAGTAATTATTCTTTCTTGTGTGGATACGTATTCGCAGTTATTGATTGCTTGTAAAGTTTTAAGCGTTGTCCTCACATGAAGGTACCTAAACCTATCTATTACATTTTTTGGAAAATTGGCACGCAAACGATTAAATAATCATGGAAAATCTGTCAAAAAAAGTTTTTACATTGTTAGCTCATGTAACTGCACATAGATTACAAACTTTAAGTACAATTAAAGTACAAAATATAGAAATTGTTGCAAATGAAAGATTAATTATTAAAATACCTGATTTAATCAAAACTTCACGAGCTTGTTTGCTTCAACCTAACTTCAAAGAAAAGCCACAGATATGTCCGGAAAATGCATTATTAACGTATCTACATAAACAGAACAGAAGCTGTAAGAAACCATGGGCTACTATTTATCAGTTACAAAAGCCCATTTAAACCAGCGTGTTCTCAATCAATCAGTCGCTGGATAAAAGAAGTATTAAATAAAAGTGGAATTAATACAGATATATTTACAGCTCTTTCAACCAAGCATGCATCTACATGTAGCTAATGGTTAAAAACAATAAACTAGTTAAATTTGATTATATATAAGATGTTTTTTTGCTTTTTACAAATATCACATCTTTGAAGATCTACAAGTATTCTAAACTCGAAGGCAAAGCCAAGTATAATTAATGATTAAACGAACTTATCTAAGTGACGTTCTATCATAATTATACGAGGGCATCGTCTGAAGAGATTAGAGAAGTTAGAAGAGATTAGAATACTTGTAGTAGCACGAACCGTGTAGCCATTTACACTATAGTTGAGAGAACCTCCAGATGATTCCCTTTGCAATTTTTGATCAGTTTTGTGATTGTCAAACAGATGTTTATTAGAGTTATTTTTTATATGAATAGCCGACAAACGAGCAGATCACTCACCTGATGGTAAGAGGTTACAGTCGCCTATGGACATGTAACACCAGAGGCGTCACGAATACGGTGTTGGCCGAAAAAGAAGCAGAAAGAGTTTTGTACAGATAAAACGCTTTATAACATTTCAAACGATGTAGAAACACCATTATTAAATTACGAAGTGCAAAAATATAAAAAAAAAACATGATTTTTTTATAAAATTTTGGAACTGAACGAATGCACCAAATAAATTAAAATGTTTATGATAATTGATCGACAATGAATATTTAGTCATGGAATTTGTATTGTATCACAGTATTATGTATATTATGTGGTTATGTGGAACGCTATGAGTAGCTATAATCCCGGGGTTTGAGTGCGTTAGGAATCCGTTACGCACTTATTTGTAAAAATTATTCGTGTGTTAAAAATGTATTATGATTTTATTTCGATAAATAAATATATCGAGAAATCTGCGTACGTTTCACATAATTATCTCAAGTCTCCTAATCCGGACATGACCAGATTGACGAGCAATGACCTAACCTCCAGAGACGAGACAGTTTTAGAGACGAATCATATTAATTCACGAAACTCTCGGTTTGGAATTCGGTTCACACTTGGGAATTTATTCAATGGACTGCGGTAAAAAATTCCGTAATTTTGATCTCGATGTTCGTAATAAAATCGAGTGTAATAGCATAAAAACAACGTTAAATGAATTGTAATATAACTATGGGACGAAATTCTTAACATTCTATGAATTCACCGTGTGTGTGCCGGGTCCATCGTGTGGCAGAGTGTAATATCCGTGAATAATCAATAAAGGACCCTTAATAAAATGGAAAGGAATCTCACATCGTACCTTATTTACCTTGACCTTTAGATATTAAACTTTACAAGCTTCGATAATTACCATGTTTAGGTTAACTTGTCGGCTATTTTAACATAATAGTGAACCGTAGACTAATCCAGATTTGAAATGTTACGCTAAACCCGAGGACTTCGGATCCGAGTGGGAAATGGTTCTGCAGAACAAAGAGTCCTGAGTTCGATTCCCATCTAAGGCAGATTTATTTAACAGATAAATGTTTATACTAGGGTTCTGGTCGTCTGATGTATTGATTGGGTATGTCCATGCCAACCGTGGGTAATCCTAATGTGGAGGTTTGTGTGTGAACGTTTATTGTAGGTAAGTGAAAATATTCTTAATATTTGAAGTGTACACAATAATAAATTAGTTGTATTAAAATATTATTAATTTAATTGTGATTTAATCTTAATATCGCTTATGTGTTATGCGCCGCTTCTGAGAAAACAACAAGAAGAAAAATTGTATAATGCATTAGCAAACTACCCTGGCTTCGTTTCGGGAAACATTGATCGAACCCTCATTTTTATCAGGCGTTGCATAAATTTTTCTTGATGCCATACACCTAAACCTTTGTCATGAATCATTCTATCTACTAGTAAAAACCGTTTGAAATCCGGAGCCGTAATTTTTAACTAATGGCTTTAGATAGAAGACGGAAAATTTGTTTGATACCGAATAGCCTTATCCATCCGGAATAATGTACTTTTTAAATGGTAAAAGAATTTTTCAAACAGATGTCACGGTTCCGGAGATTACCTACCTTCCACAAAAATCCAAACGCACAAAATTCGTTCTTCACCTTTTTAATAATAGTACAAGTAATTAAAAAATATTAGGTAAGTAAAATGCATAAAAGTGTAACAATTTTATTTTCGAAATTTAAAAATAAAAAAACCACGGTAATAGGTTAGTAAGTGACTAATGGTTTACGGGGTAGTATTGACAAAAATTCTAATACTCTAAAATTAAAACTTATTTTATTTATTTACAGCACGCAAACTTAATACACGTGGTCTCACGGATTTGGATTTTTTTACGTGTTAGTTTTTAATAATGAATAAAATTGACAAATATTTTATTATAACGCCAATAACAAGTATACATTTCTAATGAATAGTATAATATATTACACATATCTTTTTATTGAGTACCTAATATTTTCTTTTATTTTAAAGTTAATCCAATGTAACACTAAAAAATATTATTATATCCCCACTTGGTGGTAAACAACAACGAAGCCTTTGAAGAATTATGTAAAGTTTTTTTTTATTTAAATATTCAAGCGTTTGTTTACGTATTTCAATTAAAGCTCCAAACTGTGCTTTGTGTTACTGCGACATTTCCACTAATTGGTAAAATGCTTTATCTGTTAAGGAAATCGGCTTACGTACTATTAAGCAAGTTTCAATTTAGCTTGCATCGATGTACATGCGGATAAGCGAAACTTATAGCTTTCGCAACCGCTGGTACTTTTCCGTTCTAATTAGATAAAACCAGAATGGTACAAAAGTATGAAGCAAACATCTAGAAAGTAGGGTTAACCCCCAACGATAGCGGCTTTGCGAATACATTTTTCATGCTGGTCTAGATTCTAAAAATGGCCAGTTTATATTTAATTAGTCTTGTCGTAACTCAAATGTTTCACGTGAAATCGTGTAGGTATAAAACATCAAATTACAACCAAAATACTCTTAATATTATATAGAAATATAGTACATTTTGTTATGACAAAAATATCGGTCCCATCTGTCATATATTTTTGTGAATATTATTTTAATCCCGAACGTGGTTTATGTTTTTAATATAGATGGCGTTACTGCTGCGCCAGATGCTGATAAAAAAATTGTGTAATTCCTCATTTTTTGTTTGATATAACACCTAATTGTAAAACCACATAATAACTCGTGAATTTTTTTGGAATTATCGTGCTTACACGGACATAAAATGTGTTTTACACTATGTAATAACCGAATCTATCGCTCACAAAGCTACAGCACTTACCTCTACTCATTGTATAGTCACAACAAACTAAATTTATTTACAGAAATATCTTTGTCGACTGGCCTTGGTACCCGGCACCTAGCATCGTCAATATGATTGAAATTAAAAAATATTGCTAATACAAATTAGTTACAAAGAAGGAATAATTCATTCAAACAAGTCGCTTATTTATTACATGAATCGAGAGCTAAATAACGTAGGCGGGTAGAACAGGTTGAAATATTAATAGCGAGTGAGATTCGAACAACACAATTGGAATCGTAAATCACTTAATTTATTATGTTTTTTTGTTAAGCAAATCCTTTTCATAGCTACATTGAACTTATTGTTGGGTATTGGTCTCAAAATATGGTATTCAAGTCCTCGTACCACTTTACCGTGTTTGAATTATAACTTCGTATAATTATACCATATAATATCAAACGACTGGAATCTCGTCTCAGCAAAAAGTAGTCGGTCTAAGAAACATTTCTTTCTTTTATAATTTCAATGAATGTGTCAGGATACACTGGTACATGAAAATGCCAGTATATTTCCCCAAAGACATTATTGTTATTATATTACCTATTAAAACATATTCCAATACTTATTAAGAGTCAAAGTTGGACTCGTTGACTGCTGGTATTTCAATTCGTAGAAAGAACGTCCGCTTTATCAGAAATAAACGGTGTAAGCCCCAATTAAAATATTTTATTTGCAACAATTGAAAATTAAATTGAATTGAATTGAATTGAATTGAATTGAATTGAATTGAATTGAATTGAATTGAATTGAATTGAATTGAATTGAATTGAATTGAATTGAATTGAATTGAATTGAATTGAATTGAATTGATGTTATTTACTGGGGTGGACAACATTGCTGGCGTCGTGGTCATCCATTTTCGCGAGAGGATAATTAGTAATTCGCGCTGAGTAACGTTTCAACAACAATCCATTGTTTTAACAATAATAATCGAACTTGTAACAATTTCTGGCAGGGTGCTACAAGTCTCCAAAACGGTTGAAACACGAGTAGGTCCTGCCATAGCGCGTGCCCTTTAGCTAGGCTTCCTTGTAGAACGTGTTGCCGAGTTGTCATAGCGACGGTGCTGCCATCACTCAGGTCACGTGCCGAGTTCTGTTTAGTAACCGTATTTATGACTGTCTGCGTATTTGTATGAGATTGTATATGTATACAACCTTATATTCATACAACCTCATATAAATTATAATAATATAACCGCGGAATTATCAGTGTTTTGTGAAATTACAGAATCTCAACCGCATGTTATACTGTCTTTGTAGAAACTTGTGATCGCTACAAGCCAACTATGAGCATTCCATACTGTCAATTTATTACCACTAGAAACAAGTCTGAACGACGTGCCGCTACACACGCAGATACCCGTAAGTTATGGCTTTTGCGAAAGCTTGTCGCGAATTTATGACTCAAAAAATACTACGCTACTGCCTACGTACAGAACTAACTGAAAGAATAAAAATATTTTTGTATTTCGACGCAATTATAAGTATCATAATCACGACTCCATTACCATGCTATGAAGTTACTCTTAACATGAAAATTGTCAGTACCCGTTGGTGTCAACCAAAACCTAACCCCTGACTTAACAATGCTATTGTTACCAATGTAATCGAAAACAGAATAAAATTATTAATTTAAAAATTATTGTAAGTTCATTTGTGATCTTTTTTATGTAACTAGGTGACAAGCAAGCAGACCAGCTACCTGTTGGTAAGTGGTCACCGGTACCCATAGTTCAGTGAATTAATTCAATAACGCTAAACGCGTCACCGAACTATTGCTGACTGCAAAGGAAGCAGATTACCAAATTATTACTGACTCTCTGGTACTGTGATCGAAACACCTATAAAACTTTTTACGGTCAATTTTAGTCAAAGGGTGGTTAGTCACCGTCTAATCGGGCAAAATACCCTATTACCATGCCATTACCGTCGGGATTAAAGTAGGTTTTACGGTGCCTAGCAACCTCCGACAGAAGAGAGCGTTTGCCAAAGCCTCTTTCGTTGACTTGGAGTCAAGGATGGATGGAGTCCCTTACTGAACCTAGTTTTAAATTCGCATATACATAGGTTTATATAACTAAAAACAATTGCTATTTTTTTTGTCAACTTTTATGCGTTCCTTACAGCATAAAAACACACAACATTCCTTACAACATAAAGTTGTTCCCTCATAATTTTGCAAATAAAAATTTTAATATTTCAAGTTATATACGAACTAAAAACTATCAACCGTGTTCATTTTGCATACAATATTCATAGGAGTTTTTGTATTTCACTCGTAACTTTCACAGAAGTCTGTGTTGCATGCTAGAACAAACGCAAATATAAAAGTTATGGCTTCCGCAACCGCACGTTCGTGCCAAAAAAATGCTTTTCCACAATTGGAAAACGCAGAAAACACGCTAAGAACTAAAAACCATGATATTATACTGTTTTGCATTGTAACAGTTTATTTCGATTGAAATTATTATTGGTATTTTTAAAGTAACTAGTCAGGCACCACTGGCATCACCGCCGTATTGGGGTGCACGAAAGGAGCCTCCCCGAGTGGCGTATCAAGAGAATCCGTATGTCCGGCGCACCCTGGGCAACAATCAGCAAATCCCCACGTTGATTGGCCAATCCTTTCACCACGATGATCGACTCGCAAAGAAGAAGACCGCCGTATTTTCTGCTACTACGGAAGTTTACTACGGAGTCGATTTTAAGAGGTTCACGAATATGGCACAACTGAGACTTCAAAACATTCCAAGGATACCAAACGGAAGCTGGTAGCTGGACAGACAGACAAAGAATCCTACCACCAACCATTGTAACTGTCAATCGGCAATATTTTAATGGCTGCCAATAATATAATATGTGAGACCTTTTGTGAATTACTAAAATCCAGCCATAAATGAATTGAGTTGAACCAAGTTTGAACCAAAGTTTGAGTTGAAACCAAGTTTGAATTGAACCAAGAGTTACCGTCAGGGTAAAACTGGGTACTACACGTCAACCTACAATACGCTCCATGTCTGCCATCTACACTACTTCCTCCGGTGTTAATCAGGTTACACATGAAAAGACTACGTTGAATTGGATTCAAGAACTAAACACTGTAGACGGGTGAAACCTCTCACAACTAAATTATATGAAAATAGCAACAAGTTTGCTGAGCTACCGTCTGTCTTGATAGAATTTCTCAAAATAATGGTGCGTTTACAATGTAAACAATGGTGTTGCCATGACACTAATGCGTCAAGTTTATTTGTCGAGGAAACACTGAATGATTTCTTCGCGATTTTCACATACCACATCGACTAGGAGACAGTACCAAAATTACTATTGACTAATTTAATTACGTCAATGGATAAAAGTTACTCATAGAAACAAATGTTAATCATTAACATAAAGGAAAACATTATTGGAAGTTAGACAAATTTATTATTAATATTTCCATCATTATTGACATAGTCAGTCATCAATCTCGCCACATCGTACAATTTTATTAGTATTATATTCCGTTATTAATCAATGTGTTTAAATTTTTAACTTCATTCCAGTTATTCCATTCCATATATTATTTCATTATTAGTGTATTAAATATATGTGCGTAATAAGTTACGGTGTTAGAAATTTTTATTATGTGACGGAAAGAGCAGATCGCGGGCTTGAATTTAAACGGCTAGAAATTTCTGTCGATTACTCTCATTGTAATCTCCTAAGTCTTAGTCATTAAAGAGAGCTGCTCCTTCTATCACCAGCTCCTCATTGATGCGCTGGCTTTGCAATGTAACCGACAACAAAAAGAAACAAAAACAAACACGGTTGAATTATTTAATCGGTCGAATAGTTGTATTTTTTTGTCTCTAAGACACATACATCATCATACTCTGAGTTCGACAATGATGAACTGATATTGCAATGTTAATCTTATCACAGCAAATAATCTTTAAAAGGGTGCAATTACCGCTATCCGTCGAAAAGTTCAACGCCATATCTTTTGAACCCATTATGAGATTCTCACCAGATTTATAGGACCAAATCTCTTATAAAGTAAGAAAAGAAAAATTAAAATCGATTCATAAAAAACGGCGTAAAAGTTACGTAAAACATACGAACATAGAACCTTCTCCTTTTTAGAAGTCAGTTAAAAAGTATTAAGTAGATATTCAAGACTGGAAAACGAACGAGACGTAAGGTGATCCTATCAGAGTTTACCAAATATCACTTGTTAAAAGTTCCAACCACTTCAGATTCACGTTGGGCTAAAATATAGGCATAAAATTAAATATATATATATATATGTATAAGTAGTCATAGTACGTAAAGTAAATATATAAATCCAAAATGTTATAAATAAGCATAGTGGGCACTATATTACGAGTATATTGACTTAAAAATCCATAAATAACAACATGCATACCAGAATTGAATACCCACTGAAAGGTCATAACAAAACTTACTGACAGACACACGTCACATACTTAGATTGCCCAATTAAAAATTTCAAATTAGTTCGAATATATTCGTCTAATTTGGGTTTCTGCGTAATTAACCGATGTCTGCCAGTTCAGAAATAGTTGGCGATGCTATATAAACTCGTATTGACAGAGATCGTAATTGAATTAACGAGAATCACAAGCCTTGCGTCAGCCAACTTCACATGGGAATAGTTACAATATATGGAAATGAACGGTAATAGGGATTGCCGTAACTGAAAGGGTAAACAGACTATATTAACTTTTTCAGGTATAGAAGTACCTACAGGTATATACAATGAAATCTATCAGCTCACTACTAGTAACGCTATAAAATATAACAGACTATAACACGTGTATATAGATATAAAAAATCATTTGCGTTCAAATAAATAGTTCATAAATAATTTCAGTAACATAATTTTTTATTATTTATTATTATTCTATTTGATGTATACATTTTTAAGTTAAAACCTGAGTTCATTTACAATTAAGATGGTATAGCAGTAACGTCTAATGACAGTGATAATAATGATACGAGTAGTCTGATAATCTAGGGCATCTTTTGAAATAATGATATTTTAGTTATTATTACTTTAAAAAATAATCATGACAGTAAATATCAAATTTAATTCATTATTAAAATGAAATTTGCAATGTCAGTATGTAATTTAATTTTTATTACACACACGAGTTAACTTGAATAGACTATACCATGACATAGAAGTTATAAAAATTATTTACCGAGTACGTAAGTTGAAGTCATAAACTTTGTTCGTAATATCTCGTCTATTACCACTAATACTCAAATGTCTTTGCTTTGCCTTAGGCATAGTTAGAGATTTATGTATCCCACAGTGAAATGTAATTTTCTCTATAAATTTCAGATGTATCGTGTTAAACGCGATCTACTTAATCCCCTCTTTACCTTATTTATTTTTTAATGTCTTTTATAATAATAAATAAATTAAAGGGGATTAGTGAAATACTGTCGACTATATTCGGTTTATTAGCAAGATTAAGATAGGGATTTGGAAATCCAGATTGTGAAGTGCTCTAATGCACAATTATGCAATATTACTATAATTAATTTAAAAAAGATTGTAAATAAGAGAATACGAAGTAGAAGATATATTTTAAAAAGACGCATCTCAAATATTTTGAGGAAATTACTTATGTCATTTCCAATCCTTATCCAGTCTTATAACTGGGAGATGAGGCTTGCCGTGGCGAGCATATTACGAGTAAATGTGCAAAAGTCAACATCACTAAGTATATTGCTATATACATTTCTTTTTTTATACTTATAAGTCAATACTTGACTACAACCCCACCTGATGGTAAGTGCCGATGTAGCGTTAGATGATAAAGCGTATTAACTTATAAAAATCCTATTCGCTCTTGCCTTGAAGTAATTCACACTGGAATTAAATGGAATCGCCGATATGGGCAGACCATTTCAATCCTTAGCGGTACACATTACAATGCATTGTCCATATCGAAGGGATGTTTAGGGCAAAACGATGTAATGCGTTGTGTCGATCGACAGTGGAACAGAGATGGGGAAATTAGTTCGTGTAATTCCTACGCACAATTTTTTAATTGTATCCTATAAAATATCGAGTGGCTGGCTACTGCGGAAACTCATCTGCTCGAAGCTCCGAGGGTTCTGGGTAACCTATAAACCTCTTTTAATGCCATTCTATTGAGTCCAAAGTTATTAGGTAACATTTGGTAGCACCAGCTCAGATGTGACAGCAGTACTTCACACACGGCCGAACCTGAGCTTTACACAAGGTTTCTGTGTAAAGTATCACCTCACGCTCGCCTGTAAGCCTAAGCTTCCTTGCAGCTACTTTAGCCTTGGTAATGAACTTAGTAAAGAATTGGCCAAAGTTAAGATTCAAGGAAACTTCTACTTCTAATAACTGGACGCGGTTGGAATATTCCAAGGACACATTCTGAAAAGGCAAAGTAACGGTGAACTTTTTAATAATGTTCATAAAGTCTAATTTTAAACAGCAATGTATCCTTCTAGAATTACATTACTCGACATAAGCTTTCTTATTTGATGAAATTCGGATGTACCAGTACCGAATCATCTGATTCAAGCTTCTACGCTTCTCTCTTTGGGTCAATCCACGAGTCAGAGAAGCGTCATGTGCTGTTATTATGCTAGTTTTCGCCGTTGTGGAACATTTTTTCGCTGAGAATAATTAATATTTCGACCAAACTGCTTATTTCAACCTCATTATGCAAGCTATTAAACATTGCGAGCTCTTGGTTGAAATTTTCAAATTTGCAGTAACATTATCTAAATGCAGCCATACTATACCCATAATTACCAATATTTATACAAAGTTCTTTAGCGAGACTTTCTTTTTGTTAGTAGCGGCGGTAAGCCGCGAGAGGGTTTTAATGGCTTTTGCGTTGAGTAAACAATTGTAGACATGGAAATAACCACGCTGATTATACTCAGTGTTTATTTTGCTTAAATATTTCGTATTGCAACAAACAAGACTGTTTTCTCGCAAATTTGTAGGTGGATGAGAATTTAAAGAGAATTTTCCCACCGCTTAATAAAGTTTTCAAAATGTGTTGTTTTATAATTAACGATGACGTGTGAGGGACTACATTCATAATACCAAAGAGAATGATAATAATTAATGATGAGAATGATAATAAATGATGAATGTTGGATATACTTATATAGAGGAGACTAATTATTTACACTAAAAGACTGGTAAAAGGTTGCACTAATAGTTATTATAACAGATTTTATGTCTTGCAAAATTGATAAGACAATAATAAGTATTCAACTCATGGCACCATTCAAAAATAACCTGTCCCTGTCGGGTAAATTTCAATACCATATTCCATCGAAGATACCGACGAAAACAATGCAAATTATTTGAAACCACACACAATATGTAAGACAAATCTTGGTCTTCCTTCACCGGTTGTTCATGTATCTCGACTGTATAATTACTGTGTTAACAAACACCTCGATCTTAACATTCATTTTGACAGTGTCCATAACTTATTGACGGAAGTAAAAAAAAACTGACTTATCATTTTTGTAATGATTGATAAACAAAATGTATTCTAATCGTAAATTCCAACTTATAGTTATAATGAATCTTTACATATTCGAAATTTAACTCACAATTAAGATTATTATTATTATTTTATTTGAATTGAAACTTTATTTTTATTTTTGTTAATTTAATTTAATTTATTAATATTTATATCAATTCATTATAAATTTTTATCATTCCACTGTAAGTTTTAAATTTTTTGTAATGTTAATTTTATATTACCCTTGAGCATGATGTGGTGGTTTGTAATTGTAAGAACAGTTAAAAAGCATCAACAATACCACAATCAGTTCTAGACTGTAAACACAGTGTTTTATGTTAGTGGTCTAATAAATAAATAAACAAACAAACGAACGAACGTACCAACGAACAGCGGACCGACATTAATTCTCATATATCCGAATTTAATTATAACTAGCTGTGCCCACGACTTCGTCCGCGTGGAATTTAACAAAAAAGTTATTTAGTAGAGATAAAAGTAGCCTAAGTTACTCCTTATTACATCAGCTTCCTGCCATTGAAAGTCCCGTCAAAATCGGTCCAGCCGTTTCAGTGATTAGCCGGAACACACAGACAGACAGACAGACAAAAAATTGTAAAAAAATGTTATTTTGGTATATGTATTGTATATACATTCATATGCATGTAGTAAAAAGCGTTTTTTTTTTAATATTACAAACAGACACTACAATTTTATTTATTAGTATAGATCGTTTCTTTGGCCAACAAAAATTTTCACTTTTTAATAATACGCATGTACTTCGACAAATTATTTATCCGTTATAGTCCAAACTCCAGAATTCCCTAATCCAGCCAACACAACCTAAATTTGAAACCAGAAGGTTATCGCTCTTGCAAATATTAAATACGAGTAAGCTAGCACTGAATATGTAAATTGTTTTTGCTGTGTATTTAGCGCGAAACTGCTGGCTGTTTTAGAATTATATTAACCTCATCTTGTTAAATCTCCTTGCCTCCTTACTTACCTACCTTAATTAGAACATATTACTAATGGAAATATTATAAACTGGTCCAAATTAGATTTCATACTATTTTAATTCAGTTTAGCTGAAATATGAAATCTATTAAAACAATATAAATTTAATGAATTTATGTAACTATTATAAATTTATGTACATGTTCTTAAATAACAATAATTAATATTATATAGAATTAAAAAATATATTTTTAAGCAATTATTTACAAAATATACATATATGCAAAAAATTAATACAAATGTAGAGAAACAAAAACACTATAAAAAATTCTTTCTGGGCTTTGTACTGATTTCATACTATACATATTGTTAAGAGAGACCGTTGAATATGACAATTTCTAAAATTAGTTAAAATGAAATTAATTTTCCTTATGTTTTACAACAAGCTCTAGGTGACATAATATAAGTACATTATGTATTTTATTACTATTTTAGTTTCTGAAATAAGGGTGCGAACAATTGCGCTCCTCATTATGAGCCCTTTCATTTGATGTTCACAATGCACTAGGATAAGCCTTTTTTTATTTATTTTACATCCTAAATATATTTGACACTAAATAGATAAAATATGTCCTATTAATGAATAATAATATTATCTAATAGTACTAATATTATCTACGCATTTATAAGCTGCAAAATACCATCCAGAACTTCGGTTGTAATACAATGTCACAATTTTAGCAATAATCGTCAATCATCGAAGCCTATCCGGTTCTGAAGACAGGGTTGGACTTCCGGGTACCTTCACTAATCAACGGTTTTGTAAGAACGATCTGTAGTACAGGATAATATATTAACTGTTTATAGTGTTATGAAGGTTCGCGAACGTTCAGCGGAAAATAAGAAATTAATATTTCTTATTAGCTATAAAAACCAGCTACTGATAAGAATTACTTCGAGCGTAATAAGTGAATCTCGCCCTTGTGTTGTGTAAAAGGGCCAATATCGCGTACAAGATTGTTTAATAACCTGCGTCATGTATTGTTCTATTGTTTTTCCAGAATATTGACGTAAAAGGTGT